>JBBBDQ010000391.1:1100000-1417500 GCA_037127315.1 Ascarosepion bandense
AATATATAAACTAATCCCTGACTTTGTGACCATCATGGACTGTTGTTGCTATATAATATACATTCCATTATAATCAATACATAAACTGATTCCTGCGCTATATCCATAAATTATGGCCAATTTTACCAACATGAGTGAGATAATTCGTTGAACGAAAGTACTTAACTAAAAAGATTTTATAAACTGATGAATGAACCTTTTGTGTATGCTCTGAAATATATGATAACATCCTCTCATTGTCTATTGGACAGAAGCAGAGGTTTATCGCTAGTTTCATTGTTTACGAGTGAATTTTCTTGTTCCTTCTTATTCTCTTTCACTCGCAATAAATTTCTGAGTCTTAGTGGCATTATTTTTTAGCTTGGGTTAAAAAGAGTAGTAGTAGTAGTAGTAGTAGTAGTGTATATATATATATATATATACGAGTGATCCCGTGCCGTCAAAAATAAAAAATGACGATAAAATATCTATATCGATATATCGTCTAAAATTATGGTTACATATATATTGATGTACCCATTATTGAGTATCTTTCATTCGAACATAAGAAAAAAAATAATCCAAAACACTCTATGCGCGACAGGATATATATATATATATATATATATATATATATACACACACACTACCGGACATATTTATTAGGCCACCCCAGTTTTTTTTAAAGAAAATTATGTATTTAATAGTATTTTTACTATTTATTACCAAGGGGATTTTTACAGTTATTTAAGAGAAGTTGCAAGTTGATAAGTGTTATTTTTACTCTGCTCCGTCGGAAACAACTGTCAAGAGCTGGTATGCTGACATTATGTCATGTGATTTTTTTATTTTTGACGACACGGGATCACTCGTATATATATATATATATCCCATATCTTTTTATCCCAAGCTAAAAAATAATGCCACTAAAACTCAGAAATTTATTGCGAGTGAAAGAGAATAAGAAGGAACAAGAAAATTCACTCTTAAACAATGAAACTAGCGATAAATGTCAGTTTATTTACCATTTTGCATGAATATTTGTCAATGAGAAAGCTAAGTTCTAAGAGGGTGCCACATCTGCTCACAGTCGATCAAAAACAACAACACATCGACAATTCAGAGAGTTGTTTGCAACTGTTTCAACGCAATATGAGGGAGATTTTGCGTAAATATGTAACTATGGATGAAACATAGATCCATAATTTCACGCCGGAGTTAAATCGGCAGTCAGCTGAGTGGACAGCAGCAGATGAAATCTTTCAAAATCGACCAAAGACGCAAACATCTGCAGGTAAGTTTTCAACCTCCGTATTTTGGGATGCGCAAGATATTTTGTTCATCGATTACCGTGAGAAAGAAAGAACCATCAACTGCGAATATTATATAGCATTATTGGTGCGTTTGAAGGAAGAAATCGCCAAAAACCGACAACGAATGATAAAAAAAAGATTTTTTACCAAGACAACGCAACCTATGACAAGTCGATTGCAACGATGGCAAAACTACAGTAGTTTCACTTCGAATTTGCAGATCTGATCCTCAGCGAATACTGGCTGACCTCAAGCTCCAGGGAAAGAGATTTGGCTCCAGTGAAGAAGTGATATCGGAAACTGAGGCGTTTTTGTTTTTAGGCCATGGACGAATCTTCCTACAAGAAAGCATTAAATTGTTGAAGAAGCATTGAAATCAGTGTATCACCCTAGAAGGAGACTATGTTGATGGATAAATTCGAATTTTGCCTAAAAGTTGCTGTTTTTTTGTTTTTTTTTTAGTTAAGTCTGGGATTTATTGAATAATGTTTTATGTTTGATTGTTTTTTTACTTAAAGAAACTTGGCCAAAACAAATAAAAAGACTTGTCTAACATCATACTTACATGGATATAATAAGGCAGAGACGTGGATACATTTTAAAAAGGTCACACTCGAATATTATCACAAAAATGCGCGTATAAAATGTCAGAGTAAATATGAAAATATATTACACTAAAAGGCGGGCAAACAATACATTTCTTCGCAGAAAAATGGCTGTTCGTAAAATTACAAATGGATTATGGCTTCTTATACGCAAGCCTATCATGACAGACATAAGCGTATGATATGCTTTAATTTGTAAGACCACAAGGAAACAAAATATCTCGAGGCGTATAACAGGCAATGATGATTTAAGCGCAAAAGATTTTCAGTGATATATTTAGTAACCTAGCACAGTGGCCCACAAGTGAATTGCTTCGATAGAAAAGGCGAAAGAGATGTGTTAGAAATTATCTCATCATTACATTCAGGTGAAAAGTATAGACAAGGAGATTTTCATTTTAAGGCTTATGAAAATGGGTTTTGTTTACGCAGGCTTATGTGAATACATATCACGTAAAGAAGTGTTTATTTACATAAAAATAAATGTACACACACACAAAATTTTTACAATAGACTCATATGAATCAAAATATGTATTCTTTGTAAGAAATCAGTTTACACATCAGGTTTCACTGATATTCCAACACGTTTTTGTTGAGATGCATTGCCATAATGCATTTATAACAGTGAAATATTAAAGCATCATATTGATTGAGATCAAATACAGCAGAACTAAAATGCAAACGCCAAACACACACACACACACACACACACACACACACACACACACACACACACACACATATATATATATACTAGCAGTATAGCCTGGCGTTGCTTGGGTGTAATGAAAGCTTTAAAACTAATCCATGGTCCTGGAGCTCAGACACTTTGGACGTTGGCACGAAAGACTAAAAAGAAATAGTTGTTTCCGGTTAAAGCGAAACCGTAGACTGAAAAAAAATGAATGGATGTAAGTCAAATTTTGATTTCCTGGTATCGATATCAAATAAGATTTTTTGTAGTAAACTGAATTTTGAAGGCTAAATAAGTCCTCTGAATAAATGGTATCATGGCGGAGACTAAGAACTACAATTATACCTATTTAGAGCCAAACTCGAAGCAAAAACTAAAATAAAAGGGCTGAAAAAAATACAGGCAGACAAGCAGATAAACAGACACACTCACAAACATCTTGCCTTATATATATATATATATATATATATATATATATATATATAAATATTATCGATTTTCTGCACTATTGTAAGAACTGCAACCTTGAACCTTCTGAATATCGTTTCTTATGTGTTTGTCTATGAGTGTATCAAATTTGATTAAAATTGAACCACTCCTTCTGTAACCAGATTTTTTCGATTATCGATTTTCGATATATATTGGGGGTACCTCGATACAAAACCTAGTTAAAAATACTCGCAGTCGCTTATAGTACAACTGTGTAAATTTTCATAAACATCGGTTCAGCCGTTTCGGAATCTATAGGTAACGGATACACACACACACAGAGACACACACAGACAAAATTCCATTTATAAATAAGTTTAGATATATTTATATTATATTATATTTTTACCTTTAATTAATTGGGATCTAATTAAGGTTTTCTATTAAAAAAAGAAACGAAAAATATTTTCTTAAATTTTAAATTTAAGTTTAAATATAAAGAGAATCCGTTTAATAACTTCCTAGCCTATGTATACAATTTCGCCCTCCTTCCTAGAAAAGTAAAAAAACCTTTTGTAGCTTTATACTTCACTAATACAGATACGTTTATCCACTACCAA
Source organism: Ascarosepion bandense (assembly GCA_037127315.1). Classification (NCBI taxonomy): domain Eukaryota; kingdom Metazoa; phylum Mollusca; class Cephalopoda; order Sepiida; family Sepiidae; genus Ascarosepion; species Ascarosepion bandense. The sequence goes on from JBBBDQ010000391.1 coordinate 1,103,643, forward strand.
TTCCCCTCTTCTTAGCCCTTCCTCTTCTACTCTCTCACACCCCCATATACATTTTCTTACTTCTTCCTCTTTTCTAAACCCAAAGGCCTGATCATAAAAGGCTGTAAAGGGCCATACCTAATCATCTAGTATTAAACCTGTCTCTAAATTTTTCAACATGTCCATTAACCACCTATCTCCTCCTACATTTTCCTCTTTTTGTTCAAATACTAATTTACAACTCTCAATTCTGATTTCTCATTTTCTCTACCCCACTTGCCTCTCACACAAAATTTACCAATATAATGCAAAGAATTTTCCATCTCCCTTCACACTACCTGATGAGACATTGTCCTTTCAACGTCGAAACAAAATGTACACTTTTTAGTAGATTATAATTTGTACATGTTTTAAACTATAATTTACAACATATATATATTTCCATAGAATATATTGCTTATAATTGTTAAAATGCACAAATATATATTGCTAGCAAAATGTTTTCATAAATATATACTGCTTGTCATATCTTTTTTTTAGAATAAATTATTGCTTTTAATATTTGTTCTTCAAAAATGTATTGTTGCAAATAATTTTTTCAAAAATATATTGCTCTTAATAATTTTAAAAAATATATTGCTGGTATTAATCATCATTGAATTTTCTTCAAACATGTAATGTAATACTTGTAATATTTATTTTATTTTTTAATCTATTTCTGTAAAAATATTTTAAATGCACAGCGTGTAATTTTTTATGTATTGCTAGCAATATTCTTTGATGCATTTTTGGTTGTAGTTTTTTAAAGAGATTGCTAGTAACATTTTTTAACATTTATTCTTGGTAATATTCGATTTTCTTCAAGAATATACTGCTTCTAATATTTTTCTTAAAAAATTTAATAGTTGTAATATTTTGTTTTTCAAAAATGTATTGCTTGTAATATTTTTTCTTCAAAAATATATTCCTTGTAAAATTGTTCTTCAAAAATGTATTGTTGGTAATATTTTATCATTTGGTTTTCTTAACTTTTTTTTTTTTTTTAGATCATTTCATCCCAAGCATAGTGCGCAGGGAGCTACATAAAAGTAGAATGAAGGGTTACATAGGAAGAGATTTAGGACTACAAAAAACTGTCAAGAAAAGGATGTGGATACTAGTGTGGAGAGATGTGCGCGAGTGTAGAATGAAAAATGGGAAGAACAAGATCCAGTGGGTGTTGGGGAAAGGATAAGAGGAGTACGGGAGTCAAAGGAATAAGCGATGGCAATTGACATTGCATTTAAACTTTTGTAGATTGTAGCTATCAGGAAAGCAAGGATACAGAAGGGAGTTCCACAGGCGGGAAGTGCGAGAAAAGAAGAAGTTAGATTAGAAGTGGAGGGTGCATTTGTTTGTTTTGACTTTTAAAGAGAGGGACCTTGTTACCAGTCTGGTTGCTCTTGTAGAGGAGGCACCAGGGAGCTAAGCTCGTCAGAAAAGAAGCCCAGAAAATACTTGTGGAAGTGACAGAATGAAGCCACATCCCTTCGTTTAGAAAATTACTTGTGTCGAGCGGCCAAGACGGGATAAATCACATGGCAGATATCCTACTGGAGCCTGTCAAGAACCCCGAGATGAATAGCTGGGGTCCCTGAAAAGATATGACAACAGTATTCAGTGCATGGAAGGATGGTTGAGTTTTTTAATATATGTTCAAGATGAACTCAGGAGAAAAAAACTTCCTGGCCGGAAACAGTGACCAAACCTTCCTAGTAGTAGATTTAGCGATTGATTCCGTGCAGTCGTTCCACCTGAGATCGGATGAGAGAGTGAGGCCAAGGAGGCTCATTGTATTGCTTTCGGTGAGACTATCTAGATCCATGTTAATGGGGACAGGAGAATGTTAATAGTGGTCGGTGCATAGCAGTTTTGTTTTGGAAGCATTTACGAGCCATTTCTTATCCCAGTCCAATACAGATTGGAGGTTCTTCTCAAGATCAGCAGCAAGGTTATCATTGTCTCCTTTGGCAGATTTCTGACTGAAGCGGGAGTAAATAATGATGTCGTCAGCATAAATGTCTACTTGGGATTTGATCACATCAGAGCGATGGTTGATGAAGATTAGAAAAAGCGTCGGGCCTAGGATGGAGCTCTGGGGAACACTTGCGTTCCTGTGATAAAATATGGAGTCGTGCTCGTTCAAGACGACCATCATTATGATGTTTGATTGGAACGACTGTAGCAAACCAATCAAGCGTCCAGTGATACCATAGCTCTGTAGCTTGCGCAGAAGGTAGGCGTGTCAGACACGTTCAAATGCTTGGAGATATCCAGAGGAACAGCTCGTGTTTCGCCATTCTTATCGAGGGTCTGGTATATGTATTCGGTGATGGACTTTAGGAAATCAGCAGTAGACATGGGAAATTAGATGCCATACTGTCTGTCTGATAATATTTTATGAGCGGTGAGATGTTGAACTATTTCAGCATTGATGAAAGTCTCGAACACTTTGCCGAAAATTCGGAAGAGGCTGATAGGGCATTAATTAGAGGGGTCCGAGGGTTCTTCTGAGGTCTTAAATGAATAGAGGAACCACAGAAGAGGACATCCAGCAGTGGTGGGAGAACAGTAAGCAGAAAGGCAGTAATCATAGAGATAAGGGAGGGCAGAGGAGTGATCAGAGGCACATTTCTTGATATCAGTTGCCTGGATTTCGTCGCCTCCGCTCGCCTTATGGAAAACAAATTTTGAAATTATCTTAGAAACCAAAGAGGAGGTTTATGAAAACATTATTAATTAATCGAGCCTCAGTTTTAAGAAGGTAGTCGGGTTCAAAAGTGTTAAATGTAGAGTGGAAAGTCTGCTACCAAAGCACTTGGTCTTGTCTGCAGTGGTTGAGAAGACCTCTCATTTATTGATTAAAGACGGAATTGGGGGATTTGCTATTGTACAACACAGGTTTGCAGAGTCACCATTAGTCTTAGGAGTCGAACTTCATACGCTGCTTCATTCTTTCAGCAAACAACAGCTTAACTTCATTTAACATCCTCTTGCAGTCATTATAAATAAATAGGCACCTATTGTGGTCAGAAGCGTAGCTTTGATATAGCTTGAGGAAGTGATTCCTGTGGGCGATGGTGTCAGAGTAAGCAGGTGAGAACCAGGGAAACGATTGAAGTTTAGATCGGAACTTCCTGAACGGGATGTAAGCATCGATGCCAGCTTTCATCCAGGAGGAAACTTCAGAAGCACAGTCCTCAACGGGAAGACTAAAAACTTTTTCCTAAAGGAACGTCACATATTAAATCACCGAAAGAATCGTAGTCTGCTCATTGGTAGCAATAAGAAATTCTGTGGGTAGAAGGTTCCTGGAGGGAGAGGTAATGGAGATAAATATCAGGTCGGTGCATAAGTTTTATCGGTTTGTAAATTTATTTTATGCATATTGTTATTACTTAAACATATCACCATGATTAATTTATAACTTTTTCTTTCAGATTATTAGAGCATCATTCATATTTTTCTGCAATATTCTCACCAATCCTCTTTCCATCTAAAGAACACATTGAGCAGGTTCTTCTCTAGGAGTTTCACGACACATTCAGACACCATTTTTGGGTAGGCTTGTCACAGGGGATGAGAAGTGGTTTCTCTACCATAACTTTAAATGTCAGCGATCGTGGATTAATCGAGGAGAAAGACCAGTTCAGGAACCGAGAGCAGGAATCCATCCCAAAAAAGCATGTTGAGTGTATGGTGAGGAATTGAAGGGATCATTCATTACGAACAACAGTCAAATCATTACTGCTTGTGATCAACTTCGTCGTTTGAAAACTGCTTTGACCCGAAAAAAGACCTTCTATTAGTCAATAGAAACGGAATCATCTTCCATCCTGATAATGCTCGTTCTCTCACACCACTACTGACCAAAGATCTCCTAGGAGAATTTGGTTAGGAAATCTTGACGCATCCTGCATATTTTCAAAATCTAGCTCCCTCGGATTATCACTTATTTCGAGTATTACAAAACCATTTAGATGGCCTTTGGTTAGCATCACGAAAGGAGATTGAACAGGAGTTAGGTTCATATTTCACATCAAAACCTAAATTTATTTTACGATCGTGGCATTTATAAGTTCGTTGATATATGAAATCAAGTTATAGAAAGCAAAGGTCGTTAGTGTTATGAATAAAGATTTTCAAAAACAAACAGATTTTCATTTTCAAGATACAATTTTAAATCGACAAAACCTTTCGCACCGACCTGATATTAATTGAAACCGACAGTATGAGCGGAGTTCCCAAGAGGGAAAATCTGTAAGGCTTGGCAGGAGTCAGAGGAGACAGAGGTGAAGCAGAGATCTAATTTTTAATATATTCTTCTCCAAATAAGTATTAGTGAATTTTATACGATAAAAATATACTTTTTATGCGTTCATAGTGTGTTATCACCAGTTTGGGGGTTGTTTGCTGGAATGCCTGACGTGCTACCAGCGTGGGTGAGGGTGAAACTGAAAATACAGAAACTAAGTGGTGATTTCACGCTACTCGAAACCTCCAAATCAGAGATCAATAAAACTGGACATAGCAATCAACACTTCGACGCGACATTCTTTTCCTTTTCAACGGAATCGACAGATGACATCGGACAGTTGATTTCAATGTCCACTTATATAATTATGTATTTAAATAGGGCCTATCCCCGATACAGAGCAGGTTCATGAATATAGCAAACATTAAAAAAATATTTTATCATCTTATTTTATATATATATATATATATATATATATATATATATATATATATGGGGAGTGTAAATTCAATAAAATTTATAGAGGAAATAGCCATTTTCAACATGTCAGTTTAAGACATACATTGTAAACCCCGTTTAAACAAAGAATGAGGAAAGATTCTAATGCCGTAGGAAAGGGTTGGAGAATGTTGGCTATTATAGGGTTAAGCTTGAGGAATCTTAGTAGTAATTTCTTCTATAGCAGTGGGAGGTATGTGGCTTGACCATTGGGTTAATAGTGGTAGGTAGAAGGGAAAAGGTTACTGCTTAGCCAAATTTTTAAAACAGTTCTATTGTGACCAAATGGAAGAATAAGATAATTATTCCAATTCAAATTTATTTCTGTGACTACACATACTAAAAATCTCTCTGTGTATTCAGAAGTACATTCTGATATTAAAATTTCAAAATTTTAGTTTTTTCTATTATCACAATCCACACATTTATATGTCTGTGTGTTTGTGTTTGTATTGTGATAACAGAAGAAATTAAAATTTTGAAATTTCAATTCAATATAAAATTTCAATAAATATATATATATATATATATATATATATATATATATATATATATAGGCATGTTCAAATAGCTATTCCGCAAAGGCAAATCTGAATTTACAGATGAAATAAATGAATGTCTGCTCTGTAAATTTAATTTGCATCGAGCTCTCTGTTGGATCAGTTTTAATATTTGACAGATATATTACTGTGATCTATTACGATTATTTATCAATATTTTCATGGATTTATGTTGCTATATATATAACATTACTCTTTAGTCATGTTGAGTTCTGTTGGCGTGCGCATACACCGCGTATATATAGCACGTTGAAATCTCCTCCTCTAGCAGCCGTGCTCCGATAATTTAGGAGCATGCTCACTAGCTGATGCCAATTCAGTTAAGTTTCGTTACCGGCTGAAAGCAATCATATGTCTAGCCACACTGGTGAGCTGTGATACACGAAACACGCTTGTATGTGGATGACTATATATATATATATATATATATATATATATATTATAACGGTCATGTCACGTTGGATACACCGGTTCCCGCTCGATCACCGAAGTTGAGCCTGGTCAGTACTTAGGTGGGTGACCACTTGGGAATACCAGGTGCTGTTAGCATTCACGGATGTGCGTTGGGGTGCGGTGGATGTCGGCTTGGAAGGGGAAATCGGTGAGCCGAGTTCCAATTTCAGTCGAGCACGCTGCATTCACTTGCGCACTGGTACCCTTGGGAAAGGTATTAATCCGTTCGTTCCCTCCAATTATGGGTTAAATAATTGAGGTCTGCTGTTCGTGCGATTTGTGGCAGTCATCTGCACCAATTGTTTGTTATCAGCAGTTCCAAGAAGTGTGGATGGTACTACACAATGCCTTCACCACTATAAACAAATCTCTGTGTGGTTGTCTTGCTGGAAAAAGGTTGGACCCTCATACGTTGAACGCGACGGGAGAATCCATTATTATATATATATATATATATATATATATATATATATATATATATATATAAATTAAAATAGGATTAATTCAAGGATGTTGGATGACCATTTCGATATGAAAATCCCCACGGGGGATAACACATGACCTCAGCAACAAAAAAATCTTTTCAGAAACTGGAGAAAAATCAGTCTAATTTTCCTTTTTAAATAGATTTGCAAAGAAATTAAAAAAAAGAAAAAGAAAAAGAAAAAACAAAATCAAATCAAATAAACAAGAAAAGAAAAATTGACATCGTTTGGGTTCGCAAAAAAGGAAAGAGAATTGTAACTTAAAAGGAACGGACGGTGTGTTGAATTGATATAAGGTTAAGCAAAACGGAAAAAAGGTGGGAGATAAGAGAGATAAAGGAAGGGAGGGAAAAAAGAAAAGAAAGAAATTCTTTTTATATATTACAGACGCTGGACATATTCAAAAACCTAACTTCCCAAAAAGTTTGAAGTATTAGAAAAAGGCCTTTACTTAAAAAGGTATAATTATTTGTAAAGGGAATAAAAGGATATAGGACTTAAAATAATTTTTTTTAAATTTTTTTTTTTAAATTAGGTCATTTGATTTAAACTAAATAAAGACACCGCTAGGTATTAAAAAAAAAATTCATTTACAATTATACATACATATAGAAGTACACACACACATACATACACATACACACACAATTCTTCAATTATGAATACATATATACATACATACACATATACACACACACACATACATTCAATTCCATACACACTATATACGTATATACATATACATGCGCATACACACACATATATGTATACACATATACAAAAAATCTACACACACAATATATATGTACACACACATATATATACATATATACACACACATATATATATATTGTACATATGCACACACACATACATATAAAATATATAAAAATTTAATGAATATCATAAAAAGAGCATTTAAATAGCTAAAAAAATTTTTACACGCATAAATACATATATACACACATACACATATACATATATACATATATACACACATATATATATATAAATAAACACATACACACACAAACATACACATATACAAAAAAATTATAAAAAGAAAAATTAAAAATGAATACTTACGCGCAAACACCATTGGGAAAGGTATTAATCCGTCTCTTCCTTCCAGTTATGGGTTAAATAACAGGACAGATTGGGTTCTATAGCCTTGGTCGGCAACCAGTCTACCGCAGAAAGCAATGGCAAACTACTGCGGGATAATCTTCTGCCCAGTCAGTCAAGTCTCTTTCGAGACATGATCGCCCAAACGTGTATCACGTATGACACTTAACTGACTGATTGATATCTGGCTGTTTAAAGAAGTATTTCCAGTTTTGACATGACGTCATCATCACTACAATACTGTTTTTTTTTTATGTCGGGAAAAGATGATAATCAAATAAGCAGTATAGGGATGGTGACCAAGCAGTTCAAAGCGACAGTCACGCATAGGAACCATTGAAACCAAGAACTTGTTTGATGGAGCATTAATCTGATGAAAAAACATGCGTTTTTAAAGAGTGTTCAGTGTGTAGTTACGTAAATGATATTTTTATTCAGGCATACCTACGTTTGATGTTATCAATTTGAAGTCATTCAAAATGACCTATGAACGGTCAGACTGAAATAAGAGATCGTATATTGAAGTGTTTGCAATGAAAAAGGAACGTACATATATAAACAAAAAATTTCAATTTAAGCAGGTACAAAGTGCGATGGGTAAATTGTCAACATTTTCTATTTTTTTAATTTCTCGCATGCGAGCTGTTTGTTTTGGATTTTGTCGACTGCACAATATTTTAGAATTGGTTGAGCACCATCTAGGATAAAAAAGAGCACCATGACGAAATTCACTCTGCCATAAATTTGGAAACGTCTTGCTCTGTTGCTTCACAGAAGCACATTAATACGAATATGTCAGACTGTTTGAGTGTCAACCTGAAGAGATCCTGGGTATGACGGTAAACTGCATCCGGCAGCAAGGCTTCTGATTGGGAGGTTGTGAGGAGCATGGAACCACTTCTTAATTGCTGTTGTTCCCAGGTTCACCCTGATTTGGAGTGGTAGCACCTGTTAGGGTCCCAGCTATGGGCAAATAGTTAACCCTCCACACAGGGGTCAAAATACTATGAAAGTTTAAAAATACACTTTATATACATAAAAATGGACTTTTATAGAAAAATATACATTTTTAAAGAAAGAATAATCGTAACACATTTTTGACGAAAAAAAATTCTCAGCAAATTCTCATTTTTGAATCCAAGACTAGAAGATATTTTCAGTTTTCTATAATAAAAAAATAAATCCCCAAAAATTTTATTAAAATTTGATTAAATCAACGTTCTCACTATAACTGAACATTAAAAAAGGCTTAAAACCCACATTTTTGGTATTAAATAACCCACAGAGGTTGATATACCATTAAACAAAACTCACACTCAAACTGAAGACAGTGCAAAGAGTTAGACGAGTCTAATAGTGATTACGAGTGTATTTGGAGTTATCAATAGTGATAGTGACGTTATGCTTCCAATCATCTTCTCACTGGACCTAACTTTGCACGGAGGTCTATATCTAAGTGATATTGCTGCTCTGGGTCAAGAAAGTGGTTGCTAGAAGACTCTCTGTCTGGCAACAGAATTCTGCACCTAAACACACATACAGGAGAACTCAAACATGGATATCAAGGCAGCAATTCAAGAAAAGCGCCCAGAATTTGCGAACAGAAAAGGTTTTGTTTTCCATCAAGATAATGCCAGTCCTCAAGTTGTTTTAGACGAGCTGGCATAAATTGTTGCAGCTTGGCTGGAATATTTTAACTCACCCATCATTTTTTTTCAGACATTGTTCCTTCGAATTTTCATTTATTGAGATTCTTACAAAATAATATCAATCATAAAAAATTTTCATTCTTTAGATAACATAAAAAAAATAACCTTACTGGATTCTTTTCCGGGAAACTACCGAAAATCTGGGAAGACGAATTTTTTCAGTTGAAGTAAAAGGTGGAAAGATTGTGCAACAAAATGGTTCATCTTTAGTCAAATAAATATGTAATGGCTTAATTTTGTTTTGTTTATTAATTTTTCTGAAAAGTCTGCATGAACCTTCCAGACAACCCAATACATTCATTTTTAAGTAGACGAAATAAATAAAAACTGATCATACTAAGCATATTGAGAAAGATCATAACAGTCTGAATGATATAATAGATTAGCAACTCGATGCCACCCTTTTACAGTGAAACCGATAAAATGCAACCGCAATTTCTACGCCAACAGTTTCTTCTCTAGCACTTCCCGACTGTGGAATTCCCTTCCGCATGATTGCTTCCCCGACGGCTACAATCTCCAGGAGTTTAAATGTAAGGTCAATATACACCTCCTAACACACTAACCATCTTTCAAAGACTCTTCCCATCTACCCAACCCCCAGCCTCGGTATCCTTACCCATCTATCACGCTCCTTCTGACATTTTCTATATCTGACCACCCCTTCTCTTCTCCTTCCCCTATGTAACCCCATGCGCAATAGTGGCAGTGGAATGCCTTGCTTGGGTGAAATGATTAAAAAAAAATTACAAAGAAGCGAAGAATTTGAATCCTAAATCGAACACCCGAATTTAATACTTAAAAAAAAACAAAAAAACATTTCCATCATAGAATTTAAAAGCTTATTCGTATAAGTATTCAGCAACTATGTTGAGAAAAAAGAAAACTATCTTCATAATCATGGACGACGGGACGTAGACCTTCTCTAATCCAGAACTCGCGACTCTTTGGGTCAAGTCACTTGATCCAGCAAACGCTTTTATCAACTGGGGCATGCGTTCTTGTCTATAGCGGAGTTTGTCAAAAAACTTAGAGAGTTCAGTTAAAGGAAAATAACTAATACTGAGACCTCTGAAAGAAACTTGTCTTGTGGAGCAAGAACAAACCTGGTCGACGAAGTAAAGGGTTCATTTTGAAATTTTAATCACCTGAAGAGGGTCGAAATGTAAAGGTAGCCGAGACGGGAATATGACAACAAAGATGATGACAACAGTCTGCAGACTTAAACAAGGGAAATATTGAAGCAGAAAAAAATATCGGCAGAAATATGTGAACTGTTAGAAAATAGAAGGATTATTTATCGAGTAACACAAATGATTGTGAAAAGGAATTAGAAAAACGAGTTATTTTTCCGATATTGATGAAAACAGAAAGAAAGAAAATAAAATGAAAATAGTGTCACTGCTTGTATGTACAAAAAAATGGCTTACGACTTGATACTATGATCCTAGAAAAAAATTCTACAAAAAGAAAAAAAGTGGTACAAGACGCAAGAGGATAATATCCAAAAGATGCTAAAATAAAATAAAATGCATCCTCCAAGGAGACTTATTTTTCCCCATATCCATTCGATATGCTACTAATTCCGCTGAACTGTATATTTAAAAAAAATGCATGCAAAAATAGTACGATAAATGAGAACTACCTAATATACACGGAACATACAAAGATTTTGCCTGGATTATAAAAGTACTCGTTAATCTCTTAGAGACAGAAACTTTAGGAATGGGATTTATCATTGGGAAACGTGCTATATTAGTATGAAGGGATACTGCAAAGTTCGTTGTCCGACTAAGAACAGAGGGATATATTAAAATGAATATTAAATGCTATTCCACATCTTCGTCTTTCAATTCAGTTACATCGATTCTCATTTATATTTAACACACCCCAAAAACGAAAAAAAAATGTTTGCCTATACATTTGAGACGAGATAATATTTACACTATTTACACTGTTCAAACTATTATCCTCATCTTTATTGCCATGTGTACGACATAACTCTCATAAGTTATTTGTTCACCACTGCTGTAGCCAGCTACTGAACTTACAACTCTTTGGCTCAAAAGCAAAGTTAAACGGAAATAACTCCAAAGTTACCAGAAGTAACATCGCACATAGAATGGGAATGTTATAAACCAACGATCGTAATAAAAGATTCCTATCACCTGAAGAAGGCCGGAGCGTAGAACAGCCACAACGTCGTAATAATAGCAATAAAGTTGAAGACAATGTCATCAGTTAACTGCCATAGGTGAGACACGCTTGAACGATCATGTCTCTTTAGAGACATGAGTGACTGGGCAGAAGATTATCCCGCAGTGGGTTGCCATTGCTTTCTGTGGTATAATGGTTGCCATCCAAGGCTATAGAATCCAGTCTGTTCTATTATTTAACCCATAACTGGAAGGAAGAGAAGGATTAATACCTTTCACAAGGGTATTTGTGCGTAGGTGAATGCAAGGAATTCAACTAGAATTCGAACTCGGCACCCCGATCTCTCGTTCCGAGTATATATCCACTGCACCACAACGCACATCCAGCCAAATAAGTAGCACGTTTAAATTTAGGTATTCTAGCTGTCAGGGAAGAAGTATCGTCAGAGCTGTTGCCATGCAAATATTTGCAGAAATGACAGAAGGAAGCCATATCCCGTCGATGAGTAAGTGACTGAAGTCGAGATGTATGGTCGGGATCGAAAACGATAAATAAAGAAATAAAGGCAACAAAATATCAGTAAAAAATAACTTTACTTTTCTTGGCATTTATGATCAACAGCGTCAACATCATTCATATGTGAACATATTGCAAGTCTCAGAGTATAGCTTCTTCGTACTCCGCCATAATGGAAGATGAGCAATATGCTTTTAGAACATGACAAGGCAAGGTATCTCATTCATTACAATGATCAAACAATTACATTGTCATATGCTTGCATTATTTACTTAATTATCCTATGTCAGAACATTCAGATCTGTCTAGTTCCATGAAGAAGAAAGTCATAAGAAAATGGTTTTGCTATGATTATTTGAAGGTGATTATTTGAAGGTGATTATTTGAAGGTGATTATTTGAAGGTGGTTATTTGAAGGTGGTTATTTGAAGGTGATTATTTGAAGGTGATTATTTGAAGGTGATTATTTGAAGGTGATTATTTGAAGGTGATTGATTATTTGAAGGTGATTATTTGAAGGTGATTATTTGAAGGTGGTTATTTGAAGGTGATTATTTAAAGGTGATTATTTAAAGGCGATTATTTAAAGGTGATAATTCGCATATGGTAAATAAGAAAGATAAGAAGCTCTTAACAAAGCCGGAACACATTCCCATATATTTTTTTTTTAAACATTTCACCCCGAGCAAGGCAGAAACGCCACTGATGTGCAGGGGGTTACATAAATGTAGAAAGATTAATTAGAAAAGAGTGAGGAGTACAAGCTAGTTAGAAAGGAACAATAGAAAGCTGAGAAAGCAGATGCAATGACAGACACATAGGTGGAGAGAAAGTGAAGATTATACAGCGGAGGGGAGAGAGCTAGAGTCCAGTGGTTAGTAGGTGAATATTAACTTTGCATTTAAATTTCTGGAGGTCGTAGCCGTCAGAAAAGCAAGAATACAGGAGTGAGTTCCACAGGCGGGAAGTGCGAGAGAGGAAGCTGCAGGAGTAGAATTGTCGTCTGCATTTGGCTAACCTGACTGTGAATGGGTGGGACCCAGTTGCCAGTCTGGTTGCACGGGTAAACACCTGTTGAGGAGGCATCAGTGACTTAAGCTCATCCGAGCAGAAGCCATGAAAGTATTTATAGAAGAGACAGAGGGAGGCCACATTTCGACGATGGGAAAGTGGCTGCAGTCGAGTCGCCAGATCAGTACCTATCACATTACAGACTCTCCTTTGGAGCCTGTCAAGAACACTGAGGAGAACGGCAGGGGCACCTGACCATAAATGGCAGCAGTACTACATGCACGGACGGATGGTTGACTTGTATATATGCAGGATGGATTCAGGTGGAAAAAACATCCTGGATCGACATAGTGACCCAATCTTCTTAGCAGTAGATTTTGCTATAGATTCAATATAGTGGTTCCATTTGAGGTCTGAGGACAGGGTAAGTCCGAGGAGGCGTAGTGTATTACTCTCCGGGAGAATCATCTGGTCCATGCTTATGGGAGAGGCAGAAGAGGTTGCCTGTAATGGTTGACAGACAACAGCTTGGTCTTAGAGGAATTGAAGTTGACAAGATTCCAAGAATACAAAGATTAACCACAAAAAACGATTAGTCTAACAATTATATTAATCATTTTTTGTTTCGTTTTAATGTGATCTATACTGACTTGGCACCTCGGCTGCAGTTGCTATCTCACCGGTGTGACGTGGCTTCCCTGTGACTGTTCTATAAATATTATCACGGCTTCTGCTTCAATGAACTTAGATCACTGGTGCCTCCTAGGTATGAATTTACACGAGCTACTAGATTAGCAACTAGTTTCCACCCTTTTTACAGTGAAACCGATCAAATGTAACCGCAGTTTCTACTCTAACAGCTTCTTTTCACGCACTTCCCACCTGTGGAATTCCTTTCCATGTACTTGCTTCCCCGACAGCTACAATCTCCAGGAATTTAAATGTAAGGTCAATAGACATCTCTTATCACACTAACTCGCATCCATTCTCTCAAGCTCTTTTTCCATCTACTCCACCCACATCCTCGGTATCCCCATCCGTTTATTAGCCTCCTCCTGACATTTCCTATAACTAACCCCTCTTTCTCATCACTTTCCTCTGTGTAACCCCCTGAGCAACAGTGGCAGTATAATTTTAAGAAATTTCTATGCTTTGTAAATATTGTATGAAGAAAGTATATATATTCATTTTTCTTACTCTCGTATATAAAAAGAATGTTATTTGTCTATATTTCTGAGATAAGATAGTATTTACAATATTTACATTAATCGGACTATCATGCTCATCTTTGTTTCCATTTGTACGACGTTTCGGCCGTTGTACGCTCCGGCCTTCGTCAGGTGCTAGAAATTTCGAACCGAACCCTTTATTACAATCACTGGGTTATCTCCCTCTAAACCTTCAAGTTACTTATTCACCACTGCTGTAGCCTGGTATTGAACTCACAACACTAAGAGTCAAGTCAGCAACTAACCAACGTCTATATCCACTGGGCCATGCGTCTGAGAACAATTGAACTTTTGGGACTTATAAACTTTATGTGCAGTAACCCTTTTTTTTACCAGAGTTCATCTTGCAATTTTTGATATTAAGGGTTTTCTCTAGTATTTTTTATATAAACGTTGATATAATCCGTTTCTTCTCTCAAGTTATCGGTTAAATAACAGGACAGACTGGGTTCTATAGACTTGATTGGCAACCAGTCTACCGCAGAACGTAGAACATAGCAATCTATTACGGCTTAATTTTCTGCCCAGTCAATCATGTCTCTAAAGAGACATGATCGCCCAAGCGTTTAACACGTATGGCATTTAACTGACTGAATAGCAGACAATGAAATGTTTGAGAGATCCAAAAATGCATTAGGATAAAAGAATAAACCCCCGAGAAAAGAATTAACTTTTTAAGACAGGAATATGCAGTTTGAGACAGAAAGGAGTGCTGAAATACAATCTCATATCTGTTTTCATGCAAAGCAGTGAATACTAATCAGTCTCATGACACGTGAATCAACAGAGAAGAGAATCCCTTTGAATGACGCTGTAATTAACATGAACAAAACACGTAAGCACAGAGGAGGTTCTTTTTACAATAAGGTTTACCCTTTACAATGTTCGCTGGTAACTAGAGATAGAAGTTTGCAGGTTAAGAGATAATTCATGGATATGATTGGAAGATTAACTTGAAAAGTTAAGATTTCTTGAGAATCTGTTCCAGAAAGCATTGCTTCACGGGAAGAAGTTGTTCGAATGGAACTTCTTACGAATGGAATAGAGAGGGAATATTTCTTTTATAATCGTGTCGCCCCAAGCAAGCCATTTTACTGCCACTTTGTGCAGGGGGTTACATAGAAGGAGAGTTATAAGAAAGAGTGACACGTTACACGGGGTGTCAGGAAGAGGGTAAGAGAAGGATGAGAATACTGATGAGAGTGGGGTGGACGGAGAAAGGAGCATGAGAGAGAGGATGCAAGTTAGACAGTAGATGACTATCGATTTTACATTTAATTTTTTGGAGATTGTAGCTGTCGGGCTATCTATCTATCTATCTATCTATCTATCTATCTATCTATCTATCTATCTATCACAAATGGTCTTCTATCTATCTATCTATCTATCTATCTATCTACCTTTGTTTTCTTATAATCATATCACCCCACGCAAGATATTTTACTGCCACTGTTGTATAGGGGGTCACATAGGAGAAGAGTTATGAGAAAGAGTGACAGGTTACAGGGGGTGTCAAAAAATAAGTAAGAGAAGCACGAGAATACCGATGAGAGTGTGGTGGACAGAGAAAGGAGCATGAGAGAGAGGATGCAAGTTAGTGAGACTTCAGAGATAGATCTATCGATCGCCCGGTTCACACTACACCCACGTCTATTGAACAGGTTAAGAGGCTCATCCCTTGTTCCCTGTTTAGGATGTGGTTTCCGTCTTTCTCTTTTCCAATCTTCTCACTTTGGTTTCCTTTTTTTTTTTTTCAATTGGAGTAGATAAATCTATCGTCCGGTTCACACCCCACCCACGTCTATTGAACAGATTAAGAGGCTCATCCCTTGTTCCCTGTTTAGGATGTGGTTTACGGCTTTCTCTTTTCCAATCTTTTCACTATTACGTAGCCCGCTGCACATCAGTGGCGTTACCGCCTTTGCTCGGGGTGATACGATTCAAAAAAAAAAAAAAGAAAGAAAGATGACAATTGACTTTATATTTGAGTTCTTGAAGATTGTAGCTGTCGGGAAAGCAAGTAAACGGAAGGGAATTCCACAGGCAGGGAGTGCGAGAAAAACTGATGGAGTAGAATTTTCGTTTTAGCGTTGTTTGTAATAATCTGAGTAGTATGACCGGTCCTGGTGGTGAAGGTTAAAACTAGAAGAACCAAGGAATGTATTACAGCTATGCAAACTATAAAAACACTCGCATTTAAAATAAGAAAGATAAAGTTGACATTTCTGAGACGCACTATGAAGAAAGGGGGACTGGCAAACTTAATACTCACAGGATGCATTGATGGAAGAAGTAGAGAGTAGCAGCGAGTATCTAAACTTATTTATAAATGGATCATAACAAAAGACTATGCAGGGCACAGGCTACGAATCAAATTTATTCCTATTAACTATGTACACAAAAAGGTAACTATCTTAACCAGGGAATGGTTTCAAAGGAATCCAACCCGATGTGACTAGTAGATCTAAAATTCATCAAAATTAACAATACGTCGAAACGAAATAATAATTTGTAATTACCGATCTCCTGAAAGTAAGCGGCATATAAGTGATAATAAAATATATGTCAGTGGATGCGATGTTTTCTATCATGAATAACGATGCAGTTATGTATATCAATATTTCAGATGTACTATAATTTACTGAAATCATTTTAATATATAACCATGATCTAAGCTTATTTATAAATGGAACTTTGTCTCTGTGTGTGTCTGTGTGTGTGTGTCTGTGTGTGTGTGTCTGTGTGTGTGTGTGTGTGTGTCTGTGTGTGTCTGCGTGTGTGTGTGTGTGTGTGTGTGTGTGCGTGTGTGTGTGTCGGTTACCTATAGACTCTGAAACGGCCGAACCGATTTTCTTGAAAATTTGCACAGTTGTACTATAAGCGTCTGTGAGTGTTCTTAGATAGGTTTTGTGTCTAGGTACCCCCGATAAATATCGAAAATCGATAATCTAAAAAATCGGGTTATAGAAGGAGGGGTCCGATTTTAATCAACTTTGATACACTCATAAACAAAGACATAATAAACGATATTCAGAAGTTTCAAGGTTGCAGTTTTTACATTAATGCAGAAAATCGATAATATATATATATATATATATATATATATATATATATATATATATATAGACAAGATGTTTGTGTGTGTGTGTGTCTGTTTATCTGCCTGTATGTCTGTATTTTTTCAGCCCTTTTATTTTAGTTTTTGCTTCGAGTTTGGTTCTAAGTAGGTAAAATTATAGTTCTTAGTCTCAGCCAATATACCATTTACTCAGAGGACTTATTTAGCCTTCAAAATTCAGTTTACGACGAAAAAAACTTATTTGATATCGATACCAGGAAATCAAAATTTGACTTACATCGATTAATTTTTCTTTCAGTCTGCGGTTTCGCTTTAACAGGAAACAACTATTGCTTTTTAGTCTTTCGTGCCAACGTCCAAAGAGTCTGAGCTCCAGGACCACGGATTAGTTTTAAAGCTTTCATTAGACCCGAGCAACGCCGGGCTATATTGCTAGTATTTGATAAACTGATCCTTAATCGTGTTAAAATTACTCGAGATTTAAACGACCGTCATGTTATTTTTTTGAAAATGAGCATCACCTTATGCAAGGCTTTAAATCCACTAAGACACAAGGAGTTGCAAGGTGTGGAATAATGAGAGGGAAATCACGAGGATAGTAGATAGCGATTGGCATTGCATTTAGATTTTTGCAGGGAAAAGTTGGTTGAAAAGCATGGAGCCGGAAGAGAGTTCTACAAGCGAGTGGTGCGTGATAAGAAACTGCCGGAATAGAACTTACGGCTACATCTAGCCGGTTCAAATTTAAGTTGATGAGATCAGGACGTCTGTCTATTCTTTTTCTATGTGCCATGTCCTTTCAGCACGTACACGATCATGGCTTTCCACGTTTCCCTATCACTGGTGGCTCTTAACACGCCTTTTCCTGTTACACCATGCAACCATCATCCACCTGATTAGGTCCTTCAAATATGTTATCCACTGCTTTTCCCTGTCTCTTTTTCCTCTATCAGGTTCACCAAGCCCGCCTTCCTCATTTCGTGTCCCAGGAACTTCAGTTGTCTCTTCCTGATGCTCAGTATTAATTTCCTTTTCGTTTCCATCCTTTCCAAAACCTCATCATTGCTCGCATGCTCGATCCATGATATTCGCAGCATACTTCTGTAGAACTACATTTCAGTTGCTTCAAGTTTTTCCTTCATCTTTGGTGATATTGTCCAGCATTCACTGCCACTGAAGAACCGATATAGCAATCCAGTACTCTCTTACATAGCAATCCAGTACTCTCTTCCTTGTTTCTAGTGAAATTGTCCTGTTTCTTAATACTTTACTCAACTTCTGGAATGCTTCTTTCGCCATGCCAATTCGCCTTCGGATCTCTGTATCGCACTTTCCGTCTTCTGTTATAACACTTCCCAGGGATTTAAATTTTTGTACCTGCTTAATTTTCGTATCCCCGATTTGTATTTGGCATATTGGGCTGCCCTTTTTACATAAATTCATAAAGTCTAGTTACCATAGTGAAGAGATCATTCGAACAATTACCAGAAAATTATTTATAAAAAAAATGGCACAGAGAGGCAACCCTTACGACGGTGGTAAAATGACTGAAGCTGACCCCACAAATCAAGACAAAAAAAAAAATCAGTGATCCATCTTTTGTTATCTGCTGACATTGGCAAATTGATTCAATCGTCTTTTCATTTCATATCAGTTCTAACTATTAACCCGAGAAAAAGTGACTTTCCTGGAGGTCAACATCAGCCAAGCTCTTTCAAGTGATCAGTTTAGTTTTAGATTTGCACTACCGGCAACAATTATTAGGCCAACCCATGTTTTAAAGAAAAGTTATGTATTTCATACTACATTTTAGTATTTATTGCCAAATGAATAACTGTAAATGAAAATAGAATGGTTCTTTTGTTAATACTGCACAATAACATGTGCATCAAATGAATTTATAAATATTTAATAATTACCTATATTGCAGTTTCATCAATGAAAATAGAATTGTTCTTTTTGTTAATACTGCACAATAACATGTGAATCAAATGAATTTATAAATATTTAATGATTACCTATATTGCAGTTTCATCAATGAAAGAGTGAAGGAAATTTAGGGCGAGTGTGACGAGTTCATCTTTGCTTTCTTACTTTGTAAAATTTTACAACGTAATAATAACAAATTTTTGCAATAGATACTAAAAATAGTATGAAATACATCATTTCTTGAAAAAAAACTGGAGTGGCCTAATAATTATGGCCGGTAGAGTCTGTGTGTGTATGTGTGTGTGTGTGTGTGTGTGTGTGTGTGTGTGTGTGTGTGTGTGTTTGTCTGTCTGTCTATCTATAAGGTGATTTTCTAATTACGGCCTAGATGTGAAACTGTGAGTTTTGCACTCAATATTCAGTCGTAAAGATTCAAGCGAGACAAACTTACTAAAACATTACAGCATGCCCTAAAATGATTTTCTGAGTGCATCTTAGATGTGGCGCAAGACTAAATATATGGGGCACCCAGTGAGGATCGAAGTCACTGCTGAACTGTAATTATTATAGCGAGACAAGCTTACTAAACAATACACCACATCGAGTAATAATAAACTGACTACATTTATTGGTTTTTACTACAAGCACGCTCTCCCGTATACTTACCTGCTACCTTTCTGTTTATTACTCAATTAAACAACGTTTCTTAGAAAAACATAGCAATGTATGTAAATTAGACAGATTTAAGTTTCGGATTTCAGTTTAGTTAATTTTATTACTTAAAAAAAAACTGGGGTAGTCTAATACTTATGGCCGGTAGTGTAGTTCTGGAGGTGTTAAAATTTCCAGGACATCTTTTGCGATTGTTGATGACGGAATTAATGTCGTTTTGTACATCAACTGACATTTTGACCTTTCTCTCAATACAGCAGAAAATGGTTGTATCATAAGTGTAGATACCAAGTTGAGAGTTGATATTATCAAGTAGGTCATTAATGAAAATTAAAAGTGCAGTAGGACAAAGGATGGAGCTCTGGGGGGGGGACATCCGGGTTAGTACGAAATGATTAATAATGAGTGGACGTTCAGGATAACCTTAATTTCACGATTTGATAAGAAAAATTGGTTCAGTTCAAAAATGTGTCCAAAGACACTGTTACTTTATAGCCAGTGGTGAAGACTTTTATGCCAGACTAAAGGTTTTTGGAGATATCCAATGCTACAGTCCGGACTTCCTGTTTTCTGTCTAGAGCATAAGAAATTTTTTCTACAAAAAAAGTAGAGTTTCGTCAGTAGAGTTTCGTCTGAGTTTCGTCAGTAACTCAGCAGTTGGTATGGAGAAACAAAAGTCGTATTCAGTCAGTTAAGTGCCATGCGCGATACACGCTTGGGCGATCATGTCTCGAAAGAGAAATGACTGACTGGGCAGAAGATTATCCCGCAGTAGGCTGCCATTGCTTTCTGCGGTAGACTGGTTGCCGACCAAGGCTATAGGACACAATCTGTCCTGTTATTTAACCCATAACTGGAGGGAAGAGACGGATTAATACCTTTCCCAAGTGTATTTGCGCGTAAATGAATGCAAGGAATTCAACTGGAATTCGAACTCGGTTCCCCGGTTTCTCGTTCCGAGCCGATATCCACTGCGCCACAACGCACATCCCCCTATTGCTTGACTGAAAAAAGGCCCTGCGATGAGAAATTCGTCGTTCATTAGAACCTCTGGGAATTTCCCCCCCAAAGAGATAGAATGCTAACCGATAAATAGTTGGAAAAGTTAGAGGGTTTACTAGAGCACACTTCCTAGTGACTATTACAGAGATACCATCCGTTCCACAGGTTTTATGGGAATCTAGGTTATAGTTTTCTCATGAGAGAATTAGTTCTAATTCGGGAGTTAGGCAAGGATACTTTAGATGAGTCAAAAGTAAAATCTGAGAAGGATTTACGGGGAAAAGCATTCATTTTTATCAGCACATGGTGTTAACACCTCAAACGGATTAAAATGGGAAATAATAAAAATCTTATTTAATATCTATTACAGAGCCGACAGTAAACACGAGAGCTAAAGTTGTAAGATTCTATGTGGTATCTGATTCTCTCGGCAAACTTGGAGTTAGATCGCGTCTTAAGAAGCGCCTATTCGATGTTACATGCACTAAATTTAAAAGCGTTCTTGAAGGTGTTGTCACGAAAGTAGAGTAGAAAATAGTGGTTCTTCTATGCTATAGCGAACCATTAAGAGGACTGAGTATATATATATATATATATATATATATATATATATATATATATATATATATATTGTTTTTCTTTAATCCGGAGTAGAAGAGTAGGAAGGTAAATTCCAAGAACCTGATCCTAATCAATATTAAAAAAAATTTAACATTAAAAAGTGATGCAGGCAGAGAACTCAATGTATTAAGAATACAGAGCCAATATAAATTAGAGAAAATTTTCAAAATTCAAAGGTGTCGGATGTACATTTCGACATAAGATCTCTAATAGAGATTCTACGTCACGTCAGCGACATTGTTTTTTTACAATCTGGCGAAGGCCATCGGGTAGAGTGTGGAGGGATTTTAGGGTAACAACGGTCACAAAGTTTTTTCTCTAAAACTTTGTGACCGTTGTTAACCTAAAACACCTCCACACTCTACCCCAGGGCCTTCGCCATTTGGAAAAAAACAATGTCGCTGACGTGACGTAGAATCTCTATTAGAGATCCTTTGTCGAAATGTACATCCGACACCTTTGAATTTTGAAAATTTTCTCTAATTTAATATATATATGTGTGTGTGTGTGTGTGTGTGTGTGTGTGTGTGTGTGTGTGTGTGTGTGTGTGTGTGTGTGTGTGTGTATACTAGCAGTATAGCACGTCGTTATTCGAGTGTAATGAAAGCTTTAAAACTAATCCATGGTCCTGGAGCTCAGACTCTTTGGACGTTGGCACGAAAGACTAAAAAGCAATAGTTCTTTCCAGTTAAAGCGAAACCGTAGACTGAAAGAAAAATGAATGGATGTAAGTCAAATTTTGATTTCCTGGTATCGATATCAAATAAGTTTTTTTCGTCGTAAACTAAATTTTGAAGGCTAAATAAGTCCTCTGAGTAAATGGTATAATGGCTGAGACTAAGAACTACAATTATACCTATTTAGAGCCAAACCCGAAGCAAAAACCAAAATAAAAGGGCTGAAAAAATATAGACATACAGGCAGATAAACACACACACACACAAACATCTTGCCTTATATATATATATATATATATATATATATATATATATATATATATATATTATCGATTTTCTGCACTATTGTAAGAACTACAACCTTGAAACTTCTGAATCTCGTTTCTCATGTCTTTGTCTATGAGTGTATCAAATTTGATTAAAATCGGACCACTCCTTCTATAACCCAATGTTTTCGATTATCGATTTTCGATAATTATCGGGGGTACCTCGACACAAAACCTATCTAAGAACACTCGCAGACGCTTCTAGTACAACTGTGTAAATTTTCAAGTAAATCGGTTCAGCCGTTTCGGAGTCTATAGGTAATGGACACACACAAACTCACCCACACACACACACACACACACACACACACACACACACACACAGACAAAGTTCCATTTACAAATAAGTTTAGATTTAGATATATTACAAGTTACACAAACAAATAGGTTAACAATCTACTGTTTGTAATGATTTACTTTTTAAACAGCGGTCGGTATTTAATAAAGGAATATATATTCTAATATTTATATTGAAAATGTTTCTACTAAAAACAGAGGGGGACTGCAACACAAGAGCCGTTGTGTTTCAGTACTAGGTTGTTAGCACGTCGTCGGACAGTGAAATATTTTTTTCTGTTAGGAACCATTACATGTAGAAATTTTAAAACAACAAACATAGAACAAAGGTGAAATATTTTTTCTGACATATAGAAATATAAAAACAGCAAATATAGAACAACACTGAAATATTTTCTTATTACGAATCATTATATATAGAAACTTAAAATCAACAAATATAGAACAACACTGAAATATTTTCCTATTTGGAATCATTATATATAGAAACTTAAAAACAGCAAATATAGAACAACACTGAAATATTTTCCTTTTTGGAATCATTATATATAGAAACTTAAAAACAGCAAATATAGAACAACATATATAGATACATAAAAACAACAAACTGGGATAACAGAACATTTATCAAGTGTGGTGAAACTTTGAAAGAAGCTGGACGCAAATTTATTATAGTTTTTAAATTTTTATATATAAAGATTCCTAACAGAAGAAAATATTTCGCTCCCTGATGATGTGCTAATAAATTAGTACCGAAACATAACGGCTCATTATCTTTTATTATAAAAACGCATAATATATATATATATATATATATATATATATATATATATATGAAAAACTACAAAAAAGTTGTAAGTTAAAAATGTATTTTTAACTTACAACTTCATATATATATATATATATATATATGTGTGTGTGTGTGTGTGTGTGTGTATATATATATAATTGTATATATACAACTATATATATATATATGTTACTATACATATATATATATGTTACTAGATATATATGTTATTACGTATGTATATATATATATATATATATATATATATTTGTTACTATATGTGTTACAACTATATAATAATATATATATATATATATATATATATATATATGTTACAGCTATATATGTATGTTCAGTGCAAAAACTTTGTCACTTTAACTGAACAGGTTCATGCTGATTTCGAAGATTCGTGAAGATACGGTTATGGTTATTTTACAGTAAAAGTAATATAAAAACAACAATCTTGGTGCTAAACAACATCATAACACAACACTATGTATATATACAGTAACAGCCTTAATATAAGGAACAGAAACAACAAAGACATAAATAGGTGTATTACTTAAAAAGGTATGCATGATTAG
The DNA here is from genome assembly GCA_037127315.1 of Ascarosepion bandense. Classification (NCBI taxonomy): domain Eukaryota; kingdom Metazoa; phylum Mollusca; class Cephalopoda; order Sepiida; family Sepiidae; genus Ascarosepion; species Ascarosepion bandense. The sequence continues at coordinate 1,127,636 of JBBBDQ010000391.1, forward strand.
CAATGAAATTTTTACCGAATAAATATTAGGGTGTAATGCATAAATATTATACAAAGTGAACAACAATTTACATCATAATTTAATTTTAAATAAAGATTAAATGGAAAAAAGGAAATAAGCTACTGGACAAACGTTAGATGCAATTTATTCTGTATATATACCTGCTTGTTCATCTTTTGTCTTTGTTTAGATTATTATTGTCAAGAGTATTTCTTTGTTGTGGTTGTATATATTATGTGCCTTTCTTTTTGCATTGTGAATAAAGTGATACGGGTAGTGAAAGTTTCTGAATGTGCTTTTTATATATTTTTTGTTCCTTTGTTAAATACTGGGGGCTGCATATTCTTAGTGCTCTTAAAAAGAAACCTATAATAATACCAGATTTGGTATTGGAAGAGTGGTTGGAATAGAAATTTATCAGGTCGTTTTTGTTGGTATCTTTTCTGTAGACATCAAAATCGAGTTTGTTGTTATTTTCGTGTAATATGATATCTAGGAAAGAAAGAGTATTATTATTGAGTTTGTTGACAAGATCAACTATGTTAGTAGTTTCTGGATAGATTAGAAAGGAGTCGTTTGTGTATCTAAAGTAGGATGAATTTGGTAGTAAAATATTTCTGAAATAATCTATTTCCAGAAATTCAAAAAAAAAAAAAAAGAAGCGAAAACGCCGCTGAGAGGCGATCCCATTGGTAAACCAAATTTTTGTCTATAGAAATGGTCAGTAAAAGTGAAGAAACATTGCTTAGTAATTAGATAGAATAATTTTCTGTGTAGGTAGAGTTAATTTTATTTTTGTTCTTGTTAAGTGTGTTTTTAATTGATTTAAGCATTTATCTATAGGAACATTTGTGTATAAGGATTTGATGTCTAGACTTGCCATGTGTTTGTTTGTTATGGCTATGATTTTAGTTTGTTCAAAAGGTCACCCGAGTTTTTTATGACGAACTGATTGTGCCGAGTAGTGGTGTTAAGATTTTGATTAATTTGCCATCTATTTTATATGAGACGCTGCCTATTCCGGATATGATAGGTTTCATTGGTATATTTGATTTATGTGTTTTGGGGGAGACCGTATAGTGTGGGTGTTTTTGGATGGTAATAATTGGTGATAAGCTTTAGCCAGGAGGAGTTTTTGATAATTTTTTTATATTGTTTATAAATTTTGTGTCTCTTTTGTGGTGCTGTTTTTGTTAACTTTCTCGTATATGTTTTCATCATCAATGAGGTCTTTCATTTTTTGCTGGTATATGTGTTCGTCCATGATTACGATTCCCTCCCACCTTTGCCAGTAGAAGATATGTGTATATCTTTGCTGATTCTTAACTCATTTAGGGCTGTTAAATACCTGCGAGGAATTGAGATATCGTTTTTTTTTGTTTTTTGTTTTTTTTCTTTTGTTTGTATGTGGCTGTGAGTGTACCTTGGATATACCCTTTGGTGAAAATCTGAATCATTGTTTTGGTGTGTGCTCGATTTCGATACAACTATTTATACAACAAAAAAATTAAATAAAATAAGTGAAAAATTAAAAACTGAAAAAAAAATATTGCAGTTCGAATGTAAAAATACAATCAGTTAGTTAAGTGTCATACGTGATACATGCTTGGGGCGATTATGTCTCGAAAGAGACATGACTGACTGGGCAGAAGATTATCCCGCAGTAGATTGCCATTTCTTTCTGCGGTAGACTGGTTGCCACCCAAAGATATAGAACTTAAGCTGTTGTATTATTTAACCTATAACTGGAGGGAAGAGACGGATTAATACCTTTCCCAAGGGTATTTGTGTGTAAGTGGATGCAAGGTATTCAACTGGAATATACTATTTAAGTAAAATATCTAATTGATCACAATAAGAAAAAGAAAACTTTCTAAAAGTTTAATTGTTGTCAGTCAAGTGCCATACGTGATACATGCTTGGGCGATCATGTCTCGAAAGAGACATGACTGACTGGGCAGAAGATTATCCCGCAGTAGGTTGCCATTGCTTTCTGCGGTAGACTGGTTGCCAGCCAAACCATAGAACCTAATCTGTTCTATTATTTAATCTATAACTGGGGGGAAGAGACGGATTAATGCTTTTTCCAAGGGCATTTTTGCGTAAGTGAATGCAAAGGATTCAACTGGAATTCGAACTCGGCTCTCCGATCTATCGATTCGAGATGATATCCACTGCACCGCGACGCACAACCACAAATACAGAAACCCCGAAATAAAAATAGAAAAAAATCTGTCTGAAAAGAATAAAAATTGTGTGAACTAAACAAGCATGGATCAATGAGTGGGTCGATTGGATGGGGAGAGAGAGAAGGAGTCATAGTAAATGCAAAAAGACGACCAACGAAAAGATGGACAGTCCGTGGTGGTAGTGGGGGGTGAATGAAAGGGCGGGAAGACGAAGAAAGCGCGCGAACCAGTTGGTTCTTCTGACACTCAGCTTTGGGATGGTGTCAGGAGCTGTTGTTTAAACCTGTGCACTGCACGCTACACAAACGCAGCCCTCCGTACGTTGGAACTTGCCATCATGCGTGAGATGTCAGTGTTGATCAGCGCTTGTGCCCGGCGAGGGTCGCTCGTTGTCCGGGAGGGGGCGCTGGTGTAGAGCGCAAGGGTAAGGAAGGAGATGCAACCGGGCGAGAAACACGCACAGCGCTCACCTCACGCAAGGCGTGAGAGGTGCCTCGAGCGTACACGCTCGGCGACGATGATGGTCGGCCCAAAGGGGGTGGATAAACCGTTGAGGGGGTAGAGGAGGATAGAAAGAAATAATGAAGGAAGGTAAAAAGACAGAATCGAAACGAAGGTGGAATGAAAATGTGTTGAAAACGAATTGAAAATGAAGTGGCCTCAGAGAAAGAAAATACCTTTAAAGTAATGAACATCAAATAAAGAATATGAGAAAGAGAATAAAAAGAAACTTAGTCAGGTATATATATATATATATATATATATATATATATATATACATATTACAAAAAATTAGGAAGCACTAAAGTAATAATGGAGGAAAACAAACATCAAATAAAGAATACGACAAAGAGAATAAAAAGAAACTTAGACGGGTATATATATATATATATATATATATATATATATATATATATATATTGCAAAAAATTAAGAAGCACTAAATAATACTGGAGGAAAACAAATGAAAAACAGTCATTTCATTATTATTTATATTTTGAAAGAATGTATATATGAATGAATATATATATATATATATGAATGAAATAATTTATTTGAACATTATTTTTGATCGATACTCGTATTTAAGTAGATATTCGGTTTATAATCAAAAGATTTTATATATTTATACCTACTGAGCGGATTATTTACGATATATTTTTGTAACGAAAATGTATGCCATTCGGCAGGATTTGAACCTGCAACTATCCACATAGACGAAGCCACCAATTGATCTGCCGAATGACACACATTTTCGTAACAAAAATTTCCTGTAAAATTTCTCGGTAGAAATAAATATATAATACTTTTTGATTATAAAGAGAATAACTAATAAAATACGAGTTTCGATAAAAAATAATGTTCAAACAAATAATTTCAAATTGTCTGTTGTTTATAACTAGTTAAGTTAATCTTCGTTAATTTCCGTAGTATATATATATAAATTGGATAAAATATAGATCAAATATTGGAACAGTGAATAAATAAGAAATATTTAGGAATTTAGCATGTTTTATTAACTCATTATCAGAAAATTAAATATTTCATATTTATTTTCTGATAAAGATTTATCGACTAAATATAAAAATTAATAAATATAACCAGGAAATGAACTATTTTCTCCATTCATCTGAGGCTGTATTTCGGACGTTTAAATACAGAAACCTCGGAATAAACTGAAGCAAAAGAATTTGTGTCTGAAAAATAGAAAAAATCTATGCGTGGACTACACAATCAATGAACGATGACTGGCTCAGTTTGAGGGAAAGGTGGAGAAGGTTTTGCAGTAGATACAAACGAATGACCAAGGAGAAGATGGACCATCATGTTAGGGGTAAACGAATCGGCGGAAATAAAAAAGAAAACGCCCGAAAAGTAGGTTCTAATAACACTCTGATTTGGGATGATGTCGGGAGCTGTTCTTTAAATGTGAGACATGTTTAATTTATAAGACTTTTCTGTTTGTTCCTTATCCTCTTTCTTTATATACGTAAAAAATGCCGTAAAAAAATATCACGGCTAAATATTTACATCGATATGCCGTCTAAAATTATGGAAAAGTTCTGGGAGCCGAATTCGAATTCCAGTTGAATTCTTTGCATTCTCTTACGCACAAATGCCCTTGGGAAATGTATTGATCCGTCTCTTCCCTCCAGTTATGAGTTAAATAATAGGACTGACTGGGTTCTATAGTCATGGCTGGCAACCAGTCTACCGCAGAAAGCAATGGCAAACTACTGCGAGATAATCTTCTTCAGTCATGTCTCTTTCGTGACATGATCACCCAAAGCGTGTATCATATATGATACACTGGATATAAGAATGCTCCTAATATTGAGTACTTTATATGCCAATATAAATAATTATACATATATATAGTATATCGAGGCAGCAGTTAATTTTCTAAACATATAATGTTTTGGATATGTTTTTATTATAATTGTGCTGGTTCTAAACTTTCTGCTCACATGAGCCATTTTCAGAGAGGTTACGAGGACGTTAACATAAAGACACCCACCATCAACGATGATTTTATCTTGTATAGACATAAAACATTGCTAAGACAGCTCATCTGAGCCGAAAGCTTAGAACTAGCATAATAATAATAAAAATATCGAAATGTTGGACAATTTCGGCCTTTATTTTCACCTGAAATTAAAGCCAAAATACGACGTTTAGAACCGCTCATGATTAAACATAATAGATATTGGCCCGGCGTTGATCAGGTGTAATGAAAGTTTTAAATAGTCCTGGAGCTCTGACTCTTTGGATGTTGGCACGAAAGACTAAAAAGCAATAGTTGTTTCCAGTTAAAGCAAAACCGTAGACTGAAAGAAAATCAATGGGTGTAAGTCAAATTTTGATTTCCTGATATCGATATCAAATAAGTTGTTTTTGTCGTAAACTGGATTTTGAAGGCTAAATAAGTCCTCTGAGTAAATGGTATCATGGCTGAGACTAAGTACTACAATTATACCTATTTAGAGAACTACAATTATACCTATTTAGAGCCAATATATATATATATATATATATATATATATATATATATATATATATATTATCGATTTTTTGCAGTATTGTAAAAATTGCAACCTTAAAATTTCTGAATATCGTTTCTTATGTTTTTTGTCTATGAGTGTATCAAATTTGATTAAAATCGGACCACTCCTTCTATAACCCGATCTTTTCGATTATCGATTTTCGATATTTATCGTGTGTACCTAGACACAAAAGCTAGCTAAGATCACTCGCAGACGCTTATGGTATAACTGCGTAAATTTTCAAGAAAACCGGTTCAGCAGTTTCGGAGTCTATAAGTAACGGACAGACACAGACACACACATACAGACAACGTTCCATTTATAAATAATTTTAGATATACAATAAACCGTCTTTATTGCAATAGGATATATATATATATATATATATATATATATATATATATATATATATATATATACATAGAGAGAGAGAGAGAGAGAGAGAGAGAGAGTGAGAGAGAGGCGAAATTTCATTGAAAGCAAATTGCGGTTGAAAAATCTCTGTGTTAAAAATACAAACCTTTTCAGAGATACAAAATCTAATGTTGTGAAACAAACATTGGGTGTAGAATTCGACAGAAGATTGAAGAAGAACAAGCTAATGACTTGTAAATTTTTTTTAAAAAATTCAAGATTGAAAAATGAGCATTGCTCGCACGGACATCCTCCACATAAACTCGTGATTGTCTATCGTCTTGTCTGCTCAAAAACGTCTTAGAAAATTACTTAACTTATAGAAAAATAATTCATAAGCGAGTCAAAAAAAATTGAAAAACATTCGTATAGGCAGAACAACTGAACAAAAAAAGGCTTAAATTTTTTGTAAAATTGAAAGCAAAGAAAAAAATGCTGAAAATATATTTAAGAACTATTTCTATTAAAATGGTAAAATTTAATGTAGCGTATAGTAAGAGATTATACGATCGTTTTTATTTTTTTACGGAAATATAGGGAGTCTCATTAACTAGGTAGCCATAAAGTGAACGATAAAAGAAAAAAACGAACAAACGAAAGAAAGAAGCGATTGAAAAAAAAAATGAAAGAAAAAACGAGCGAATGAATGACGCAAACGAATGACGCGAACGAAAGGAAAAAACGAACTAACAAAAGAAGAGAACGAAAAAGAAAGAAGAGAAGTGAAAGAAAGAAAGAAAGAAAGAAAGAAAGAAAAAGCGAACGAACGCAAGAAAGAAAGAAGCGGATGAAAGAAAAGAGAAACGAAAGAAAGAAGAAAAAAGTGAACGAAATAAAAAAAGCAAACGATCGAAAAGAAAGAAAGAAAGAAAGAAAGAAATAAAGAAGCGAATTAATGAAAGAAAGTCGCGAACGAACGATAAAGGGGAACGAACGAAAGATAGAAGCGAACGAACGAAAGAAAGAAGTGAACGAAAGAAAGAAAGAAAGAAAGAAAGAAAGTATTCGAATCTGCATCCACCAAGGCAGAGGGAGCTACCGTTACAACCGGCATGTTCTAAACAGCAAAGAACCTTTCTGGGAAGCACAAAATTCCTTTAATAATATTTATAGAACAATCAGGCCGGTAGACGCAAATAAATAAATATTTTTAATAATAAATAAAATGACCGTTTACTCAAGTATGAGTATTCATTAAAATTAACATTTAAAGAGATAAAAATGAGTTGAATTAATAAAAATCCATTTATTTTCTTAAGAAAATTGCTTTGTTTATGCTTGTATTCGAAAATATGCAGACATGAAAGATCTATGGCGAGAAAAGTCTCGCTTAGACAAAAACCCGTCCCTTCTAGAGGGAGTGCTTCTCTGTAGTTCAGTTAGTTTGCAGGGTGTAACGGTACGTACCTCTGCCCGAGGAGAGGCAAGTTTACATCTGCTGCTGAGGCCATTTTTTAAAAATAAGTTTTGTCGAACATTCAACCCGGTAGAATATAAATAAATATATTGTTTGATATAACAGGGCACCTTCTCAAATACGAGTATCCACTAAATACACACAGAAAGCGACGAACACAGTAGACGTTAGTATTAAAATTGCTTAGTGACTGGCAGTTTTATGCTTTATGACTCAATGCGATCATCAGATAAATGCCATTATTCTGGGTGTGTATTGTGGTGCAGTGGATATCGACTTGGAACGAGAAATCGAGGAGTCGATTTCGAATTCCAGTTGAATTAATTGCATTCACTTACGAGCAAATACCCTTGGGAAAGGAATTAATCTGTCTCTTCCCTCCAGTTATGAGTTAAATAATAGAACAGACTGGGTTCTATAGCCTTGACTGGCAACCAGTCTACCGCAGAAAGCAATTGCAACCTACTGCAGGATAACTGTCTTTAAAGAGACATAATTGCCCAGTCTACCGCAGAAAGCAATGGTAACCTACTGCGGGATAATCTTTTGCCCAGTCAGTCATGTCTCTTTGGAGATATGATCGTCCAAGCGTGTATCACGTATGGCACTTAACTGACTGACTGAATATAATAGTTGGAATCATGATTAAGGTTTCTACTAGTCATAAAGTAAGGGATCGGTTTTCTATCGTTATGAAGTAATAAACTGATCCCCCACTAATTACTACGTAATAATATAATACATCGCTTCTTGCTCCAGCTATGAATCAAACAACAGGACAGATTGGGTTTTATAGCCTTAGCTGGCAACAAGTATACCGCAGAAATCAATGGCCACCTACTGCGGGATAATCTTCTGTCCAGTCAGTCATGTCTCAAAAGAGACATGATCGCCCAAAGCGTGTATTACGTATGGCATTTGACTGATTCTTTCAATGGGCTTTATGCAGTATATGAGTCATAGATTAATGTGGTAGGAGGAGAAAATAGTTGTTCTCAGTTCGTTTTTTAATTTCTCGGAAATGTGGTTCTACAGAAGGATGCTGCGGATATCGTGGACCGAGCATGCAAGTAACGATGAGGTTTTGGAAAGAATGGCAACAAAAAGGAAATTAATACTGAGCATCAGGAAGAGACAACTGAAGTTCCTGGGACATGCAATGAGGAAGGAGAGCTTGGAGAACCTTATACTGACTGGCCAGATAGAAGGAAAGAGAGACAGAGGAAGGCAGCGGATAACTTATTTGCAGGGCCTGATCAGGTAGATGACGGAACGGGTTTGCCAAGAGTAACAGGAGCAAACATAAGAAGAGCCACAAGGGATAGGGAGACGTGGAGAACCATGATCGCCTACGTCCTGAAGGGACAGGACACATAGAAGAAGAAGAAGAATTTGGATTATATATAGTCAGAAGTTATAGATTGTTTATTTTTTTATATATTTAATTTATTTACTTGTTTGATGTGCGTTGTGGTGCAATGGATATCGGCTCGGAACGAGAAATCGGGGAACCGAGTTCGAAATTCCAGTTGAATTCCTGGCATTCGCTAACACGCAAATAACCTTGGGAAAGGTATTAATCCGTCTCTTCCTTCCAGTTATGGGTTAAATAACAGGACAGATTGGGTTCTGGCAACCAGTCTATCGCAGAAAGCAATGGCAACCTACTGCGGGATAATCTTCTGCCCTGTCAGTGATGTCTCTTTCGAGACGTGATCGCCCACGCGTGTTTCACGTATGGCACTTAACTAAATGACTTGTTTGTCTTTTAATATAAATGTTCCAGCCTTAATCTTTCTTCGATTCTAAGTTTTGACATTTGGAATAAAGTTTTTTTGAAATCTAAGGTAAAGAATTTTATAGATCCTCTTTGTTTGTGATGTAGTTGCAACTAACGTAGTAGGCATTTGTCTGCTTTCAGAATGAGCTCTTTTTTTGTTTTTAATAAATTATTTATCTTCTTTGGGAAAGTTGATATGCGTGAAAAAAGCCCAACACCTTATAAATGTGCAGAGAAAACGATGATAGTTATTGTAAATACCGCACTGAAAAAGAAAAAAAGACAAAGATGTTGGGTGTAAAGAAAGGAAAAAAATGCAAAAAATTCAAAAAAAATATTAATGAGAATGGAAAAAAGGCAAAAAGACATTGGTTTAGAGCAAAGAGCATTACAGTAAAAAAAAGAAAAGTCAATAAAATTAAAAAAAAAACTATGGAACCTCATATTGGCTGAAATAAAAGTAGGAGCAATGAACGATGAAAGTCAAATGAAACAAGAGTTTCAGTTGGGGTTAGAAAAAAACCTGTTTTTATGCCTTGCGGCGTTTTGAATAGAGAAGACAGAAATAAGTACGGAATAACGAAGTCCAGACAAATCCATGGAGAAATAAAATCGAATATGCAAAGAAAAAGTTAACTCGATGTAACAGAGAATTAAATGTGAAAAGAAGGTTACTCTCAATTGTGCAGATATCGTATAAGATAAACGGTAGCGATAGACGGACAGACTGAAACAGAATGGTAGATAGGGTGAGACTCATTTGAAGACACCAGAACATATATTCTTATATATATATATATATATATATATATATATATATATATACTAGCAGTATAGATAAACGGTAGGATAGACAGACAGACTGAAACAGGGAGATAGGGAGAGACTCATTTGAAGACACCAGAACATATATTCTTATATATATATATATATATATATATATATATATATATACTAGCAGTATAGCCCGGCGTTGCTCGGGTGTAATGAAAGTTTTAAAACTAATCCATGGTCGTGGAGCTCAGACTCAGCCTAAAAAATATTTCTGTGAAGTTTGGTGAAAATCGGATAGAAATTGTGGATTAGTATAAAGGACATACAGACATATAAACACACACACACACACACACACACACACACACACACACACACACACACACACAAGCATCTTGCCTTATATATATATATATATATATATTATTGATTTTCTGCACTATTGTAAGAACTGCAACCTTGAAACTTCTGAATATCGTTTCTTATGTCTTTGTCTATGAGTGTATCAAATTTGATTAAAATCGGACCGCTCCTTCTATAACCCGATTTCTTCGATTATAGATTTTCGATATTTATCGGAAGTACCTCGACACAAAACCTACCTAAAAACAATAGCAGACGCTTATTGTACAACTGTGTATATTTTCTAGAAAATCGCTTCAGTCGTTTCGGAGTATATAGGTAACGGACACACACACACACACACACACACACACACACACACACACACACACACAGACAAAGTTCAATTTATAAATAAGTTTAGATTTAAAGAATATATACCAACAAAAATAAAGGAGAAAATAGAAATAGGCATTTAGGTCCACAGACATAAACGACAAAAAAGACGAAAAGCAAGAAAGAGAAGGAAAAAAAAAAGAAATAAAGAAAAAAAGGAGACAAAAATACACTAGAGTCACAAATAATAATTTATACAAAAATAACTAAAGATGAAAATATCTATGCATAAAGTAACTTATAATTATGGTAAAAACTATACATTCGCTGAACGTTACAAAACAAAGTCAATTTTTAACCGATTAATTATAGAGAAAAATATATAACTTAAATAAAGTAAAAATTATAATCTATAAAATAAATTAACAAACATTTTAAAAAATGAATTTAATTAAATAAAATTATCTGAATCAATTTAATAAAAATAATAATAATAATTATCTATACAAATAATAATAACAATAATAATGATAATAAAATAATAAAATAATCATAATAACAACAATAAAACATAACAAATATAATACATAATAAAATAAAAAAGAAATAACAAGAGATAACAAAAATAGTTAAAAAAAATTACATTATAATAAAACATAAATACAATAAAGAAAACATTAAGAAAAAATGAAAAGCATACAAATAAATCTAATATACTAAAAGGAGCAGATTTGCAATGGAGAGTTAAATATTGGTTGAGTTAACTAGAAACTTATAATTATTCTACAATCATTTATATTTATTTTTGAGCCGACATTTAAAAATAACTTCATTCCTTTGATTTTTGTATTTATCACAAAATTTTTTTTTCACCTAAGCATATGTTACATCTATTTCTAAGTCTACTAGATGTTTGAGAGCAACAAACTATCTTCCATCCAGTCTGTGAAGAAAGACCTCTTTTAATTACCAGAAATACTTCGATAAAGCTGTCTAGGATTCAAGGGGGGAGCCTAGAGAAGGAATATTTATGAATATAAAATCTACTTTTCCAAGGTCCGGCATAAATTCTAAAATATACTTTTCTTTTTTTATCATATTCCATACAGAAAATAATTGCTTGGTATATGACTTTTTCGGACATGCACACACCATCAAGGGGGGCCTAGAGAAGGAATATTTATGAATATAAAATCTACTTTTCCAAGGTCCGGCATAAATTCTAAAATATACTTTTCTTTTTTTATCATATTCCTTACAGAAAATAATTGCTTGGTATATGACTTTTTCGGACATGCACACACCATCAACGTGACAGTTATCCTTAATTCTACAATTACAGGGAGTATTTATATTTATTTTCTGAGTATGATAAAAATTGTCAAGTATTTTATTTTTATGAGAACTAATGTTGCTGTGGATATTGCTAGTACAGGAATAAAAATAATTATAAAGTTTTCCTATTTAAGATCTTACTTAGTGGGTTGTTATTAATCGATCAATTTCAGAAAATATTGACCGATATTAATGCGCGTGGTGGTCCAGTGGATATCGGCTCGGACCAAGAAATCGGAGAGCCGAGTTCGAATTCCAGTTGAATTCATTGCATTCACTTACACGCAAATACCCTTGGGAAAGGTATTAATCCGTCTCTTCCTTCCAGTTATGGGTTAAATAACAGGACAGATTGGGTTCTATAGCCTTGGTCGGCGACCTTCTTCAGAGAGTGGATGCCACTCATTATGTTATTTGTGTGTAATATATGTTATATTGTTACAGCCAAGTACTAAACAATAGAGTTTCCCTTAACAAAAACAACATCAAATTATCAGACAACAGAAAACTCTCTATCACAACACATCTTCCAATGCAATCAAGGCAAATTTAAAATTATGCAGTTATGGCAAACAAAAATTTATTTTTGCCCACAAATGCAAGAAAAACTTCAAAAAAAAAAATTTAAAGCACCATATAATTTAAAGCACCATATAATTTAAAGCACCATATAATTTAAAGCACCATATAATTTAAAGCACCATATAATAGATCATATTCCCCTTCGCGGATATTCAGCACCCGCACATAATACACTAATCAAACTGCGTTCTCTCACACATAAGCTCACACACACAAGTATGAACACATACTAGTTAGAACGAATGCACTGACACACACACAAAATCTTACACGACATAGGAAGTGTGTATATATGTATATATATGTATATAATTCTTTCTAGCCATATATAAATAAAAACATTAAAACAAAATCTGCATCCACACGATATTTGACTCATCCTAAATTATTTTATTACCCCTTAAAACGAATGAGATTCCTTCATGAGCATATGATTTGAAATACTACCACAAGACGATGAGTAACCATCACTCTTGGCCTGAAGATCATCGCTAAACCAAAACACATTTAGCAGAACATAAAATAAAAAATAAAATTCAATATATTTTATAATAGAATACTTGCGGTTTCTTTTTTTATTTAAGTAAATCTACTCAAATACAAGTATCGATTAAAAATAATGTTCAAACAAATAAATTAAATATGTCGGTTGTTAAAGCCATTTCGTTAATCTTCGAGATTTTCCCTAACATTGTATATTTACATTTGTTGACATTACGATACATTTCAGACCAGACATTGTTATTTACGTAGAATCGACAATTGTCTTATATAGGCTTGATTTGTCTCCGAAAGTCATGGTGGAGTGGTATAAGACTCACCAAATTAATTGGTGTTTTCTCCTATGTTGATAGAATTGTTAGGTTCGAATCCTGTCGAATAACATACATTTCGTAATAAAATTTTTCGCAAATAATCAGGCCGCTAGAAGTAACTATATTTCTTGATTAAAAAAAGGATATCAACTCAAATACGTGCATCGATTAAAAATAATGTTCAAATAAATTAAATATATATATATATATCCAAATGAATAAGGAACAAACATTTCTTTCAGCATTCAATCATCTTTCTTTAGTATTTAGTATATATATATATATATATATATATATATATATACTGGTGCCACATTTGGTCGGGTGTCCCGACTATTCACCTCGGGGTTCTTGACAATCAACGATTTAGCAGCTCGGCTGCAATTCGCTCTCTCACCGGCGTGACGTGGCTTCTCTGTGCCTCTTCTATAAATACTTTCACGGCTTTTGCTCCGGTGAACTTAAATCACTGGTGCCCCATAAGTATGAATTTACACGACTTACTAAATTAGCAACAAGGCCCCACCTTTTTACAGTGAAACCAATAAAATGCAACCGCAATTTCTACTCTAATAGCTTCTTTTCACGCATTTCCCACCTGTGAAATTCCTTTCCATACTTGCTTCCCCGAGAGCTACAATCTCCAGGAATTTAAATGTAAGGTCAATACTCATCTCCTATCACACTAACTTGCATTCATTCTCATAAGCTCTTTTTCCATCTACTCCACCCCCATCCTCGGTATCCTCATCCGTCCATTACCCTCATCCCTTATAATTAACCCCTCATTCTCATCACTTTCTCCTATGTAACCTCCTGTGCAACTGTGGCAGTAAAATGCCTTGCTTGGGGGTAGATGATTAATATATATATATATTCTGAAATTATAACATGGATAAGTTACAATATCACTACAAAAGGAGCTGTTTTGTTTCGACACTTCTTGAGTCTTGTCAAGTGATGTGGTTTATTTTAAATTGAATGGTTTTAAAAGGTTAGAAACAAGCAAAACCCCTTTAATCAGGTATGCATTGTTGTATGTACAATGTGGACCAATCAGAGTAAAGCAACTTCTAATTTAGAGGATATCTGGGCAGACTTAATATATATATATAACCATATTCTAATTTGTGTCAGAGGTACGGCCTTTACAAAGACACTATCCTCAATGTAAAATATAAAATGTATTCAGAGCTGACATCTTTTCTACGTACCGCTTCTCTTCTGAATATTGGCGGGCAAGCCTTTTAACAACTTCTTTTTGCCACTTCGCAGTTTAAATCCGTTTGCTAATGTTCCCTGTTCCCCTTTATTATCACTTATGCTCATCAGGTAAGTTGCTGTCTTCCTCTATTTTTATTGCCCACAATATACTCCATGACGGTAAAGTTTTCCAAGAACTCTCTCCTGATTACGAGGTCCAAGGAATTTCAACTGTTTTTTTTCCCTGCTTCTGAATACAAGTGTTCTTTCCGATTCCGTTTTCATAAATCTTTTCTGTTGCTTTCTTGTTGTGTGTATGGAATTTTCAGTGTCCTTCTCTAGAACCACACTTTTAGAAACGCCGATTTTTCATTTTTCTATCTATCTATCTATCTATCTATCTATCTATCTATCTATCTATCTATCTATCTATCTATCCCAGTCATATCTATCTATCTATCTATCTATCTATCTATCTATCTATCTATCTATCCCAGTCTTTTCATATCTATCTATCTATCTATCTATCTATCTATCTATCTATCTATCTATCTATCTATCTACCCCAGTCTTTTCATATCTATCTATCTATCTATCTATCTATCTATCTATCTATCTATCATATCATATCTATCTATCCCAGTCTTTTCATATCTATCTATCTATCTATCTATCTATCTATCTATCTATCTATCTATCCCAGTCTTTTCATATCTATCTATCTATCTATCTATCTATCTATCTATCTATCTATTTATCTATATATATATATATATATATATATATATATATATATATATATATATATATATGAAAGAATAAAGAATAATAAAAAAACAACAAATAGGAAAGGTATCTCAATCATCGAAGATGAAGGAAAAAATTGAAGGATGCTGCGGATATCATGGACCGAACATGTGAACAATGATGAGGTATTGGAAAGACTAGCAACGAAAATAAAATTAATATTGAGCATCAGGAAGAGACAACTGAAATTCCTGGGACATGCAATGAAGAAGGAGGGCTTGGAGAACCTGATACTGACAGGCCAGATAGAAGGAAAAAGAGACAAAGAAAGGCATCGGATGAAGGGCAGGTGGATGACGGAACGGAGGTTGCGTGGTGTAACAAAAGAAAAACCTACTAACAGCCAGCATGGATAGGGAGACGTAGAAAGCCCTGATCGCCTACGTTCTGAAAGGACAGGGCACCTACAAGAAGAAGAAGAATCTGAATCTAATAGGTTTTACTTCTATTAAAGTTTCTTCAGAGATCGAGAGAAAAATGAAAATTTATAAAGATACTGATAATAGTATGCCATGATTTGGGGTTACTTCTTATTGGCCAGATATGTTTCAAGTTTATTAAAGCAATAAATAATTATTCTTTTTATTCTTACGAGTTTATGTATTCAAGCAATGGGAAATTGAGATCCGTTTGCAATTTGTTTTTTTCCCTTATTGTATCGTCTTGTCAAATTCCAGTCCATATATTCAACGCGAGAAACTATCTCTAATTTTAATAATATGTATTATATTTTCTATATTAATGTATTCTTTATTCATGCCTCTTCACAATATACTCTTTGATTTTTCAGATTTTCCTTTATTATATGAGAATGACTATCTATTCCTGAGAAATGTTGTGACACAGTTTCCATTTATCTTCTCTGCACTTTGTAATACAGCAATTTTCTTGTTAGGGTTTTGGTCATCCAAGTTTAGAGATTTCCAGTCAAGACTGCTATTTACTTCAAGGGCAGAGAGACATGTCCATATTAGAACAGACATTTGTAACGGTTATTTACGAAAATTTCTCGCACATTCGAAAAAGAACACCAAACAAACAGGAAAGCGAGGATAAAGAAAAGATAGACGATTGATTAATGCAAAGAAGAAAAAAGTTGAATAAGAAAAAAGAGAAAAAAAGATAGAAGGAAAAAAAAAAGAATGGAAAGAAAGAAGAGAAAAAAAGAAAGAACAAAGAGATATAATAACAGGAAATACCGTATCACGAGAAATAAATGATGACACCATTTCTCCTAATAGCGTTTCAAACCACCTAACTGTTCACTTAAAAAACCTGGAAAAATTTAAGTATGACATTTAATTTTAAATATACCGGGATATATTTACGGTACAAAAAAAGTTTTACATCATAATTTTAATACAATATGAAAAAATAACTACTATTACTATTAATTTAAAAATTAATGCTAATTTAAAAATATAGTTAAAATAATTAAAAATACTAAAATTAAAAATATAAATATATAAACAGCAAAAATTTGATAAACTTAATAGAAGGCGTGGGGGGGGGGGAATAGACAAAAAGAAGGAAAGGAAAAAAGAAGAAATCACGATAAAACGGATTTTAAAATAATTAAAAAAATAAAAAACGCTAGATCGAAACCGACCTATATAATCCATTAAAAGAAACGTTACAAGGGATTTTTACCCTTAAATTAAAATATACAGAATATAGGGAATATTTATGATGAAAAATAAATCATATATCCTAACATAAATTACATTATAACCACATTTTTTTTTATCACATCACCCCAAGCAAGGCGGTAAGGCCACTGGTGTGCAGGGAGCTACGTAAGAGTGAATAGATTGGGAAAGAGAAAACCGGAAACCACATCCTAAACAGAAAAACAATGGATGAGCCTCTACACTTGTTCAAGAGACGTGGGTGGAGTGTGAACCGGTCGATAGTTAAGTATATCTACTCCAATTAAAAAAAAATAAACAAAAAAGAAAGTGAAAAGATTGGGAAAGAGAAAGCCGGAAACCACATTCTAAACAGGGAACAAGGGATGAGTTTCTACACCTGTTCAATAGACGTGGTTGGAGTGTGAACCGGGCGAGTTCAGTCTATCTACTCCAATTGAAAAAAAAATAAGCAAAAAAAGAAAGTGAAAAGATTGGAAAAGAGAAAAGTGGAAACCACATCCTAAACAGAGAACAAGGGATGAGCCTCTACACCTGTTCAATAGACGTGGGTGGAGTGTGAACCGGGCGATAGTTTAGTCTATCTACTCCAATTGAAAAAAAAATACAAAAGAAAAGAAAAGTGAAAAGGTTGGAAAAGAGAAAACCGGAAACCACATCCTAAACAGAAAAACAATGGATGAGCCTCTACACCTGTTCAATAGACGTCGGTGGAGTGTGAACCGGGCGATAGTTCAGTCTATCTACTCCAATTGAAAAAAAATACAAAAAAAAAAGAAAAGTGAAAAGATTGGAAAAGAGAAAGCCGGAAACCACACCCTAAACAGGCAACAAGGGATGAGCCTCTACACCTGTTCAATGGAGTGTGAACCGGGCGATAGTTCAGTCTATCTACTTGTAATAATTTATTCTAACTATACTTAAAATAATAACTTCCAATAAGAAAATATAATTTATTAAAATACACTCTTAAAGATTATGTAAAATACTAGCAAAACTAATATTAGATAATAATAATCATCTAAATAATAATAATAATTATAACAACAAATAAAACAATAAAGAGATAACAAATATATGTATACATACATATATACACATGCACACACATATATATATGTGTATTTACATACATATGCATTTATATATACATGTATGTACGAAACACAATTTCTCTCAGACGTAATGCTAATTATAATAAAATAATAAAAAAATACTACTACTACTAATACTACTACTAATAACAATAAAATATTCATTCTATCCCACAAAAAGAGAAAAGAAATTACAAAAATACTTATAAATATAATCATTATAAACAAATCAAAATCAAAATCAAAACAAAATAAAAATACAAATATAATAAACTATAGATATAAACTAACATTAAACCGACGTGGAAAATTTAGCTGTAATATGATATTAACATACATGTCAAATTTAACATTGAAATGTTTAAAATTTAAAATATATATATATATATATATATATATATATATATATATATACTTTGATATATATATTTTAAATTACATTTCAATGTTATATATATATATACAGGGTGTAAACGATAAATTGGCAGTAATTTCAATCCGCAATTTAGGTTTTTTAAAGCGGCATTATCGATCTGAAATGTTAGTTGCTGTACTCTTTAGAGTCTGAAGTCCAGATTAGCCACCTAAAAATACTAACAAAATGAGTGCCAGTGTAGAATTTAACCATAGAATGGTTATTGCTGAATTGTTCCGCGCCGGGAATAAGACATCTGCCATTATCAGAGACACTGGCTATGCTCCTAGGACTGTTTATCGAGTTGTAACAAACTTAAGGGAAGGTAAAGACATGCAAAGGAAGGCTCACATTCCGAGAAGTGATAAAATCCACACCAGAAGGTTTCTCAGTGGCTTGAAACGATCCATTACAGCAAATCCATCACAGTCAATGGTTGACCTGGCGAAAAAGCGGAATGTGACCAAAATGACCATTTCTAATACAGTACGGAAAGATCTTGGGATGAAGTCATACTGCAGACGACGTCGTAACATTCTTAAAACGAAATCTAAGACCATTCGTAAAGAGAGAAGCCCCTTGCTACTCAATCACTTGAAACACCATGGGGGAACCGTTCGCATTTTTGTGGACGAGAAAAAATTTGTGGTAGACGAAGTCACCAACCGCAGAAACTCGAGAGTTATCGCCATTGACCCTTCTTGTGTTCCTCCAGTCATGCAGAGTAAACACCCTGCCTCTGTCATGGTGTTTGGAGCTATTGCCAGCGATGGGAAAGTCATGCCCCGTCACTTCATTGAAGTGGGCCTAAAGATCAATACGGTGGAATATCTGAAGATTCTGGAGGAAGTTCTCTTACCCTGGATTAAGAAGAACTATGATCCCAACAAAGTGATATTCCTCCAGGACACTGCACCTGCTCATGGATCAAAAAAAGTGCAGACCTTCTTGAAGAGAGAGTTGCCGTTTTTTGTGCTCTCAAATATCTGGCCCTCTAGTTCGCCAGATTTGAAGGTCAGCTGTCAAGGCCTGTCGTGCTTTTAGGGCTCGCATTCAGCAAGTTGTGGACGCAGAAGGTGGACGCATAGAATAAAATGTTTGTATTTAATAAAACAGTTAAATAAACATACACAAATCTTAAATGTCTTTAAATGTCCCTTCTTTATCAAGGTTTAAAGTCTGAGATCTCAAACTGCCAATTTATCGTTTACACCCTGTACTTTGATAAAATTATATGTTGCGGTATGCTATATTTAAGGATAAAAGTGCTCAATTTTAGAGAACATCGTGATGAAGCATGAAAGAATTCTGCCGGTTGAATTTCACTACAGATTATATATATATATATATATATATATATATATATATATATATATCATCTGTATATATATATATATATATATATATATATATATATATCTGTATATATATATATATATATATATATATATATATACATTGTGGGGAAATTCAAGCTCTCACACCTCGATTGAGCACTATAGAGGAATGCCAAAGTAGCTACTCAAACATTTACGCAGCGTTCATTCACTAATGAATTTGATCACTATTGGCTACTGCCTTATGTTTACATTGCATATAACTGGTTAAAGTTCCCCTTCGTCTACCACACGCCCCTACCGAACGCCCATAGCTCAGAAACTAACTGTACTGATGAGCAGTGATACAGCGAAACAGGTCTGTATGCGGATGAATATATATGTAGAGAGAGAGAGAAAGAGAAAGAGAAAGAGAAAGACAGAGAGGGAGAGAAGGTATAAAAACGAGGGAGACAGGACAAAACGAAGGATTTGCGGACATAATTTTCCTCCACCTCCCTCTCTCCACCCCCCTCTCTCTCTTTCTCTCTCTCTCTATGATATGCCAATATAACTATACACACACACACACGCACACCCCCCCCACACACATATATATATATATACTACCGGCCATAATTATTGTTCACTCCAGTTTTTTTTTAAGTAATGAAGTATTTTATACTAATTTTAGTATTTATTGCCAAATGAAAATATGTTGGTGCTTTTGTTATTATTAATTTGCAAATTTTACAAGACAAGGAAGCAAAGATCAACTCGTCCGAACCATCCTAAATTTTCTTCTTTCTTTCATTAATGAAACTGCAATTTAGTTAATTACTAAATATTTATAAATTTATTTGATGCACATGTTATTGTGCAATATTAACAAAAGAACCATTCTATTTTCATTTACAATTATTCACTTTGTAATCAATACTAAAAAATAATATGAAATACGTCCGTCTTTTACAACACTGGGTTGGCCTAATAATTATGGCCGGTAATGTGTATATATATATATATATATATATATATATATATATATATATATATATAGCATGATGATGATCCACGTATACAGTCTTAATATTTATAGGAAAAGCTACTAAAAAGTTGTAATTTTAAAAATGTATTTTTTTGACAGTATTTATTTATTTCTGTTATTATATATATATATATATATATATATATATATATATATTCGATATTTCAGACCAGCCTCGGCCTTTCATCAGAAACAAATGATTTTAAAATTTAAACTAATTTAAACTAAAATTTTAAATTTTAAAATCATTTGTTTCTGATGAAAGGCCGAGGCCGGTCTGAAATATCAAATATGTATATATAATAATAGAAATAAATAAATACTGTCAAAAAATACATTTTTAAACTTACATTTTCTTAGTAGTTTTTCCTATACATATTAAGACAGTATACGTGGATCATCATTATGCTATATATATATATATATATATATATATATATAAACAACCTTATATGTTGTTACATTGCATACATCAAATTAAGATATTTTATTTCTCGTTTATATCTAAAGAAGTTATTTAGCTTGCTATTTTCTAGTGTCACTTGCACTGAAAAGACAAATCATGTTCATGTCTCCCGTCGTCAACTGCAGCAACTCGTAGATTGCGAGCTTCTTGAAAGTAGCAAAGGAATAGGATGAACGACAGATGAGTCTGCACGGACTCCACAGTGATATTGACGGGATGGACGACGAACTGAAGTCGTGTTTGATGAGGGGATCATAATCAACGAGGAAAAACTCAAGCCACCAAACTTCTAATCCTGTTCAATGCCACGATATACAACAAAGAGCTAGACACAGTGTTAAACTCGCCGATTAACGGAATATCTGTTAGTATTATAGCAGAACTCTTCTCCCTGAGGTAACGTTAATAATGGCCTGATTGTCAGAATCCTGATGAATAGAGCGAGAAGCAGAATCAGGCCAGAGATAGGGCAGGAACAGTGCGGGTTCGTCAAGGACACTGGAACAAGGAACGCCATATTCATGATTAGGATGCTCTCTGAAAGGGCATTGCAAATGAAGAAAGACTTGTACCTGTGCTTCATTGATTACGCGAAGGCATTCGACAAAATACGACACAAAGAATTGATTGAGATGCTGGGCAATCTCGACATTTTCGGCAAAGACATAAGAATAATCAAAAATCTCTACTGGCAGCAAACGGCCTGCATACGGACAGGTAACGACCTCAGTAGATACACAAAGATAGAAAAAGGCATAAGACAAGGATGTGTCTTTTCACCGGATTTGTTCAACCTATACAGCGAGAATATTTTGAGGACCCTAGATGACACGCCAGGATTTGTTATTGGAGGCCACAACCTGAACAACATATGATATGCGGACGATACAGTGCTAATTGCGGACACGGAAAGGAAACTACAGGACCTCATACAGAAAGTAGCAGTGGAGAGTGACAAGAAGGGACTACAAATAAACTTTAAGAAAACTGAGTGCATGGTCATCAGCAAAAGATACAATCCAAAATGCCAAATACAGGTGGATAATAACAGAATCAAACAAGTACAAGAATTTAAGTACCTAGGAAGTGTTCTTACAGGAGATGGAAAGTGCGACACGGAGATCCGAAGGCGAATTGGCATGGCAAAGGACGCGTTCCAGAAGATGAGCAAAATACTAACACACAGGAAAATCTCAATAGAAACGAAGAAAAGAGTTCTAGACTGCTACGTGATGTCAGTTCTTCAATACGGCTGTGAATGCTGGACAATATCATCGAAAATGAGGACAAAACTGGAAGCGGCCGAAATGTGGTTCTACAGAAGGATGCTACGGATATCGTGGACTGAGCATACAAGCAACGACGAGGTGTTAGAAAGAATGGCAACAAAAAGGAAATTGATGCTGAGTATCAGGAAGAGACAACTGAAGTTCCTGGGACATGCAATGAGGAAGGAGTGCCTGGAGAACCTGATACTGACTGGACAGATAGAAGGAAGGAGAGACAGAGGAAGGCAGGGGATAACATATTTGCAGGGCCTGATCAGGTGGGTGACGGAACGGGGGTTACCAGGAGCAACAGGAGCAAACATACTAAGAGCCACAAGGGATAGGGAGACGTGGAGAGCCATGATCGCCTACGTCCTGAATGGACAGGGCACATAGAAGAAGAAGAAGTGACTGACCGAAATGTTAAACGGTCATGCCAGACCAGCGTATTTAGCCAGTATCATTGTTCGATCATGATTTGGATCGATTTTGATGCATTGGATCTTCAGATCCCCCTCTTACTTTACCTATAATTTTTCTCTCCCTCACATTTTCTCTCTTATCTCCCCCTCTTTCTTTCTATTTTTATAACGCCCTCTCCCCATTTATCTCCTTCTCTTCCTCTTTATTCTTCTAATTCTTTCTCTATATCTTTCTTTCATTTACTTCCTCTTTGTTTTCTTCTTCCTCCTCCTCCTCTTCTTGTCGCTTCCCTCACTCATTTTCTATAATTACCGATCATTCCTTTTTTTCGTTTACAATACACTCTTTCTTAAATTACTCCCTTTTTCTCTTCTGTCTCCTTAACATCTTTCTCACCCCCAACCTCTCTCTCTGCTCTTACCTCATACTCCTTTTTTCCATTCAGTCAGTCAGTTAAGTGCCATAAGTGATACACGTTTGGGCGATCATGTCTCGAAAGAGATATGACTGATAGGGCAGAAGATTGTGTCGCAGTAGGTTGTCGTTACTTTCTGCGGTAGACTGGTTGCTAGCCAAGCCTATAGAACCCAATGTGTCCTGTTATTTAACCCATATCTGGAAGGAAGAGACGGATTAATACCTTGCCCAAGGTTATTTGCGCGTAAGTGAATGCAAGGAATTCAACTGGAATTCGAACTCGGCGCCTCCGATTTCTCGTTCCAAGCCGATCTCCACTGCACCACAACATTTTTTACATTACTCCTTCATTTTCTATCCTTATTCACTACTTCTTTTTCTCTTCTTTTACAACATTCACTCCTTTTTTTCTTGCTCCATTCTCTCTCTTCCTCTACTGCTTTTCTCCTTTTTTCTCTTCCATTACTCCTTTTTGTCTTCCAATACTCCTTTTTTCTCTTCCATTACTCCTTTTTTGTCTTCCATTACTCCTTTTTTCTCTTCCATTACTCATTTTTTTCTCTTCCATTACTCCTTTTTTCTCTTCCATTACTCCTTTTTTCTCTTCCATTACTCCTTTTTTCTCTTCCATTACTTCTTTTTTTCTCTTCCATTACTCCTTTTTCTCTTCCATTACTCCTTTTTTCTCTTCCATTACTCCTTTTTCTCTTTCCTTACCGGATTCTCCCTCTACTTATACTCATTTTCCACTTACTTGACTGTATTCTTTCTCTTCCATTCCTTTCTTATCTCTTCACTTACTGTATCTCTCTCTTATTCTTCTAGTACTCTTTCTTCTCTTCAAAAACTCATTTTTTCTCTTCTAGTATGTGCGTTGTGGCGCATTGGATATCGACTCTGAACGAGAAATCGGGGTGCCGAGTTCGAATTCCAGTTGAATTCATTGCATTCACTTACACTCAAATACCCTTGGGAAAGTTATTAATCTGTCTCTTCCCTCCAGTTATGGGTTACACAATAGAACAGATTGGGTTCTATAGCCTTGGAAGGCAACCAGTCTACTGCAGAAAGCAATGGCAACCTACTGCGGGATAATATTCTGCCCAGTCAGTCATATATCTTTCGAGACATGATCGCCCAAGCATGTTTCACGTATGGCACTTAACTGACTGATGTCCAAGATACATTTATCAAATTTATAATCAAAATAAAAAAAAATAATCCTGCAGCAATAATGATTAAGGCTTCTACTGATCATAAAGTGGGGGATATGTTTATTACTTCATAACAATAGGAAACCGATCCCCCACTAATTACTACATAATAATATAATACATTTCTTTCCCCTCTACCTATGAGTCAAATAACAGGACAGATTGGGTTCTATAGCCTTGGTCGGCAACCAGTCTACCGCAGAAAGCAATGGCAACCTACTGCGGGATAATCTTCTGCCCAGTCAGTCATGTCTCTAAAGAGACATGATCGCCCAAGCGTGTATCACGTATGGCACTTCACTGACTGACTCATTTTTTTCTCTTCCAATTTTTTTATTCTTTAATACATTCCCTCTGTTCCATTACTCTTTTTTCTCTTCCTTACCGTATTCTTTCTTAACCACTTCACCTTTTTCTCTTCTGCCGCCATATTCTTTTTCTTCTGCTACTCCTTGTTCTCTTCCTTTACGGCATACTCTCTCTTGCACTACTCTCCCCTCTCTTGCATACTACTCTCCGCATACTCTAACTGCCACTACCACTTTCTTTCTGTTACGGCATACTCTCTCTTCAGATACTCCTCTTTCTCTTCCTTTACCGCAGGCTTTCTTTTCACTACTACTACTACTACTACTACTACTACTACTACTACTACCTTCTCTTACCTTATCGTATAATCTTTCTACCACTAATTCTTTTGCTACTTCCTTAACGCATCTTATCTCTTTGACTATTTTTTCATATCCGTTACAGCATCCCCCTCTCTTTCTCTCTCTCTGTCTCTCTCTCTCTCTCTCAATCACTTTATTTATTAAACGGTATAGATATTTATTAAGAACACCGCACATTTTTGCTCATTAATATGTTTTTTTGATTTCCAGGTCGGCAAATGAAAAGAGATAAATATACTGTTAATTAAATAAACGGACCATCTAAGCAAATAAATAACGTTTAAGTGTTAAAATCTCCCGGATCAATAAATAAATACATTCTTCTTCTTCTATGTGCCTTGCCCTTTCAGCGGGCAGGCGACCATGGCATTCCTCGTCTCCCTATCACTGGTGGCTCTTAGGAAGCTTTCTCCTGTAACATCTCGCAGCCCTTGTTCTGTCATCAACCTGCTTAGGTCCTTAAAATATGTTATCCGTTGCTTTCCTCAGCCTATTTTTCCCTCTATCTGGCTTGTTAGTATCAGGTTCTCCAAGCCCTCCTTCCTCATTGTATGTCCCAGGAACTTCAGTTGTATCTTCCTGATGCTCAATATTAGTTTCTTTTTCGTTTCCATTTTGTCAAACACTTCGTCATTGCTGGCATGTTAGATCCATGATATCCGCAGCATCCTTCTGTAGAACCACATTTCATCAGCTTCAAATTTTCCTTTCATCTTTGTTGATATTGTCCAGCATTCACTGCCAGATTGAAGAACTGACATCACATATAAATTTAGTACTCTTCTTTTTTGTTTCTAGTGAACGTTTCCTGTGTCTTAATACTTTACTCAGCTTCTAGAACGCGTCATTCGCTATGCCCATTCGTCTTTGGATCTCTGTGTTGCACTTTCCATCTTCGGTTAGAACATTTACCAGATATTTAGATTTTTGTACCTGCTTGATTTTAGTATCCCCCACCTGTATTTGGCATTTTGGGCTGCCCTTTTTGCTGATGACCATGCTTTCGGTTTGCTTGCAATTTATTTGTAGTCCTTTTTTGTCACTATCTTCAGCTACCTTTTGTAGGAGGTCTTACTCTGTATAAGTACCTTGAAATTAAATTTGTTGAAATCGTGACTACTGCTAAACCTATAACTTGCAAATACAGGAAACTTTCCCGAAATCCTTGACAGCACTGTTTTTCAAGATTCATAAAATTGCATTGCTCACATACTCAAGTATCATCAATTTAATGTAAATATACAGTAGCTAGCATAAAGATCAGAAGGATATTAAGAAAAAGTTTAAATGTGAAATGACTTTTCATTTTAAAGCTTCATAGGACATTTTATCAAGAAAAAATAATGATATAAATGTAAATTAACGAATAATGAACGCTATTTTCAATTGGATATGATGTATGTATTATAATAGTACGGTTTTGCTAATCGTTCTGATGTTTTTGATCTGGGAAGTGTTCTAAATGAAGACGGAAAATTTGACACAGAGATTCAAAGGCAAATTGGCATGGCGAAGGACGCGTAAACGTATTAAGACACGGGAATATTTCACTAGAAACGAAGAAGAGAGTACTAGATTGCTGTGTGATGTCAGTTCTTCAATATGGCAGTGAATGTTGGACAATATCAAAAAAGATGAAGGGAAAACTTGAAGCAGCTGAAAGGTGGTTCTACAGAAGGATGCTGCGGATATCGTGAACCGAGCATGTGAGCAATGATGAGGTTTTGGAAATGAGGGAAACGAAAAGGAAATTAATATTAAGCATCAGGAAGAGACAAATAAAGTTCCTGTGACATGCGATGAGGAAAGAGGGCTTGGCGAACCTGATACTAACAGGCCAGATAGAGGGAAAAAGTGACAGAAAAAAGATAACATATGTGAAGTACCTGATCAGGTGGATGACAGAACGAGGATTGCATGATGAAACAGAAGGAAGCGTGCTAAGAGCCATTAGGGATAGAGAGATGTGGAAACCCATGATCGCCAAAGTCCTGAAAGAACATGGAACATAAAATAAGAATGCAGTAGCCAGCATACACATCAGAACGATATTAAGAACAATTCTAAATGTGAAATAACTTTTTATTTGAATGCTTTATAAAACATTTTGTCAAGAATAAATAAGGATATAGAGATAAATTAACGAATAATGAACGCTATTTTCAATTGGATATGATGTATCTATTATAATAGTATGGTTTTGTTAATCGTTCTGATGTTTGATATATATATATATATTCAACCGGTCATAATTATTAGGCAACCCCAGTATTTAAAAAAAAATGATGTATTTCGTACTATTTTTTAGTATTTATTGACAACTGAGTAATTGTAAATGAAAATAGAATGGTTCTTTTGTTAATACTGCCCAATAACCTGTGCATCAAATGAATTTATAAGTATTTAATAATTACCTATATTGCAGTTTCATCAATAAAAGAATGAAGAAAATTTAGGGTGATTCGGACGATTTCATCTTTACTTCCTTGCTTTGTAAAATTTTAATAATAACAAAAGAACGATTCTATTTTCATTTGGCAATGAATACTAAAAATAGTCTGAAATAGATAATTTCTTTTAAAAAACTGGGGTAGCCTAATAATTATGAACGGTAGTGTATATACATATATGCAAAAAAAAAAATGGAAAATTATCTTATTTGCACAGCCTCAAAGTAGATTAAAGTGACTATTCACAAGTCAGTGCGAAAAACGAATTCTGAATCCCGATTGAATTAAAAACAGAAAATCCATAATTACATTATTTCACATCTAAAAGCGAAATCGCTCGCTGGAGCCGGTCACATGACCAGATTTAATTACTGAAGGACATTCTGTAACCGGTCAACAGCGTTAGATGGGAGCCGCGAGACGAAACAACAAAAATATGACTTTAAATCGACCCGGAGATAAGGTCAGATCGCACCTTGTTCTCTTTCTCTTTATCTCTTTCAACAATTACTACTACGAACATTTTTTACAAATCTTGATACCCATAACTTTATCATTAAACACGAACTCTACCCTTAACTTCTTAATAATGTTTCAAATTGCACATACAACCTGTATTGGCGGTTCCGTCTTGAATTAGATGAAATATTTAAAAAAATACACACAGGTTGCGATTGGCATATTCGCACCAATTTATATTTTTAATTTTGTGCATGTTCGTTGTTTGTTTAGTTTTTGTTGACTGCACAGAATAGTAGGGTCAGTTGGACACCGTTTGTGACTAAAAGATCAGCACGACGAAATTCATTCAGCCAGAAATTTTAAAAAATGGCATGCTGTACTGTTTGGCATTTGCAATGGAAGCTCTAATACAAAACAAATCCGGGCGTTTGGATGTAAATCTGAAAACAGTGCAGAGAATTCGAAAAGAGTTGGATGAGTCTAATGGTGATGACGATGGTGTTTAGAGTGATCACAAGAGATGGCGATGTTATGCTCTACTAATCATCTCAAAGGGTCTCAGACTCAACTAAGAGGGATGCATAAATTGCCTTGAGGAAACAATGCTGCCCCGGGACAAGAGGGTGGTTGCTGGTCACTCTTCACTATGCTACACATGCAAGCGCACCCAGTCATTGCTGTCAGACAATTTTTGCAGCCACAACACTCCTTATATCTGTCCACTTACTTCCCAAGACTACAACACTCTTGATTATTGTGTGTGGGGTGCAGTTGAGCGGAAGGCAAACAAAAATCCTTGAAGTAACAAATATGAACTGAAGGCAAAGATTAGGCAGCATTCACCAACTCAAACAAGGAGACTCCAGATGATATGCAGGAGATTCCAAAGTCGTCTTGTGACTGTGATTGAAATCAATAACAATTTCATGAAATAAATTTACTCTTCAGTATTTTCCAGATATTTTTGTATAAATTTGGTAAATATAATATCTATCAAAATAAGATCTCTGTGTTATTTTTATTTTTGGATAATTCAGGCAACAATTTATCCATCGTGCCCTGTGGTTATCCAACAGTACAAAAATGAATAAGTGGCTGTTGCAAAATTTTAAAAAATGCAAGTATTTGAAAAAAATTCATTCATTTGTGAATAATTCCTGAAGGTTTTATTTAAAACCGACAATGATTTCATTTTTGCAAGAATTCCATAAGAATGATTTTCAACGCAAAAAGACACACAAATTTCCGATACTTATTTATGTTCACTTGTTGATGCAAAAAATAAAATAAAACTTTTAAGCTAAATGTTTAAAGTTCTTAAAAAGATTGAAAATAAAATAGGATTTAATTACAAAAATAAGTTTGCGATTCCTTATTAATAACGCCAAAATATTTTGACAATAACGCTTTTTTAAAATTGAATTTGTGTCATTTGCATCAAATGTGCATATATATATATATATATATATATATATATATAGTCATCTGCAGACAGATCTGTTTCGCTGTATCACAGCTCATCAGTGCGGTTAGACTCCGATTGCTTTTAACCCAGAGTTGAAACCCGACTTAAGTGGCGTCAGTCGGCGATTCTACCTCTATATACATATATTTATATATTTATATATATTTTTTCATTTGTAAATGAGTTATTACACGATCTTGGTTTCTACCATGTGGTGTCTTCAGGCGATTTGAAATAACTGATTTTACCGGTTTTTTTGGGGGTTTTTTTTTTTCAACAACGCTCACGTAACGGTGATTTTTTGAACTCTCACGTAACGGTGATTTTTTGAACTCTCACGTAACGTGGAATTTTTTTAAAATTATAAGATATTACAACGTTTTCATCCATGGTTGTATGAACTTAATCGGTATCTCATGGTATGGTTACACTTAGTCATCATTTCTGTTCTTTCATTTAATAAAAACAAAAAAAAAACTCCGTAAAATCAGTTATTGCAAATCGCCTGAAGACACCACATGGTTTTTACAGCTGGCATCTCCTTGTCATAGACTAAAACTTTCCTTGTTCAAGCAAATATAAGACGTCATCCGAAGCAACAGTCTTACATTGTACGCACCGCCATCAATTTCTGACCAACTTTCCTTCCAAAGGGTTTTGCCCCCTAAATACGAATTTGAACGTGATACTAGATTAACAACTAGATCCCACCCTTTTACAGTGAAACCGATAAAATGCAGCCGTAACTTCTACTCCAACAGTTTCTTTCCTCGCACTTCCCGACTGTGGAATTCTCTTCCACACGATTGCTTCCCCGACGGCTACAATCTGCAGGAGTTTAAATGTAAGGTCAATAGATACGTCCTAACACACTAACCTGCTCCCATTCTATCAAACACTCTTCCCATCTGCCCAACCCTCATCCTCGCTATCCTTACTCATCTGTCACCTTTCTCCTGACAATTCCCTCTGTCTAACCACTCCTTCTCTTTATCTTCTCCTATGTAACCCCATGCGCAATAGTGGCAGTGGAATGCCTTGCTTGGGGTGAGATGATAAAAAAAAACATAATACACGCATACTTTTGCATAACCTTGCAGAGAGTGACACTTTTCTTATTTTAAAAAACAAAACAATTAATATTCAGCATATTCACTGAATCTCAGTGAACACTCATATTTGTTGACCTGTATATTAGTAATGTCGTTTGAAACACTCGTTTTGTTGCACGAATTAAATATATAGCTTATCACCCAGAATAGACAATGCTGTGTGTATTTTCAATAAAATACTCATTTCTTGGAAATATAATGCACAGGTTATCACTGAAAAACTGTATTTTTATAATTTTAAAATATATTTATGAAGACCATAAGAAAATCGATTACCTAAATAAAATCTGATTTTATTTCAATCCACTAAAAGAAATCCCAGTAAAATGTTATTCCTAAAGATACGAAAATATAATTTAATGTTAAATTCAGTTTCGCAAGTCCTCCTTGATTATAATAAGATTCGAATAGAAACAAAGATGCAAAAAAAAATTAACTTTTCTTCGTCGCTGACACCAAATCTAGAAATAATTTTATAATAAATAATTTCGTCAATATTCAATTGTTTCACCAAGGGAACAAAATATATGCATTGTTAAAGAAGACGCCATTCTTTAAACATGAGATGATAATGAAGATGAATGCTAATAGCGTCAATTTCTTTTTTTTTTTTATAAAATGTTATTCGGAACTTTGCCTAAACGTGACAAAAGCTATTAAAGGAAGACCTTGTTTGATTCTTGCACAGTTAATCCTGACTTCTTACAGCAGAATTTACATTCGAAATCATTTCTGCATTGTTTTTTTATTAAAATAATGCTGTAAACCTATTACATTTTAGTTTACAAAGATTCTTGCATAATATCACCTCATCTATCTAAATCTAATCTAAACTTATTTATAAATGGAACTTTGTTTCCGTGTGTGTATGTGTCTGTGTGTGTGTGTATCCGTTACCTATAGACTCCGAAACGGCTGAACCTATTTTCTTGAAAATTTACACAGTTGTACTATGAGCGTCTGCGAGTGTTTTTAGCTAGGTTTTGTGTCGAGGTACCCCCGATAAATAACGAAAATGGATAATCGAAAAAATCGGGTTATAGAATGAGTGGTCCGATTTTAATCAAATTTGTTACACTCATAGACAAAGATATAAGAAACAATATTCAGAAGTTTCAAGCTTGCAGTTCTTAAAATAGTGCAGAAAATCGATAATATATATATATATATATATATATATATATATATATATATATATATAAGGCAAGATGTTTGTGTGTGTGTCTGTTTATCTGTCTGTATGTCCTCTATACGTTTTTTATCAGATCCTCACCAAACTTCACACATATATTCTTTAGGCGGAGTCTGAGCTCCAGGACCATGGATTAGTTTTAAAGCTTTCATTACCCGCGAGCAACGCCGGGCTGTACTGGTAGTTAACCTATATTAACAAAATGAAGACGCGAAAACACTTTAAAATGCTATAACGAAAAAATTAGCAGCAGTAACTGGTTAGATGTTTAATCAACACTTATCAAAGAGGCGGATGTGCGTGGTGGCGCAGTGGATATCGGCTAGGAACGAGAAATCGGGGAACCGAGTTCGAATTCCAGTTGAATTCATTGCCTTCACTTACGCGCAAATACCCTTGGGAAAGGTATTAATCCGTCTCTTCCCTCCAGTTATGGGTTAAATAATAGGACAGATTGGGTTCTATAGCCTTGGTCGGCAACCAGTCTACCGCAGAAAGCAATGGCAACCTACTGCGGGATAATCTTCTGCCCAGTCAGTCATGTCTCTTTCGAGACATGATCGCCCAAGCGTGTATCACGTATGGCACTTAACTGACTGATCAAAGAGAAACGTTCATAAATTTAAATACTTAAGCAATAAAACAGAGTTATCAATAAAACTGAGATAAAAACATTCTAAATGATTTCCTTGATTCTCAAGATATTTCTTCTTTTATGTGCCATGTTCTTTCAGGACGTAGGCGATCATGGCTTTCCACATCTCCCTCTCCCTGGTAGCTCTTAGCACGCCTTCTCCTGTTGCACCATGCAACCCTCGTTCCCTCATCCACCTGATCAAGTATGTTATCCACTGCTTTCCCTTGTCTTTTTTTCCCTCTATCTGGCCTGTTAGTATCAGGTTCTCCAAGCCTTCCTTCCACATTGAATGTCCCGGGGACTTCAGCTGTCTCTTCTTGATGTTCAGTATTAATTTTTTTTGTCTCCATCCTTTCCAAAACCTCGTCTTTGCTCACATGTTTGGTCCATGATATCCGCAGTATCCTTCTGTAGAATCACATTTCAGCTGCTTTAAGTTTTCTTTTCATCTAAGATATTGTCCAAGATTCACTGCCATATTGAAGAACCGACATCACATAGCAACCCAGTACTCTCCTCTTTGTTTCTAGTGAAATTGTCCTGTTTCTTAATACTTTACTCAACTTCTGGAATGCTTCTTTCGCCATGCCAATTTGCCTTCGTATCTCAGTGTCGCACTTTCCGCCTTCTGTTATAACACTTCCTAGGTATTTAAATTTCTGTACTTGCTTGAAAGTGGTCTCTCTGATGATGAACAGGTAGCAGTTTAGTTTTGGGGCGTTAAAATTAACAAGCCAACATTTTCCCCAGTTAACAACATACTCAAGCATATTTTTGGCATCAACCGCCAATTTGTCCATGTCGAGCTGATCGGATTTACTATAAATGATTCTCCCATCAGTGTATGAGAGAAAATATCTTAACTATTGCTTTCCAGTATTGACATTATTCGGACAATTGTCCTCATCTATGTTGCCATTTGTACGACGTTTCGAACCTTGTACCCTCCGGCCTTCTTCAGGTGCGAGAAACGTTGTACAAATGGCAGCAAAAATGAGGACAATAGTCCGAATAATGTAAATACTGTAAATACTAACTCATCTAAGAAATATAGCCAAATAAATTGAAACCAATAAATTGTAAACACAAATTCTACTCCATCAGTTTCTTTTAGCGCACTTCCTGCCTGTGCAATTCCCTTCCATTTACTTGCTTCCCCAACAGCTACAATCTGTTAGAATTTAAATTTAAGTCAATAGTCATCTCCTATCTCACTAACCTGCATCCTGTCTCTCTCATGCTCCTTTCTCCGTCCACTCCACCCTCAGCAGTGTTCTCATTCTTGAAGGGCCCGAGCAAGTGGATGACAGAATTGGGGCTGCGTGATGTTACAGGGGAAAGATTGCTAAGGGGCACCAGTAATAAGGAGACAAGGAAGGCCATGATCGCCTACGTCTGGAAAGGACAAAGCATATAGTAGAAGAAGAAAGAAGTTTTGGGCATTACCTATTTATGATTACTTAATATTTCGAGATCAGAATCTCATCTTCAGAATCTCATCTTACCCACTTCCTGATACCCCATTTAACCTGTCACTCTTTCTCCTAACTTCCCTCCTATGTAGCCCCCTGTAAAACAGTGGCATTAAAATGCCTTGCTTGGGGTGATATGATTATAAAAAAAATTCTATACTTTTATAATGTGGATATAAAGTGGGGGATCAATTCTTCATTACAACCAATAAACTGATCCATCACTTTATGGCCACAGTCATCATTCTCTTGGCCACTTCCTGACACCTCCTATAACCTGTCACTCTTTCTCTTAACTTTTCTCCTATTTAGCCCCCTGTATAACTGGCAGTAAAATGCCTTGCTTGGGGCGATATGATTATAAAAAGAAAATTCTTGCTTTTCGGTGATAAAACAGCAAGAGCAAATTGATTACAGGAGAGCACAGTGAGACATGGCAATCTGTTGAAAAAGTCGAAAGCTGACATCAGTCAACACTCATCGTCTCTGAAATCATGGAATTATTCCTGTTACCATTTTCCATGGTTTAGCATTCAACTTAAGTAATTTTATTACCTTAATTAACAATATTTGTCTTTTTGCTATCCTCCTTATCTCAGTTCTACCAAGCTTGTTAGGTAGTTTATCCGCTGCTTTCCCCTGTTCTTCTATGTTATGCGATTGTCAGATACTCTTCGTCTTCTTTCCTCATTATGTATCATATAAGTGTAAATTTTTTCTGATTCAACGTATCACATTCTTTTTATTTTTAACGCAGAAATTCATAACTGTTTCTCTCATTTTATTTAAATAGAACGCGTTGAAACACACACGATTATCTTCTAGATTTTAATATTCATCCGCTACTTTTTAACACGTGACACAAATGTGGCGCTCCCTTATATAAACCATAACTACACACACACACACACACATACAGCGGACGGACGTGAAGTCAAGCTCTCCCACCACTCTGAAGATGAAATTCAGATCTCGAAATATTAAGGAATAATAAATAGGTAATACCCAACACCTTTCTTCTTCTTCTTCTTCTTCTTCTTCTTCTTCTTCTTCTTCTTCTTCTTCTTCTATATTCCCTGTCTTTTTAGGACGTAAGCGATCATGGCTTTCCATGTCCACCTATCCTTGGTGGCTCTTAGTATGTTTTTTCCTCTTACACCACGCAACCACCTTTCCGTCATCCATCTGCTCAGGCCCTTCAAATATCTTATCTGCTGCCTTCTTGTGCCTCTTTTTCCTTCTATCTGGTCTGTCAGTATCAGGTTCTCCAAGCCCTCCTTCCTCATTGCATGTCCCAGGAACTTCACTTGTCTCTTTCTGATGCTCACTATTAATTTTCTTTTCGTTGCCATTCTTTCCAGAAACTCATCATTGCTCGCATACTAGGTCCATGGTATCCGCAGCATCCTTCTGTAGAACCACATTTCCGCTACTTCAAGTTTTTCCGTCGTCTTCGATGATATATTCCAGCATTCACTGCCATATTGAAGAACTGACATCACATAGCAATCTAGTACTCTCTTTTTTGTTTCTAGTGAAATTTTTCTGTGTCTTAATATTTTACTCAGTTTCTTGAACGCATCGTTTGCCATGCCAATTCGCCTTCGGATCTCTGTGTCGCACTTTCCATCTTCTGTTAGAACAATTCCTATGTATTTAAATTTTTGTACTTGCTTAATTCTAGTATCCCCCACCTGTATTTGGCATTTTGGGTTGCACCTTTTTGCTAATGACCATGTATTCAGTTTTCTGGCCGTAATACCTTTTTTACCTTACTATTTATACCTAATGCATTGTGATTGCCTTCTAATACACTTTTTATTTTCATGTTCTATAAAATATAAAATCCCCCATCTAAATCTGAAGTTGCTACTTCAATCATCCTATTAAACAAATCATCTTTCTTTTCTTTCCTTTTTTAATACACCAAAATATATAGATCTCTTAATAGTATCCATTTTAAAATGGATTCTCTTATGAGTTTAGGAGCATATTGTAAGATCTAATTAGGAATAATTTCCATCTATTATTTCTTTTGTCAAATTTCTATATAATTATCATTTCCAAAATACAGTGAAACCTCTACTTATGAAATTAATTCGTTTTGGAAGTCGTTTCGTAACGTGAAAATTTCGTAAGTAGAGACGCTTTTTACCCTATAAATGCCCTAATCGGTTCCACGCCTCCACGTCGAACCACTCAAAATCTCGTGAGGCAACAGCATCGGACAACAGCTTTCTCCAAGTCACATTAAGGGTACGTCTGGTCACCTCCTGCCAAGCTATGTCGATTATATTGAGGCAAACAACAGTATCGACGTGCTGCTCCCAAAACTCACGAAAGGCAAGCTGGGTGTTTTCAGTGATGTCAAAACACTTCTTGAACAGGTAGAGTTTCTTGAATTTCAAAATGACTTGTTGGTCCATAGGCTGGAGGATAGAGGTGGTGTTAGGTGGGAGATACAGCACCTTAATAAACGAGAACTCTTCCAGGATATCACCTTCAAGGCCAGGTGGGTGGGCAGGGACATTATCGATAATGAGGAGGCACTTAAGGGAGCAATGAGGTAGACTCTGGGAGCTGCGAGTAGCAGCGCGTATTTGGATATTTTCGCCTTTCGTATCCTGAAATTTCTTTCGTACAAGAGGCAATATTTTTTCTTAAGAGGCGTTTCGTAAACTGAAAATTTCGTATGTATAGTCTTTCGTAAGTAGAGGTTTCACAGTATTCATTGTTTTACTGAATAATTTCATTTTTTTTTGTCCATTATATTCAGCTCGATTGATTTTGATTAAAGCATTCATAGATAATTATAGTTCACTGTTTTCATTTAACGTTGAGCTTATCGCATTATTCTTTATTTCGTTTCATTCATTTTCATTCTGAATTACCGTCATTATAGATTTAGAACCTGTGCTAGTTAATTTGAATAGCGAAGTAATAATTTTTAACTAATCCACTACTATGTTATTATCATCCCTAATTCATGACTTTAATATATTCTAAACATATTTGGTAAAACTGCATAAGACGTCATTAACTGGTATCATTGCTATTATAAAAACATTGGCTCTCAGATTCGTATATATATATATGATAGATATATATATATAGATATGATATATATATATATGATAGATAATATGGTTAATAAGTAAAATGACCAGCAATTTTTTACTGATTATCTTTCAAAGAAAGTATAGTCCGGCGTTGCTCGGGTGTAATGAAAGCTTTACAATTAATCCATGTTCCTGAAGCTCAGACTCTTTGGACGAAAGACTAAAAAGCAATAGTTGTTTCCAGTTAAAGCGAAACCGTAGACTGAAAGAAAAATGAATGGTTGTAAGTCAAATTTTTATTTCCTGGTATCGATATCAAATAAGATTTTTCATCATAAACTGAATTTTTAAGGCGAAATTATTCCTCTGAGTAAATGGCATCATGGCTGAGACTAAGAACTACCATTTTTTTCTACTTAGAGGCAAACCCGAAGCAAAAACTAAAATAAAAAGGGCTGAACAAAATACAGACATGCAGGCAGATAAACAGACACAAACATATTGCCTTATATATATATATATATATATATATATATAATCAGTTTTCTGCACTATTGTAAGAACTGCAAGCTTGAAAATTCTGAATATCGTTTTCTTATGTCTTTGTCTATGAGAGTATCAAATTTGATTAAAATCGGACCACTCCTTCTATAACACGATTTTTTCGATTATCGATTTTCGATATTTATCTGGGGTACCTCGACACAAAATCTAGCTAAGAACACTCACAGACGCATATACTACAAGTGTGTCAATTTACAAGAAAATCAGTTCAGCCATTTCGGAGTCTATATGTAACGGACACACACACAGACACACACACACACACAGACAAAGTTCCATTTATAAATAAGTTTAGATCCGATGGTATATTATTAATGTTTGTTTTTTTTTATTTCTCCTTTAGTTTTCAATTTAGTAGAAACACATACCAGTTCATTACTCAATACATTGGAGTAAGTCAAAATAAGAAATATATGCAACTTCTTGCACAATGTCTTATGCTTGTAACACACATAAAGCTCGATGGACAGTAGCGAGTATAAAGATTAAAACGATGTTAAGAAAAAGTCTAAATATAAAATAATTTTTATTTTAAAGCTTAAAAGAACATTTTATCAAGGAAAAAAGGATAGAAAGGTAAATTCTATAATTCCAAAATATAAAGCTCAATAAACTTATTTTAATAAAGTTATAAGAATAATTATATCGCATTCGAAAAAATTAGATAATCAAAAACATCAGAACGATTAAATAAATCCAAAAAAATTAAAAATTATTTTGAATTATTCACAATTTTTTAGGTTAAGAATATAAAACTGGGTATTTTACTAAATTACACCGGCTCTTTACTGGCTCTTGCAATGTAAACAAGGCAAAAAAAATATGTGATGTCATCATAGCTTAGAAAACTGATAGTCAGTTTAGGTAATGAAGATAAATTATCGATATGTGATATTTCAAAGAGTGTGGGGAACTCTAAGTGTTATTCATAGAATTTTAAGAAAACTCGAGGAGACTGGGTCATGTGAAGCCAAGAAACCACCTGGCAGGCCTAGGAAAACTACTACAAGTGAAGACAGATAGATTGTTAAAGAATCAAAAAAAGGATCGATCAGCGACAGCAACCGCTATCTCTAAAAAGGCTAATGCTAAACTTGGCATGAAAAGGCACACTATTTCCCGAAGACTTAATGAAATAAATCTGAACTGTCGAGTAGCCTCTACGAAGCTTTACATTTCTAAAAAGAATCAAATGAGCCGATTGAAATTTGCCACTTAACACCTCATATGGACAGAAGATGAGACAAAGTTTAACCTGTTCGGTTGAGACGTAATAAGGTTCGCTTGACGCATTACTAAAGAATGATATTTGCCTCAGTGCACTAAAAGCAACATTAAATTTGGAGGAGAAAGTGTGATGGTATCAGGCATGATTAGATCTGCTGGTACGGGACCTTTTGTTAGGCTACAAGGTAAAATTAACGCAGCTGCATACAAAGAGATATTGAAGAAACATATTAAACCTTGTTTGTGAACTGCAATTAATCAACCAGCTGTATTTATGCAAGATAACGCGCCATGTCACACAACGAAATCCTTTCTGAGGAAGGATTTATTGTTATGGAATGGCCTGCTCAAAGCCCAGACATGAATGCTATTGAGAATATTTAAAAGTTACTAAATTAAAGGGCTAAGGAAAATAATCCAACACACGTCGAAGTACTATAGACTAATTTGAAAGGAGAATAAGAGAAAATATGCGTTAATGAATGCAAGACATTAAATCGCTCATGTAAGAAAAGATGTCAAGCTATTATTGAAAGTAAAGGTTTACACATCAAGTACTAAAGAATTATGAAGGCTATACTCATTTGGATATGATATATCTATAATAATAACATGATTTTGTTAATCGTTCCGATGTTTTTGATCATTTATTTTTTCGAATGTTATATAATTATTTTATAACTTTATCAAAATAAAGCTATTAAGCGTTATATTTTGGGATTATATACATTACCTTTATATTTTCATTTTTCCTTGATAAAATGTTCTATGAAGCTTTAAAATGAAAAGTTATTTCACAGACATTTTCTTAACATCATTCTGATCTTAATGTGCGTTGTGGTGCATTGGATATCGACTCGGAACGAGAAATCGGGGAGCCGAGTTCGAATTCCCGCCGAATTCATTGCATTCACTTACGCGTAAAAAACCTTGGGAAAGGTATTAATCCGTCTCTTCCTTCCAAGTTATGGGTTAAATAGCAGGACAGATTGGGTTCTATAGCCTTGGTCGGCAACCAGTCTACCGCAGAAAGCAATTGGCAACCTACTGCAGAATAATCTTCTGCCCACAGTCAGTCATGTCTCTTTCGAGACATGATCGCCCAAGCGTGTATCACGTATGGCACTTAACTGACTGACTGTATATACTTACATTAAATTTATGATATTTACTTGAGTATATGAGCAATGCAATTTGATGAATCTTTAAAAATAGTACCGTCAATTATTTGGGTAATGTTTTTGTCTTTGCAATTTATATGATTAGTAGTAGTTACGATTGGGGCACCAGTGAGCTAAGTTCATCGGAGCAGAAGAGTATTCTTAGAAGAGACATAGGAAAGCCACATTGCACTGGTGAGAAACTGACTGTATCAAAGCTGCCAAGTCGGGATCGATCACAACACAGATTTTGCGTTGGATTTTCTCATGGGGCCCTAGTTGGATAGCAGGAGCACCCGACCATTGTGGTTTTTAGCTTTCCGACTACTCCAACAGCTTCTTTTCTCTCACTTCCTGCCTGTGGAAATCCCTTCTACATGCTTGCTTCCCCGACATTTACAATCTCCAGAACTTTAAATGTAAGGTCAATAGACACCTCCTAACACACTAACTCGCTTCCATTCACTTTTCCCACCTACCTAACCCTTATCTTCTGTATCCCTACCCGTCTATCACCCTCCTTCTGACATTTCCTATATTTGACCACTCTTTCTCATTACCTTCCCTTATGTAACCCCTTGCGCAATATTGGCAGTGGAATGCCTTGCTTGGGGTGAGATGATTAAAAAAAAAACACTCTTCCCATCTACCCAACCCTCATCCTCGCTATCCTTACTCATCTGTCACCTTCCTCCTGACATTCCCTATGTCTAACCACTCCTTCTCTTTACCTTCCCCTATGTAGCCCCATGCGCAATAGTGGCAGTGGAATACCTTGCTTGGTGTGAGATGATTAAAAAAAAAACACTCTTCCCATCTACCC
Organism: Ascarosepion bandense; assembly: GCA_037127315.1. NCBI lineage: Eukaryota > Metazoa > Mollusca > Cephalopoda > Sepiida > Sepiidae > Ascarosepion > Ascarosepion bandense. Next base: position 1,168,278 of record JBBBDQ010000391.1, read on the forward strand.
AACCCTCATCCTCGCTATCCTTACTCATCTGTCACCTTCCTCCTGACATTCACTATGTCTAACCACTCCTTCTCATTACCTTCCCTTATGTAGCCCCTTGCGCAATAGTGGCAGTGGAATGCCTTGCTTGGGGTGAAATGATTAAAAGAAAAAAAAGGAAACTTTATAATATTGGTTGAGTTAAACAACCATACTGTTCGGTATCGTTAAGAAGTGCTTGAAAGCCATAACACTGATTGTTACAAGGATTTGGAGTGAAACTGTTTAAAGGAAACTGTTCTTGGGGCCCCGATAGTTTTGCTAACATCAAGTCACAAGACATCCTGATCGAGAGTTTGCGTGTACTGCTCTTTCGTCATTTGTGCTAGATTATGCATTTTCTTTCAGAATATTCGACCAGGTTCCGCTCGGCATGGAACTTGAACTAAAATAAAATATACCTGACTCACTCGCGTTCCTCACGGCCAGCCATATTTCAATACGATCTTCCAGTCAGTCCCTGTATCTTGGCATTGGCGTACGTACACATATGGATACGAATTTTCTGATCATTCAAAGGCTTGTTAAAGTCTGTCAAAACTCCCATATTGAAGATACTATTAACAACACTATACAAAAGAAAAATATTTTGTGTCAATTCTGAATCAAAATTAATGCACAAAAACAATGATTCACATTGACGCATAAACACTTTCCACGTATGCAGATCGAAGGATGCACACTTATACGTGCATCCTCTGGAAATATGCTCTTAAAAAGTTTATCTTTAATACTATTATCTGAAGTCTCTGTGGCTGACATTTTGAAGAGAAAAAATGGCCAGATATCCTTTAGCTGTAGCATCCACAGAAGAGGTGAAGTGCAAAAATGTAACAATCATCAAAGACGCATAATCGGAATAAATAAATAAATCTCCTTTTAACTTGCCAAAAACCATAAATTCAAAATATGAAAAAAAAAAATGTTCGCAGATCAAATTACAGCTTCTTTGGAATGAACTTCTTCAGCAGAGATAAAAAAAAAAACAGAAAGAAAACTGAAACGTTTGTTTTTTTTTTGTTTTTTTTTTGTTTTAAAATCGATAGTTGATGTTGATATATTTTTTATTTGTAAATTTTACCATTTTTTATTGTCTTATTTGACACTTTTTCTTAACTTCACCATATTTATTTCTACTTTTTTTTGCTCGTTTTCATACTCTTCAAATGCACAGATTATTTTATTCTATTTATTTATTTTCAAAGGCCGAGTAAGGCTGTGATCTCTCATCCATTTGTAATTCACAAAACTCGGCGATGCGTCAGTCAAAGCGACACTGAGTTATTGTGTTAAATACTACTTTGTCTGTTGAAAGGAACTGGTGTTATTGTGTTAGCGACACACACTAGGATATGGGACCTCGCGTTAGTTGCTCCGCGTAGCGCCATTATTATCATTTTTTTTTGCTATTTCATTATTTTATTTTTTTAACATTTTTGAAGACCCTGACATTTTTAGTATTTTAAGGATTAAAAAAAAATTATTTGATTTCTTCCTTTATCTTCGCTTCACGTGTGTTAGAGTTAATTATATTCCTTTGAAAAATAAAATAAAACGGTACTAAGATTCATCAGTGTACACGTTGAAAATTTCTGAAATGTGAGAGATATTTTTATATTGAGTAAGCAAAAAAATATAATTCAGATTAAGGGAATAGTTTTATCGGAAAAAGTAACTGAAAACTAATTTGACAAAATTAATACACATGTAGGAATACTGGTTTATATAGTTTACTCTCACAATGAATTAATTTTTAAAGCTAAATATTAAATGTCTACAACTCATTTTAGCCCGAACTTTGCAAACTGGAACTAGATTGAACAATTTAGCTTTTGAGAAAGAGATCGTACATTTTGAAAAAATTTCAGGGTAATTAATGATAAATAATTTCGTATCAGTTTTACAAGCTGGAACTTTGTTATTTCTTTTAAAGCCTAATTATTTCCCTCTTCGTAACCGACCAGTCAAAGTACTCAGGGTCAGACGATGGTTCTTCCTGCAAAGGGGTTGTAGGTTCAAATCATAATAGATGGCACTTTTCGTTTATTAAATTTTCTCGAGTACTCAGGTGGTTGAAGAAAAAAAAAGGTATAAACGAAACGGAGTGTCTATTCAAATAAGCACGCTCTAAGCACGCTTTCTCCTGTTACACCACACAACCCTCGTTCCGTCATCCACCTGATCAGGACCTTCAAGTATGTTATCCTCTGCTTTCCCCCTGACTCTTTTCCCTCCATCTGGCTTATTAGTATCAGGTTCTCCAAGTCTTCCTTCCTCATGGCATTTCCCAAGAAATTCAGCTGCCTCTTCCTGATGCTCAGCGTACTTTAAGCTAACTCTTGCGAAGAAAATTTTAAAATTACTTAATTCATGTAAATTTTGAAATTCCTATGAAAATGAAAGAGTATTAGATGCATTTTAGACACATAATGCTTTTTTAAAGGCAAAAATATTTAGCAAGCAACAAACAAGATGTGTACGGTAAAAGCGTTTTACCTGACCGATATGTACGGAAATGATCAGCTAAATTAATTTTTGATGATTGTAATCTTATTAAGTTACGCTCAGGCAGACCCCACCCCTAACAAAAAATATTTCCTGACGGAAAAAATATGTTGGTTTAAAAAATAAAATCCATTAATCATTTAAAAATTATTTTGTTTACGTTGAGAATACAAAACTCATCAGTTCTGGGTTTTCGAGTAAAATCAGCACGAAATAACGTGATTTAATACAAATAAAAAAAAAACTTGCTTGATTTTGAAGCACTTTGTAGGACGAGGCATCAAAGTAAGCCGTCTCAGACTGAGGAGAATGCAAGTTCAAATCCTGCTGTCTTGGGTATGACGATAAACTGCATCCGACAACAAGGCCTCTGATTGGGAGGTTGTAAGGAGCATAGAACCACCTCTTAATTGCTGCTGTTCCCAGGTCAACCCTGACCCGGAGTGTTAGCACCTGTTAGGGTCCAAGCTGTGGGCAAATATTTAACACCCAAACTGGGATCAATACTATGAAAGTATAAAAATACCTTTATAGAAATATATACATAAAAACAGACTTCAATAGAAAAATATACAGAAAAATATACAGAAAAATAGAATTTTACAGAAAAATAAAAATTTTTGAAGGAAAAAATATTACCAGTAATACATCTTCAGTTTTTTAAATTAAAAAAAATGTAAAAAAATTTTTTTTTTTCATCAGAATCTAACTAAATCCACCTTCATACTATAACTGAATATTAAAAATACCTTAAGACTCTAACTTTTTGGCATTAAATAACCCACAAAAGTTTGTATGCCATTAAATAAAAGTCAAAATCAAACTGAAATCAAACAAGACCCATTTTTTAAGTGTTTTTTTTTAAATGCAGGACGGTAGACGAAATAAATATTGTTTAAAATAAGCATAGCGTCTACTCAAATACATATATAAATAAAAAAGACCTTGCTTGATTTTGAAGCGCTTTGTAGGACGAGACGTCAAAAGAAGCCGTCTTAGACTCCTACAATAGAAGAATGCAAGTTCAAATCCTGCAGCAGAATACATTTCTTAAGTTCTTTTTTTTAGTATGCAGGACGGTAGACGAAATAAATATTGTTTAAAATAAGCATAGCGTCCTCTCAAATGCATGCATCTGTTAAAAATAAAGTTTCAAGTTATAAATACAAACACGAGTTAGCTTCTCCATTTTTATTGTTTTCATGAATCAAACAATTCGCTAAATTTCGATTGCATTTTTATACTGACAGTCACCATGAATGTACACACTGTTTAAAACAAAGTACGATAACCCCATAAACATAGCAATTTCTATCCAATTACCTTTACCCCCACACATATTTATTAGGCTTTCTGGAAACTGCATAATGATTTTTAGTCGTTTATTTTCCAACATATTCTTTTTTTCTATGTTTCCTGTCCTTTCAGGACCTAGGCGATCATGGCTTTCCACATCTCGCTACCCCTGGTGGCTCTAAGCACGCTTTCTCCTGTTACACCACACAACCCTCGTTCCGTCATCCACCTGATGAGGACCTTCAAGTATGTTATCCTCTGCTTTCCCCTGTCTCTTTTCCCTCCATCTGGCCTGTTAGTATCAGGTTCTCCAAGACTTCCTTCCTCATGACATGTCCCAGTTAGTTCTTCCTGATGCTCAGCGTACTTTAAGCTAACTCTTGCGAAGAAAATTTTAAAATTACTTAATTCATGTAAATTTTGAAATTCCTATGAAAATGGAAGATTATTAGATGCATTTTAGACACATAATGCTTTTTTAAAGGCAAAAATATTTAGCAAGCAACAAACAAGATGTGTACGGTAAAAGCGTTTTACCTGACCGATATGTACGGAAGTGATTAGCTAAATTAATTGTTGATGATTGTAATCTTATTGAGTTACGCTCAGGCAGACCCCCACCCCACTACAAATGACGACCAAATGAAGACATTCATTGAGAATAACCCGAATTGAGCAATGCGAGCATTGTCGCAAACATTAACTTTATAAAAATCCACTATCCATGAGCGCTTAGAGAGGTTTGATTACTCATATCGATGCGATGTTTGGATACCACATGGTGTCGAATCTCATTTCTAGTTTTGATTTGCTGTATAAACTCAAAGAAAACATGCTCTTTTTGGAGTGAATTGCGACAGGTGATGAGTAATGCATCGTTTACAACAATGTTCAGCGAAAAGAATCCTGGGTTAAGCGATAAGAACCAACTTTATCCACTCCAAATCTAGATCCCTAGAAACTTATGTTGTGCATCTAGTAGAATTTGAAAGGAATTCTTTACTATAAGCTTTTTCAAGAAACCGGTCAATTGATTCTGAAAATTACTGCTCAGAAATAGACGAATTAAAAGGAGCAATTAAAGAAAAATGCCCATAATTCATCAGTATGATAACAGACATCACGTTTATTTTTCAAGTCGGCAAAAAATGATGCAGCTTTTCTGGGATGTGTTATCCACCAGTAATATTCACCAAATATTGCTTCTTCGGATTTTTCTCTATTTAAACCTTTGCAAAATGATCTCTATGGGAAAATTTTGAATTCTTTTGATGGTATAAAAATATCTTAATGAGTTCTTTGCAGAGGATCCAGTAAATATCTTTGAAAAAAAGTATTTTAAATCTGAACGGAAATATGGAGAATGATTGTGCATCATAAAGTCATATTTTGTTCAATATATATATAATGGCATAATTTCATTTCGTGTTTAATTTCCCTTAAAAATGGGCATGAACTTTCCGGACAACCTAATATATATATATATATATATATATCTTCAGAAATGAATCGAGTTTTTTCGGTGACTGGCGTGTGTATGCACTGCTTATATACAATCCGTTAAAATGTCCCTTCTCTGATTCCGTGCGCCTATGGCTTAGCGACTCGGACTGACACCAAATCGGTCGAGATTCGATCCCGGCCCAAAGCAAGTGAATGTGTTTAGACACACTGATGAGCAGTGATACAGCGAAACAAGCTTGTATGTGGATGACTCACACACACACACACACACACACACACACACACATATATATATATATATATATATATATATATATATACTGGAAGATATTGGAAGCCATCTATATCAAATCAAAACAACGCACACTTAATAAAATCACATTTCAATCTAGTCACAACACAGTACATTGCATTTAGACATATGCTTCAGTTAGCATCTCGGTCTCTCGCGTGGAGTGATGTCATAGAATTGTGTTATAAGTTTAGGAACTGCGTCTGCTATTCGGTGACTGTTATCGTTGCTTAGCAATGTTTTATGTCAACACAAGATAAAATCCTCTTTGATGGTGAATGTCTTTATGTTAACGCGCCTGTAACCTCTCTGAAGATGGCTTATGTGAGGCGAAAGCTTAGAACCAGCATAATGAAAATATCCAAATGTTGGAAGATTTTTATCTTGAATTTCACCTGAAATTAAAGCCAAAATATGATGTTTAGAACTGCTCATGATTAAACATAATAGACATTCATTGTCTGTTGTATTTAACATTATATGTTTAGAATATGCATGTATGTATATATATATACGTAATACATAGCTAAATTATAAAAATTTACATTAAAACTATTTAATTTCAACATAAAATCTATCCTTGTTAATGCACAGTAGTAATTTCTTTTTACTTTGTCTTAGATTTTGTTAACATTGTTCTACTATATAAAAATGTTAAAATTCATGAAAACACCTGAATCCAAACAATTTTACAATTTCCTCGGAACACACTTGCGCCTATGAAAGCAAGTACAGGTGTATTTTGCTACACATGGCATATAATTCGAAGACACAAAAATATCTAATTTATTAAAAAAATTTCCAAATACATTGAGATAATCACATGCACGCACGTAAATAGGAATCTTTGAGTACGAACCCAGATTTCAGATATACAGTCAGAAAACATATTGACTCATTGAATTACAAGCACATAATCCTCTAACTCCGAGCGCACGCGTTTATAAATGCACAATAACTTTGTCTGACGCAGAGAAAAAAAAAACGAGTGTAAACACATAGAGAATACAAATACAGACGTAAGTCATCGAGTGCGTGCCCGCACCGAAGATTTAATACACGCGGATTTTATCTGCTCTTTCAATTCTACGGTGATTTGCAAGTTCTTGTGAGACTCGCACCAAACAGTTGGACAGATGGCGGGAAAATTCACAGCATCTGCGCAGATTCCCGCTCACTGAGATGCAGGAAAAGGAGACAAGGCAAGAAAACTCGGAATAATTATGAGAGCAAAAACAAGCCGGACGGACCGGTGAGACAACGAACAAGTAGATGATGGCGACAAGAATGACAAAAACAAAAAACAAAAAAATAAAAATAAAATAAAACTGCAACAATAACAAAAAAAAACATCACTGGTAGACGCAATACAACAATAAAAAAGAAGCATTGGAAGGGTTGAGAATAAAGTAAGAATAGAAATTGGTGTGAGACAAAGCATCACGGATATTATGTGTGTGTGTGTGTGTGCGTGTGCGTATGTTTGTGTGTATATATATATATATTATACACCCCTATGTTTTTCGAGTATGCTAAATCAAGAATCACACACACACACACACACACACACACACAAAGATGGAGAGAGAGAATGTTATGTGCGTGTGCGTATGTTTGTATATATATATATATATATATATATATATATATATATATATATAACATACACCCCTATGTTTTTCGAGTATGTTAAATCAAGAATCACACACAGACACACACGCACACGCACACGCACACACGCACACACACACACACAAAGAGGGAGAAAGAGAATGTTATGTGGGTGTGTTTCTCTCTCTCTCTCTCTCTCTATATATATATATATATATATATATATATATACATGAATATATATATATATATATATATATATATATATATATCATACACCCCTATGTTTTTCGAGTATGTTAAATCAAGAAACACACAAACACACACACTCACACACTCAAAGAGGGAAAGAGAGACAAATAGAATGTTACAATGAAAATTACATTAAAAAGACATAAAATAAAAAACACTAGTCCATTCATATAAGTAAAAGAAGCAAAATATGTTTTTAGAGAGAAGAATACGAGTTATTTAATGTTAAAAAAATATCTTCTTCTGAACAAGATTATCCACTGGTTGACAGAAGACGGCGTTTTGCAGTATTCGAGATCACATCACTTTATGTTGATGACAAGGAAATAGAATTTCTAATCAGAGCAATGTCAGACATAAAACCTAAATAATAACGGACCATTATAAAAAAAGAAACGAAATAGAATTATGATTAAAAGAAAAGACAATCCACATGAGGGATATATGATGGCCATAGAATATTTCTTTCTGCTGTACAAGTGACCATCATAACAACATTTTCCAGAACACGAACGACGAGGGTAGAATTTGCGAAAAGGAATATTTTATTTATAGTCAAAAGCAAAATTTTGTTGATAAAAAAATAGAGCCCATCGAAAATTAATCGTCAAAGAAGATTCATAATTGATCTACATATAATTTTTTAACTAGAATTGATGGAAATAATAATTTTAAAGTAAAAATTTGTCTATATTTCTGAGAGGAGGCAGTATTTACACTATTTAGATTATTCGGATCATTGTCCTCATCTTGGTTACTATTTGTACGACGTTTCGGCCGTTATACTCTCCACCCTTCTTCAGGTGTTAGGAATTTCGCACTGAACGTTTTGTTACTAACACTGAGGTATATCATTCTCATTCCTTGTGTCGGGGATAGTAACGCCTGAAAAAATGGCAACCAAGATTAGGACAATAATTCGAAAAATGTAAATCGTGTAAAAGTAATAAAGTAACTTATTATTAATATGTTTGTCTCTTAGCGAGTATGTAACGCCTTATCAATACGACATAATTAATGGACTATTTTGATCACGAAAATTTTCAAGAAAAAAAAAAGCAAAAGCGTTTTGGTCTCAGTTTTAGATAGACTAAACTATCGCCCGGTTCACACTCCACCCACGTCTATTGAACAGGTGAAGAGGCTCATCCCTTGTTTCCTGGTTAGGATGTGGTTTCCGGCTTTCTCTTTTCCAATCTTTTCACTCTTTGCCTTTTTTTTCTGTTTTTTCAATTGGAGTAGATAGACTAAACAATCGCCCGGTTCACACTCCACCCACGTCTATTGAACAGGTGAAGAGGCTCATTCCTTGTTTCCTGGTTAGGATGTGGTTTCCGGCTTTCTCTTTTCCAATCTTTTCACTCTTTGCCTTTTTTTTCTGTTTTTTCAATTGGAGTAGATAGACTAAACAATCGCCCGGTTCACACTCCACCCACGTCTATTGAACAGGTGTAGAGGCTCATCAATTGTTTCCTGGTTAGGATGTGGTTTCCGGCTTTCTCTTTTCCAATCTTTTCACTCTTTGCCTTTTTTCTGTTTTTTCAATTGGAGTAGATAGACTAAACAATCGCCCGGTTCACACTCCACCCACGTCTATTGAACAGGTGTAGAGGCTCATCAATTGTTTCCTGGTTAGGATGCGGTTTCCGGTTTTCTCTTTTCCATTCTTTTTACCCTTACGTAGCCCCCTGCGCATCAGTGGCGTTATCGCTTTGCTTGGGGTGATATGATTAAAAAAGAAAAACATAAGGGAAAGAAGAGAGTAGAGGCGATGATGCTCTCACGTACTTAATGTCTGATGAAGTGAAATAAAAGATTTGACAATTTTAATCTTTTCATTTGTATCCTCTTACTTAATAGTTTCTGTTTTATACTTTTGGTATGATTGTAATATTTCGCAAAAGTAGTTAGAATCAGATAATAAACAATGCGTTAGGAGAATTTTTCACGGGTATTTTATAGTCAGGGAACAAGTAAGTTCCTTGCGTGTTCCCTGACTATAATATCCCCTTGAAAAGTACATTATTCGAATTATTGTCCTCATCTTGGTAGCTATTTGTAAGACATTACTACGCCAACACAAGGAATGAGAATGACATACCCCAGTGTTAGTAATACAGCGTTCGGTTCGAAATTCCTAGCACCCCTCAAAAAGACCGTAGCGTACAACGGCCGAAACGTCGTACAAATGGCAACAATAATCCGAATAATGTAAATAGTGTAAATACTACCTCCGCTCAGAAATATAGACAAATTTATTGCTTTTATTTAAAACTAGCAGTATAGCCCGGCGTTGCTCGGGTTTAATGAAAACTTTAAAACTAATCCATGGTCCTGGAGCTCAGACTCTTTGGACGTTGGCATGAAAGACTAAAAAGCAATAGTTGTTTCCAGTTAAAGCGAAACCATAACCTGAAAGAAAAATGAATGAATGGAAGTCAAATTTTTATTTCCTGGTATCGATATCAAATAAGTTTTTTTCGTCGTAAACTGAATTTTGAAGGCTAAATAAGTCATCGGAGTAAATGATATCATGGCTGAGACTAAGAACTTAAATTATACTTACTTAGAGCCAAACCTGAAGCAAAAACTAAAATAAAAGGGTTGAAAAAATACAAACATACAGGCAGATAAACAGACACACACACAAACATCTTGCCATTATATATATATATATATATCTGTATGTATGTATATATATATATATATATTATCTATTTTCTGCACTATTGTAAGAACTGCAACCTTGAAACAGCTGAATATCGTTTCTTATGTCTTTTTCTATGAGTGTATCAAATTTGATTAAAATCGGACCACTCCTTCTATAACCCGATTTTTTCGATTGTCGATTTTCGATATTTATCTGCGGTACCTCGACATAAGACCTACCTAAGAACACTTGCAGACGCTTATAGTACAACTGTGAAAATTTTCAAGAAAATCGGTTCAGCCGTTTCGGAGTCTATAGGTAACGGACACACACACACAGACACACACACACACACACATACAAAGTTCTATCTATAAATAAGTTTAGATTATTAATTTAAGAATTGATATTCATCAGAAAATTGAAATAGGAAGCAGTCAAGTATTACGAGATAAGATGATTATTTCTATTATTATGTGGTACAATCCGAGGACAAGAAAATGATGCAAGAATATAAATAAACGTACCCCAGTACCCAGTTTGATTATGGTGCATGCATCACAAACATAGAGACGCGACGACACGCTTTGACCATAAGCAGTGAATAAACTTTCAAGAAATCAGTTGGAAATACCTTTGCTTCGAATAGCCCTGCCCTCTAACTGACTGTGGAGCAGACTATCATAATGTTACTTGTCACTTACAAGCTTTCTTCAAAAAAAAAAATCTGGATTAGTGCTTCATGAAAAGAGATGCACGTTACTTCAACTACTAGTGAACACAAGCATGTGATTAAGATTAGCAACTGACACTGTTTGAATTCCTTCCATTTACTTAGGCACAATTACCCTTGGGAAATGTATTAATCTGTCCCTTCCTTCCAGTTATGGGTTAAATAAAAGAACAGATTGGGTTCTATAGCCTTGGCTGGCGCAGAAAGCAATGTCAAGTCTACTGCTGGATAATCATATGCCCAGTCAGTCATGTCGCTTTCGAAACATGATCGGCCAAGCGTGTATCACGTATGGCACTTCAACGGCTGACAATGTGTTGTATTAATGAGGATATTTACTCTAGGCTCTTAATTCATCAAGACAGTACTTGTAAATTTTCTTTTACTTTCTAATTTTTACAATATTTTCATGGCTTCTGCTCTGACGAACTTATGTCACTGGTGCCCCCTTCACAAGGATTTACTCGGGCAACTAGACTGGTAACAAGGTACCACCCTTTTACAGTAAGATCAACCAAATGCAGGCAACAATTCTACTCAAATAGCTTCTTTTCTCTCACTTTCCGTCTGTGGATCTCCCTTCCATATACTTGCTTTTCTGGCGGCTACAACCTCCATGAATTTAAATGCAATGTCAGTTCCCATCTCTTATCCTCTTGACTCCAGTCCTTTCTACATCACCCATGTGTATCATGTTATTTTCCTTTGTCTCTGCCTTCACAACTGCCTTCACTCCTGTGTTCACGTCCTTCTCTTGCCCTTTCTCTTTTGCTTCCTATAGCTGGTTCGTCTTTGTTTTCACTCTCCTCCTGCATAAGACTTTATCTCTCTTATGCAGCCTTTTGCACATCAGTGGCGGTACCGACTTGCTTGGGGTGGGGGGGGGGAAATGATTTAAAAAAATTCCTGTCGCAAGCGTGATAATGAATATATGAATAAATAATTAATAATAATGAATAATAATAATAATAATGTATAATAATAAATAATGAATATTAATGAATAATAGATAATGAACATATGAATAAATAATGAATAATAATGAATAATAATAATAATGTATAATAATAAATAATGAATATTAATGAATAATAGATAATGAATATATGAATAAATAATGAATAATAATGAATAATAATAATAATGTATAATAATAAATAATGAATATTAATGAATAATAGATAATGAATATATGAATAAATAATGAATAATAATGAATAATAATAATAATGTATAATAATAAATAATGAATATTAATGAATAATAGATAATGAATATATGAATAAATAATGAATAATAATGAATAATAATAATAATGTATAATAATAAATAATGAATATTAATGAATAATAGATAATGAATATATGAATAAATAATGAATAATAATGAATAATAATAATAATGTATAATAATAAATAATGAATAATAATGAATAATAGATAATGAATATATGAATTCCACTTAAAAAAATATAACATTATTAATTCTTAATATTTTTCTTAAAGTTAATAAGACTCCACTGAGTAGATAGGCGTAGTACAAACATCGTCAGTCATGTTTCATATAAAAAGAAAGTTTTTCTCAAAATCTATCTGACATATTTATATGTCTACCATTCGTTCTTGCTTTGAATACTGCTGCCACATATGGTATGGTAATACTGCTGCACATGTTGAGATTCTTGTTAAAATCCAATGAAGAATCTACATTGTTATTGGTCCTGACCTGGAATCTCGGTTTCAGTGACTTTCCCACCGGCGTAACGTAATATCTTTGTGCTTTTTCTATAAATAATTTCACGGTAATTGTTCTAGTGAACTTTCATCTATGGTACTTATACTTAATTAATATAAGCACAGTACTAGATTTACTGCAAGGTCTTCTCATTTTACAGTTCAAATAGTTAGATGCAAACGTAAATTCTTGCCTAACAGCTTCTTCTCTCGCATTTCTCGCTTGAGGAAACAGCTTCCGGATTTTGGCTTCCTGACCGACTTTGATCTTCATAACTTTAAATACAATGTCAATCGATATCTTCTGTCTTCTTAATCTTTATTATTCTATTGTTCTATATTCTTAATATTCAATAACAGTCAGTAACAACTTGCATTTTAGTGCCTTGTTCCCTTTCTTGGGGTAAAATTATGAAAATAATTATTTTCATTGCAACTACAGTCATTCTATCTATCAGATGTCTGAAACTTGAGATCAGCTCACTATAGTTCTGCGGCTGGGGGCAAACAAATTTCGTGAGCAATATTTCCCTGAAAGTGTTCTGAACTTCATCAAGTGTAATTCGGTACGGGTAATCTAAACTGAATTTTAAAATATATCATTTGTTTAATCTACTCATTTAAATTGTTCTCGATCTAATTCTTATCTCGTGTAGTTTTAATTTTGTTTTAATACTGCTTAGTTATATTCTACCCCATTTCAACTGAGTTTAAGTACACTGCCCGACACAGAAATTGAATTCATAATGACTATGTAACTAAACTCAAGACTCAAAATTAGGCTTTTATTTTACGGGTCATCTCAGTGTTTTATATGATGCTAAAATAAATTTTGAACTCTTTGGGATCGAATGAATGTAATTCAAAATCATTAACATTAATAATAAATCTGAATTTAGTCCCATTTCCTTATTTTCTATTCACACAAAGAAAAATAAAACTGCTACGTAATATAATTAGTTCTATATGGCATAGAACGTTGGACAATTGCTTCACTGATAATGAAAAAACTTAAGAAAATAAAAGTGTTGTTCTACAGAAAAATGCTGAGATTAGCACGGACTGGACATTTAAGCAACGGCGAAGTTTTAGAGAAGATGAAAACAGCATCAGAAAGGCACAGATGAAATTTCCAAGGAGAGAAAAAACTTTCAAAAATTAGATAGTAACGTAAGAGATGGACAAATGAAAACATTGCATAACCTACTTCAACAGCTTGAGTAAACGAATAGCCGAACATATTCTAGTAGTGATAACACAAAGAAGATATTTATTAAGTACTACAAAGGGCCTAAAATTGCAGAGTGCCATGAACTACAACATCGTAAAGGTCAATGGCTTATAGAAGATCGCCATATATACACTCATATCAGCCAATCAGGTGTAAAGATTATAACTATAACAATTCAATATTAAAGACTTCATTCACTTTACCTCTGACTAGTTCCGTCCACACTAAGAACTGACGTCGGAAAATGTTTGCTTCTTCACATGTTATGCGAAGTAATTTTAATATGAGAAGACTCGCTTTTACTAGTGGGCTACTTCTGGATTTGATGCTCTCTCTATTGTTAAAACCTTGGTAAAAGCCATTTTCTTGCTCTTTGCACCTCTCCCTCAGTGCGTAAATAGAACTTTCGTATCCTTGAGATTGTGGTCCCTGCTACAGATATTAGAAAACTGATACATATTCGATATTCGGTGAAAGTTTTTATCTTTCTTTATACCAGATACGCAATGTTCCTTAACAGAGCAGTTGCAACAAAAAGTTACTGAAACTAAGATTAAAAATACATGTCACAAAATTGATAACAGTTGCCAATGTTTTATCAAATCCAAATAAAATTACTATTTCTACGAGTGTAAATAAAGTAATTGAAATTAAGATGTATAAAAATAGAGAACAAAAATAATAATATCTAAAAAATGGCCACCAAAATTTCAGTCTCCATTTTTAATTATAGCTATTTTACTAGACGATTCAATTTTGTATTTATATATATTTTTACTCAAGCTGTTGAAGTAGGTTATGCGATGTTTTCATTTGTCCATCTCTTATGCGACTATCTAATTTTTCAAAGCTTTTTCTCTCCTTGGAAATTTCATCTGTAGCTTTCTGATGTTATTCTCATCTTTAAAACTCCGCTGTTGCTTAAATATCCAGTCCGTGCTAATCTCAGCATTTTTCTGTAGAACAACACTTTTATTTTCTCAAGTCTCATCTATTCTAATTTGTTTACATTCTATGAACTAATCACGCCTAAATGTGGATAAAAATGTGGTCCGGAAATGAAGTGACTAGTTTTAAGAGTATCAAAATGTATAGGAGAAACATCATTACAGACTTTTTATATGAAAAAAAGCACAACTTTCTAATTCTTACTGAAGTTTTCATTAACAAATTTCTGAAAAAATTAATTCTTCAGAAATTCGTTAATAAAAACTTCAGTAAGAATTAGGAAGGTGCATAAAATTATACATGAAGTTCTTAATGAACATTACATTGGTATCTTTACAACTACTCTGTTTTAAAATTCCCTGTTATGCCATTCGCCACAGAGTTAACGCTGATATCGATCAGTATTTGTTATAGAATTCTGACAGAAAAATTGTGAATATGAAAGTAAATGTACGTTTGAAAGGCAGTGGACGATATGTTTTTCGGTAACACCATCAGCAACAACGGCAGCTCCCGGTCGACTCGAAGCTCGCGTCTTGAACCAGCAGCACATCTAACTGTCCACGAAGCTTACGGTGTATCGGGTCGTAGTTCCTCACCAGATTCTTCTACTGATGTGAGACGTGAACCGTATATAAAAGGCACTTGAAACACGAGACGAAGTTCTGCATAAGTGGTTTGCGGTCAATCAGGAAAATTCACTGGCACGTTAGGGTCGCAAGCCTTGAGAAACTGGAAAGAGCCGAGATGACTAACACTAATGCCAATATACAGAAAGCCCAGCGCTGTTGAGTTAGTTACATGATCCGAATGGTTGACCGCAGGCTACACAAGCAGCTTGTCTACGTTGAACTCTGCTGTGGGAAGTGGAATCAAGACAGACCATGCAAGAAGCTCAAGGATTGTGTGAATCCAACATCAGACATTCTGGTATCCCAACCAAACAGCAAGAGCTGCATGCGATGTATAAGCCATTTAGGATCGGCCTCATTTATTGGGAACAAAACAACTTCGGGGCGAAGAGGTGAGCTGATGTGGCCGAAGCACGCGTACGTAGAAAGGCATCAGCTCCTGACTCTGAACACCTAAGACAGTTTCCTTGCTCCCAATGCACCCGTGTTTACATTTTGGGGATCGGCTTGAACAGCCACCTCCGTGCACACACTAAGAAAAGATGAAGAAGTCACCACTGGATCAATGGACGACCATTATTTACAAGTGTCAGTTATAAAAAATATTTAGTCATTTCTCCTGAGTGAATGTTTTACCAAATATTGTTAATTAAAGCCCATACCTTGGTTTTGTTATTAACCAGAATAAGAATGTTCGTTCGTTTCGGTGTTAATTAATGTTTCACTAATTAGTCTGATTGGCTATAACAATTTCGAAGCGAGTTCCGTTATCAGTGATCCATACAATAAATTTTATGACAAACCAAAATTATCAAGAACGGGAGAATATTTTCTGCAGCAAATAGTAAAAAAACATTATATCTAATTCTTTGAATTCAACAAAATTGAGAAATATAAATCTACTAAAAAGGGTTTGTTACATATCCAAACGATTAATGTATTTGTACGGCGTTCATACTGGTTGGGTTGAGCCGGTCTTCCTACCAAGTAATGGACAAAGATTCGTTTTAACAGCAGGGTCCCAAGTCCTATCCTGTATAGACATCAGGCATTTTTAACTATATCGCAACAGGTTGCCAGCCAAGGCTATAGAACCCAATCAGTCCTGTTATTTAACCCATAACTGGAAGGAAGGGACGGATTAATCAGTTAGTTAAGTGCCATACGTAATACACGCTTGGGCGATCATGTCTCGAAAGAGACATGACTGACTGGGTAGATGATTATCCCGCAGTAGTTTGCCATTGCTTTCTGCGGTAGACTGGTTGCCGACCAAGGCTATAGAACCCAATCTGTCCTGCTATTTAACCCATAACTGGAAGGAAGAGACGGATTAATACCTTTCCCAAGGGTATTTTCGCGTAAGTGAATACAATGGATACAACTGGAATTTGAACTCTGCTTCCCGGTCTCTCGTTCTGAGCCGATATCCACTGTACCACAACGCATATCCGTCAAGAAACGCTTACAGCACCTGGTATTTCCAAGCGGTCACCCAGCTAAGTACTGATCAAACTCAACGAATGCTTAACTTCGGTGATCAGATGAGAACCGGTGTATTCAACGTGATATGACCGTAAGCCATGCATCGATGGTTTCATGAGGAAATACAAAGATTAAAATAGAAGGAATATGTAAATATATACGCTATTACGCTTTAATATTTTTATCCAGATGATTCTTTAGAAGATAAAATAAAAAGAAGCAAAAGAAAAAGAAAAAAAAAAGAACTGGCAAGTGAAAAACGAAACGTTGCAGTCAAATAAAATGGACTCTTCTCAACAACTTAATGATAAGTTTGTAGTGAATGAATTTTCTGGAAATAAGTGCGATTATCATTTAATAAATGGTTTATAATATATGCGTGGCTGAGGATTGACTGACCGGAGAAGAGAAGAATGAACATAAATCTGAGGCAGGTGGATCTCAAAATCACGTTGTGACAGTGATGATAGAGCCATTTATGCGCAAAAAATAGCATTTAAGATTCTAGGGCCAGGGACTGTGATGGGCTTGTGGAAAAATGACAGCCTGAGATTCAGCTTCAAAGTTGAGAAATTTCTCTATTGAGAGAATGGGTGATATTCCAGCGTCATTATTTGGAGTGATTTTATACAGCACACACTTATTTATTTTTACAAATCTTTATTTCGACTATAGATTCGGAGAAGGTAGATTTTTTGTTTATATTTCATGAATTATATTCGGCTTCACACAACGGTTCCAGATTTGTATTTTTTATTTGAATTATTTTATTTTCAGGGTTTTCTCGTTCATATCTTTTGTTATATCGTAAATATTTTCTCATATACTTCGTGATGTTTAAAATTTTTTCTTGACGTTTTTGTTTAAGATTAAATTAATTTTCATTTTTGTTGTTCCTTTATTTAATATTCCTACTTACATATTTGCGTTGTGGTGCAGTGGATATCGGCTCGGAACGAGAAATCGGAGAACCGAGTTCGAATTCCAGTTGAATTCCTTGCATTCACTTACGCGCAAATACCCTTGGGAAAGGTATTAATCCGTCTATTCCCTCCAGTTATGGGTTAAATAATAGGACAGATTGGGTTCTATAGCCTTGGTCGGCAACCAGTCTACCGCAGAAAGCAATGGCAACATATTGTGGGATAATCTTCTGCCCAGTCAGTTATGTCTCTTTCGAGACATGATCGCCCAAGCGTGTTTCACGTATGGCACTTAACTAATGACTGAATATAATAGATGGAAACATAATTAAAACTTCTACCGGGCATAAAGTGGGGGATCGGTTTTCTGTTGTCATGAAGTAATAAACTGATCCCCCACTAATTTTACTTAATATAATAATGTAATATAATCTAATTTCTCCTCCCTCTAGTTATGAGTTGAATGGCAGGACAGATTGGGTTCTATAGCCTTGGTCGGCAACCAGTCTACCGCAGAAAGCAATGGCAACCTACTGCGGGATAATCTTCTGCCCAGTCAGTTATGTCTCTTTCGAGACATGATCGCCCAAGCGTGTATCGCGCATGGCACTTAACTGACTGACTGACTTACATATTTCTTTCGACGATGTTTTCCTTCTTCGTATTTTCATCGTTTCACGTTTCATTTTTTTAATTATTTTCTATACATTTAAAAAGAAAAGGGCATCTCAGAGGTGAAAATTTTGGCAGGGATCACTTAAACATTCTATGCCACACTTTAAACAAATCTACAAAGAGAAAACAGTTTCCTTACATTTTATCCAGATGTCAACATACTGAAGATGAAAGGGAGTCAGACTCAGTATCTTCTTCTATGTGCCCTGTCCCTTCAGGACGTAGACGATCATGGATTTCCACGTTTCCCTATCTCTGATGACTCTGAGCACGCCTTCTCCTGTTACACTATGCAATCTTCGTTCCGTCATCCACCTGATTAGGTCCTTCAAATATGTTATCCTTTGCTTTCCCCTGTCTCTCTTTCCCTCTATCTGGCCTGTTAGTATCAGGTTCTCCAAGCCCTCCTTCCTCATTGCGTGTCCCAGGAACTTCAGCTGTGTCCTCCTGATGCTCAGTAGTAATTTCCTTTTTGTTTCCATCATTTTCAAGACCTCATCATTGCTCACATGCTCGATACATGATATTCGCAGCATCCTTCTGTAGAACCACATTTCCGCTGCTTCAAGTTTTTCCATCATCTTTGATGGTATTGTCTAGCATTCATTGCTATATTGAATGACGAACAGCATGTAGCAATCCAGTACTCTCTTCCTTGATTCTAGCGGAATTTTCCTGTTTCTTAATACCTTACTCAACTTCTGGAATGCTTCCTTCGCCATGCCAATTCGCCTTCGGATCTCTGTGTCGCATTTTCCGTCTTCTGTTATAACGCTTCCCAGGTATTTAAATTTTGTATTTGCTTGATTCTGGTATCCCCGACGTGTATTTGGCATTTTGGCTACCCTTTTTACTGACGAATATGCATTCGGTTTTCGTGCAGTTTATTTCTAGTCCTTTCTTGTTACTTTCCTTCTGCTATCTTCTGTAGGAGGTCTTTTAGTTTCCTTTCTGTCTCTGCTATCAGCACTGTATCATCTGCGTACCTTAGGTTGTTTAAATTGTGGACTCCGATTATGAATCCAGGCATAACTTCTAGGGTCCTCAAAATATTCTCGCTGTACAATTTGAACAGATCCGGTGAAAAGATACATCCTTGTCTTACGCCCCTTTCTATCTTTGTATATCTGATGAATTCATTACCTATGCGTATACAAGCGGTTTGCTGCCAGTAAAGATTCTTGATTACTCTTAAGTCTTTCCCAAATATGTCAAGGCTGCCGAGGATCTCCATCAATTCTTTGTGGAGTATTTTGTCAAACGCCTTCGCATAATCAATAAAGCACAGGAATAAATCCTTCTTCATTTGTATTGCTCTTTCAGAGAAGGTCCTAATCATAAATATGGCATTCTTTGTTTTCATGTCTTTAACGAAACCACACTGTTCTTGTCCTATTTTTGGCCGGATTTTGCTTCTCGTTCTATTCATCAGGATTCGGACGATCAAAGAATCCCTTTTAGAACAAACAAACAAAGAATACTAATTATTCCAAGAAAACGAATTCAAAATAAACCTTTCTGTTATAACTCATCTCTAGCGGTTATAATATTAAGTCTTGCTTAGATTTCTCGCCGTGATGTCGGTTAAAAATACTCTTAACAGATTCAAACTCTCTTATATTGACTCACTTCGAGTTCTTTATTTCAAATGTCTGAACTTTCACTAGAAACAAAGAAGAAAGAACTGGTTTGCTATGTGATGTCAATATGGCAGTGAATGTTGGACAATATCATCAAAGATGAATTCAAAACTTGAAGCAACTGAAATGTGGTACTACAGAAGGATGCTGCGGACATCATAGACCGAGCATTTGAACAATGTTGAGGTTTTGGAACAGACAGCTGAAGTTTTGGGACATGTGATGAGAGTGGTGGAAGGTCATGAACACCTACATAATGAAAGAAGAAGAAGAAGAAGAAGAAGAAGACGACGACGACGACGACGACTACTACTACTACTACTACTACTAGTAGTAGTAGTAGTAGTAGTAATAGTAGTAGTTCATTTGTATTACGGGGGTGTATTATTTACGTACCGACTTCTCTCTTATAAGATTTCTTTATGAGTATATTAGCAGATTAGCCCGGTTTCACTCGAGTAGTTTAAAGAATATTAAGAATAAAAAACATATGACGAATTTGTATAGCAAATACTTACACAACTTCCACCCTCGTCACTTTTATAGATATAGATAATATAAAGTGGGGTGATCGATTCTATATTATAATCAATACATAAACTGAACCCTGACTTTGTGACCATAATGGATGGATTTGCTGGGCATTATTTTCTTATAGCAGTTTAGCCCGGATTCACTCGGGTAGTTTAAGGAATGATGAGAATAAAAGACATATGAAAAATTTTACATAGCAAATACTTACACAACTTCCACTCTCGTCACTTTTATAGATGTAGATAATATAAAGTGGGGTGTTCGATTCTATATTATAATCAATACATAAACTGACCCCTGACTTTGTGACCATGTTGGATGGATGTGCTGGGCCTTATTTTCTTATAGTAGTTTAGCCCGGTTTCTCTGGGTTAGCTTAAGGAATAATAAGAATAAAAACTTATGATGAATGTACATAGCAAAATCTTACACAACTCATCACTTTTATAGATATAAATAACGATGTAGAATGTCTCTATTGAATTAGGTTGGGAGGGGGAAAGGCAACATAGTGGGGTGATCGATTCTATATTATAATCAATACATAAACAGATCCCTGACTTTGTGGGGTGATAATATATATTTTTCTACTCCTAATTTTGGCTTTCTCAATAATTTGAAGGTGTCGTTAGCGTTCTAAAATTTTGATCTACATTTGAGGGCATCTCCCGCCGAGCCCGACCGCAAAATGTTGAATCTATCAAACAAACAAATACTTACACAACGTCCACCCTCGTCCCTTATATAGATATAGATATTTTATTTATTTTTTAGTATTAACGCTCTGAAGATTTTGTCAAGTTACAGAACTTTGTATTTTTGTATGTTTTCTGTTAACCGCTAGTTTTTCTGTCCATCAGTTAGATGCCATACTTGATACAAGCTTTGAGCGATCATGTCTGGAAAGAGACATGACTGACTGCGCAGAAGATTATCCTGCAGTAGGTTGCCATTACATTCTGCGATAAACTGGTTGCCAAGGCTACAGAATCCAATCTCTCCTGTTATATAGCCCATAACTGGAGGGAAGAGACGGATTAATACCTTTCCCAAGGGTATTTGTGCGTAAGTGAATGCAAGGAATCCAATTGGAATTCGAACTTGGCTCGACTAGTCCTCGTTCCTAGACAATATCTACTGCACCACAACGCATATCCGCAGATATACATAGCTCTTCATAAAAGATTTAATCCTTGAAATTCCCGGATATCCACTATGAATTTCATTTAATGTCCGCTTTTGTAATATTCTATGTATTACTTCCTTTTGTGACCATCAGTACTCCGTCACAAAGCGAATAAGAGTTCAACTCTGTACTACATACTAAAAATTCTCTATCATTCTTGCTTTCTTATTTTTTGGATACGTTAATAAAAATATCTTGTATTTCTTTGCTTTTATTTCTTCCATGGTAACTGGTAATTCACTATATTGTATAATATATTTTTAATTTCTATTTCACTATTTAATGCTGCAATAACAGTGTCCTCAAAAGGATCTGTAATTTTTAGTAGCAATCTCGATAACCTATGCGGGTTTCCTAATTTTTTTGATGGTTGATATTCCATCTTAAAATCGGAATTTAATAAGATGGTATCCCAACGCTGTAATCTATTTGCCAAATGCAAAGGCATTCAATTTTCGAACAATAATTTGGTAACAGAGTTCTGTGGTCTTTTTGCAACCGAAAACCCTTGGCGCGTGTAATTTTTTGATTTTTTTCACCGTACCTTTTATTGCTAACGACACTTTTTAAATCTGGCTCTAGATTCTTTTTTTCTGCTGTTAGTATCGAATGCGAAGTTTGTGGGACGGCTTTAATGTTACCGTCATCATATCTACATAAAAATACTGCTCCTATACCATAATTACTAGCATCTGAAGCCAATAATATTTCAGCTTTTTGATCATAGACCGCTAATGATAAGTCTAGTGATATTTTTATTATTTTTTTTATCAAGTGTCTTATGATACATATCAGTCTAGTTTCACTTTACTCCTTTCTTAAGCAATTTTTTTTTCTGTGGAGCTCTCAAATTCTGCATATTGCGTACATAAACTTGATAATAGTTTGCTTGTAACCCAGCAAAATTAATGGGGAGTCATATCTACATAAAAATACTTCTCCTATACCATAATTACGAGCATGTGAAGACAATAATATTTCACCTTTTTGATCATAGACCGCAAATGATAAGTCTAGTGATATTTTTATTATTTTTTTATCAAGTGCCTTATGATACATATCAGTCTAACTTTACTCCTTTCTTAAGAAAATGTTTTTCTGTGGAGCTCTAAAATTCTGCATATTACGTACATAAATTTGATAACAGTTTGCTTGTAACCCAGCAAAATTTATGGGGAGGCATATTTTTAATTGAATTTGCCCTCGACGGATATATTTGACGACAATTTTTGTCAATGATTTGTACTAGGCGTTTAATTTTAAGCAAATTCCTATTCGCACATTTTCTAAATTAATTTGAGTTTGAGTTTTGTTTAATGGCATATCAACCTCACTGAGTTATTGAATGACAAAAAGTGGGGTTCTAAGGTATTTTTGTTAATCTTTAGTTATGGTGGGATGGTTGATTTAGACATATTTTAATGAAAATTGTTTTTTTATTATTTTATTATTCTAGAAAACTGAAAATGAATTTTTGAATTAAAAAATGTATTGCTGCTAATATTTTTTTTCCTTCAAAAATATATTGTGGCAATAATTTTTTTTCCTTAAAAAATCAGTTATGATAAGAAGATTTTTCCCTCAAAAATGTATTGTTGATAATATTTTTCATCAAAAATGTATATTTTTCAATAAAAGTTTATTTTTATACTTTCATAGTGTTCAGACACTAGTTTGGGTGTTAACTATTTTCCCATAGCTGGGACCCTAATAGGTACTACTATTTCGGTAAACAGTAAATCTGGGACAAAAGCAATTAAGAGGTGGTTTCATGCGCCTTACAACCGCATAATCAGAGGCCTTACTGCTGGATGCAATTTACCGTCACTGAATTTGAACAGGTAATATTTACACATGCCCGATATATGATTTATTGGATATTCATTTGATTAATATTAGCAGTATTGCCCGGCGTTGCCCGGGTGTAAGGAAAGCTTTAAAACTAATCCATGGTCCTGAAGCTCAGACTTTTTGGACGTTGGCACGAAAGACTAAAAAGCAATAGTTGTTTCCAGTTAAAGCGAAACCGTAGACTGAAAGAAAAATGAATGGATGTAAGTCAAATTTTAATTTCCTGGTATCGATATCAAATAAGATTCTTTCGTTGTAAACTGAATTTTGAAGGCTAAATAAGTCCTTTGATTAAATGGTATCATGGCTGAGACTAAGAACTACAATTATACCTACTTAGAGCCAAACCCGAAGCAAAAACTAAAATAAAAAGCCTGGAAAAATACAGACATACAGACAGATAAACAGACACACACACAAACATCTTGTCTTTTATATATATATATGATCGATTTTCTGCACTATTCTAAGAACTGCAACCTTGAAACTTCTGAATATCGTTTCTTATGTCTTTTCTATGAGTGTATGAAATTTGATTAAAATCAGACCACTCCTTCTATAACCTGATTTTCTCGATTATCGGTTTTCGATATTTACCGGAGGTACCTCAACACAAATCCTAGCTAAGAACACTCGCAAACGCTTATAGTACAATTGTGTAAGTTTTCAAGAAAATCGGTTCAGCCGTTTCGTAGTCTATAGGTAACGGACACACGCACGCACGCACGCACACACACACACACACACACACACATAAAAATTTCCCTTCATAAATAAGTTTAGATATCATCCACATAAACAACCGCGAAAACAGAATCTGTAAGCAATTTATACATAACTTATTGAAATATAGCTGGAGTTACTTTAATGCCTAAAAGAAGTCTGTTGAAGTTATACAAACATAACAGAATATCATCTTTGATGGTAAATATATTTGTGTTAATGTCCTTTCAACTACGCTGAAGGTTGCTCACGTGAGTCGAAAGTTTAGAACAAGGACCAGCGTAATAAAATACATCCAAATGTTTAATATTTTTGTCTTCAATTTTCATCAGAAATGAAAGCTAAAATACGGCGTTTAGAATGGCACATTAGTAAACATAATAGACGTTCATTGCCTGTTATATTTAACAATATATATTCAGTAAGTATCTGCTGACTCAGTATAATATATATATATATATATATATATATATATATATATATGTATATAGAATAAAAATATATATATATAGAATAAAACCTGTGAAAAGCCGTGAACGTTTTGTTTAAAGTGTATATTTATTGTTGTTATTAATATACATGTTATGATACTTTAGTTAAGTGCCATACGTGAAACACGCTTGGGCGATCATGTCTCGAAAGAGACATGACTGACTGGGCAGAAGTTTATCACACAGTAGTTTGCCATTGCTTTCTGCGGTAGACTGGTTGCCGACCAATGATATAGAACCCAATTTGTCCTGTTATTTAACCCATAACTGGAAGAAAGTGACAGATTAATACCTTTCTCAAGGTTATTTGCGCGTAAGTGAATGCAATGAATTCAACTGGAATTCGAACTCGGCTCCCCAATTTCTCGTTCCGAGCCGATATCCACCGGACCACAACGAACATCCTCCGCACATGTGATACTTTAAGTGTCCATAATGTTATTTGTTACGCTACACGTGTTTCGAGTCTAAAGATGACTTTCTTCAGGCGAATAAACTTGTGGCTTTACGTATCGAGTCCCTTTTGTTTCGGAGGGCCATGGTGCTGTTTATAAATAAGTAAGTTATTAAAAAAAGATTTTAAAAGTAATAAAAAAATCAATAAATAAAATAAAATAAGAAAAAATAAATCAAATGTTGGCCGGTTGAAATGTTTTTGGTTTCTCACATCAGCACGTGTATATATGAATAAACAGATAAATAAATGTATAAGTAAATAAATAAGTAAATAAATAAATGAAGTGCTTACCCAAATTTGAAATGATTTTGGTTTGAGGTTCCCACATTAATATGTTAAAATTATCTTCTCGGCGCCTTCCTTATTAACGAATGTCTCTGAAATTGTTTTCTATCGGTCAGCTGGTTGTTTTTTTTTGTTTTGACGATATTTTGTATATATATATATATATATATATATTCTTAATAACAAAACTAATGTATAACAATAGCAGTGAATAAAGGACTACCTTGTTTTCTAAAACATATTTTCCTTTTCAGCACGAGCCAATATCATTTATTTGATTTAGAAATGAATTAGGATACTGTTTGGCGAATGTCTATTGTTGAGTAGCTACTTCTAAAACCTGTCTTTTAGTGTAATGAATTTTGAACTAAGAGGTATTTTTAGTCTGTTTATCCGTACTTTTGAGAACGTAAAATTAGTACTCCATTCTAGAAAGTAAAATGACCAACCATCAATCATTTTTTATCAAACTTTTGTACGATAAACAGTCGTTACATAACAATGTTTTGCTTTTTTAATCTGAGCCTTTCAATATCTTTGTTATTATGCCGTCTTCATTTGGTATATTTCTGCCTTTAACAATTTATATTACAATGCAAACAGTTGTCACACCAGAAAAATTATTATTAATTTCCGAACTGATCATTTAATTCTATTTTTTTTTTCAAGCATACATATTGTATATCCTTCTGAGTTTATCTTAAAATCGTCCCCAACACTTATTAACATTTCAGTTTCGATTATTTAAGGAAGAGATCAACTTCCTCATCTACTATGAAGCGCTTAATATAAGAGTGTTCATAACAATTAGAGATATGGAATTTTTACGTTGTTAATAAACGTAAAGGTTTAGATAAAAATGGGTCAGAAAATAATTTAGTCCAAAATTACAAAATTATTAAACTGGACTGGGTTTTAATAAACACGAGTAATTTATAAGGTGTGCTATTGAAAAAAGTGCTCATTATTATAGTCAGTCAGTCAGTGATATCCCGCAGTAGGTTGCCATTGCTTTCTGCGGTAGACTGGTTGCCGACCAAGGCTATAGAACCCAATCTGTCGTGCTATTTAACCCATAACTGGAAGGAAGAGACGGATTAATACCTTTCCCAAGGGTATTTGCGCGTAAGTGAATGCAATGAATTCAGCTGGAATTCAAACTCGGCTCCCCGATTTCTCGTTCCGAGGCGATATCCAATGCACCACAACGCACATCCCATTATTATAGACAATGTGTAAATATGAAAGTAGACACTGAAGTCCACATCGAGTAATTACCATATATATATATATATATATATATATATATATTAATGCAGGTTTCGTTGAATAATATAGACAATCTTTGTCTATTTATTTTGTGTAGGATCCATTCGTATCGTCTGATAAGCTTGATGGTGCTATCGTTGAAAGACGACAAGAAATCACAGTAACTGTTGATTTCTTTATCAGGTCTAAGCTTTCGGCTTACATAAGCCATTATCAAAGAATGAACATTAACATATAGTGAACATAGAACATTTAAGTTATTAACAAAGTGGAATTAAACAAAGAGAATTAAATGACGTGTTGAGTTTTCCTTTATAAATATCATATTGCACTGGATAACATTCATTGAGCTCTCTATATAGATTTAACACTTAATATTTTATATTAAGTGAATCTTGTTGGATTATCCTCGCCGTTTAAGGAATAAACACACACACACACACACACACACACATATATATATATATATATATATATATATATATATATATATATATAATTAGATTAAAAGTATGTTGTCACTCTGACCGTTAGGGAGAAAAAAGAATAAAAAAGAAAAAAAGAATAGGAAAAATGTAAGTATGTAGAAAGTTTGTTACGGAAACACCAAAAACGCTGCCTTGCACACCATTGGGTGTAACGGAAAAATTATATATATATATATATATATATATATATATATATATATATATATATATATATATATATATATGAACGCAGTCTACCAGTATAAATTCTGGTATTTCAGCGTCAATAGTGACGTAGTCATTATGTAGTCTAGTTGGACGTCATTAGGATCCTTAAGCCGTCACTATAGCCAAAGCTAAGGGACATAAAATGCATCAAGAAATCACAGAAGGCCGACATCATGTAGTGCACAATGTCAAAAGAGGCTTTGAACAAAACATTTTGGTGCACGAAAAGGTCAAGTTATTTTCATAGACTTGTTTTTTTTTATGAATATTCGAATTTAAGTGGAAAGTCTGTTTATTTTATATATATATATATATATATATATATATATATATATATATATAATCAGCTGACACACTTAAATATTTATGTGTAATCAACTTATTTTATTTTCATCACATATTGTATTCGCCAATTCAATCCTAAATTTGGTACAAATGACTGTTTTGTTTGTCTTCTCCAACAATTCAGGATGCGGAATGTTTTCTAATTTTTCTGAGACTATTAGAAACATCATGTTTATTTTTACTACTATTTAAGTGATTTAACATTGACAAAATTAATAGTTAATGACCATCTGTTAACTTTGGCGTAAAACAGTGAAACAAAAAAACGCCCTTAGTTCATCCCCCCCACTGGCAGCGAATAACGTGGCCAATTCCATTTGTTTTGTCTCACAGACTCTAATCAGTGGAGGGTACAATCTTGTTAAACCAACTATAACTGATTTCTACCCGTTGTGATTTAAATCGACACATGCGACTGAATTATTATCCAGGACGTTTAAGACATAACATCGGTTGGCAGGAGGCTTCATCGCCTGAAGGCAACATCAAATGACCAAGGTGAGCGTTGAAATCGGAGGACATTGGATGGACACCACTATGTTCACTTGCTGTAGACATGCAACGCACGAATGAATAGCTCTCCAACTTTCAACCGTGATATTGGCGCACAACCGAAGTGTGTGTAGTGTGATATCAGGTGAGCAATTTTGCAATATAAACGATGATGATGTTGAAGCTGATGTAATCATCGATAAAATAATTAATGTATACAAAATTAAATATTTTCTTATTGAAAACTATAAAGCGAATATCTTTTGTTCATCTTTCGGTCTTTGATGCTGTGAACAGTGCAAACGTCTTCCCGTTCTTGGCAAAACCAAACAAATGAAAGAAATGACGGGTCTGATGTGACAGCTGGGATTTAGCAGGATAAAGTAAAGGTGCCGTCGCGAGGAAACAAACTGCGTGGAAATTGCTTGATCCAGCGAGACAAGTGCGATTTGGCTGTCGATCCGGCTCTGAGTGTAAGCCGAGATTCTCAAATCCTGCGATTATGGCGACAGGGACTCAGACTACGTTTATTGTTGTCCTTCCTTTTTTTATGTCCCTATTGTCTTTTTCTTTTGTCGTTTTTCGATTTACATTTATTCTAATATATATTTTTTAATATATTTTCTCTTTCTTATTTCTCTCGCCTATTTTATTTCTTGCCTGCTTCCTTTTCGGTAGCATCGATTCTTTCTTTTTTTGTTTCTTTCCTTATACCGTTATCGTCGCATGTCACATTCTCTGTTTCTTTTTAGAAGCTTTTATACCGAAAAATTCATCTTATTTATGGAATGACCCTCGTAGAAGTCCTTATACCGAAAAATTCACCTTATTTATTGAATGACCCTCGCAGAAGTCCTTATATCGAAAAATTCACCTTATTTATTGAATGACCCTCGTAGAAGTCCTTATACCGAAAAATTCACATTATTAATTGAATGACCCTCGTAGAAGTCCTTATACAGGAGAATTCACCTTATTTATTGAATGATCCTCGTAGAAGTCCTTGTACCGAAATATTCACCTTTTTCATTGAAAGACGTTCGTAGAAGTACTTATACCGAAAAATTCACCTTATTTGATGTATGACACTTTAAAACTCCTTATACCGAAAAATTTACATTGTTTATTGAATGACCCTCGTAGAATTCTTTATACCGAAAAATTAACCTTATTTATTGAATGACCCTCGTAGAAGTCCTTATACCGAAAAGTTAACCTTATTTGTTGAATTAACCTCGTAGAAATTATTATACCCAAAAATTAACCTTATTTATTGAATGAGCCTC
Organism: Ascarosepion bandense; assembly: GCA_037127315.1. Lineage (NCBI taxonomy): Eukaryota > Metazoa > Mollusca > Cephalopoda > Sepiida > Sepiidae > Ascarosepion > Ascarosepion bandense. The sequence goes on from JBBBDQ010000391.1 coordinate 1,198,001, forward strand.
GTAGAAGTCCTTATACCGAAAAATTCACCTTATTTATTGAATGACCCTCGTAGAAGTCCTTATACCGAAAAATTCACCTTATTTATTGAATGACCCTCGTAGAAGTCCTTATACCGAAAAATTCACCTTATTTATTGAATGACCCTCGTACTTAACCTGTTCGGCCTTCCTAGCTTTTTTTGCGAGTATTTTTTTTTTCTTTCTTGCATATGTGATTTTCCTTTAGTATGTTTTCTTCTTTCATTGTCTATTTTCTTAATTATCTCCAAAATTGTTTTTCGTCTCTTTTGCCTTCGTCGTATCTTTTTGTCTATGTCTCTATCGTTCTTTTTTCTGTTTCTTTACTTCCTTTCTATGTTATATTTCACTTTCTTTATCATGTTATCTCCTTTTTCTCATTCCTTCATCTGTATTCTTTATCTTGTATCCGTTTTATATTTCCTCGTTTCATTCCTTAAGTAATTTTTTTTCCCGAATATTAGATTTTCTATTACTCACTGGTTTATGTAGGGTAAATGAATAACTACTTATAAATTACAACTTCTTTGTTTATATACAAGTTTATATCTGTTAAGAAATTAAACTTCTGATCCTGTCAAAAAGATTATCTATCTGTCAATATATCTGAGACGAGGTTGTATTTACATTATTTACACTATTCGGACTATTGTCCTCATCTTTGTTGCCATTTGTCCGACGTTTAATAATAGGTCATTCTATTTGTCTATATTTTTGATATGAGGTAGTATTTACAATATTTACATTATTAGGACTATTGTCCTCATCTTTGTTGCCATTTGTACGATGTTTCAGCCATTGTGCGCTCCGACCTACTTAGGGGCTAGGAAAATTCGAACCAAACCCTTTCTTACAATCGCTGGAGTAAATGAACACATGGCCCATTGGATATAGACGTTGGTTAGTTCCTAACTTGACTCTTAGAATTGAGGGTTCAATACCAGGCTACAGCAGTGGTGAATAAGTAACTTGCAGGGTTAGAGGGAGATAACTTATTACTTCCAGTCGGGGCTTTGCGCAAGGAATGGAGTTCATATACCCCTGTGATTGTAATAAAGGGTTTGGTTCGAAATTTTTATCACCTGAAGAAGGCGGGAGCGTACAACGGACGAAACGTCATACAAATGGCAACAAAGAATAGGACAATAGTTCGAATTATGTAAATACTGTAGATTATCCATCATTTCAATAAATCGCCCATTTTCGTTTCAGAAAATAATGCTGGCTTAATTGTCTGCACATTGATTAACACATTGATTGGCATTGATTCATAGAATATTCTTAGTTCAGACAACAAGAAACTAACCAAATATTTTGAAAAAGGTATTTTCGTTTTTCATTTCATATTACCTGTCTTCATTTTAATGTTACGTTTCAATTCTGACATCTTCTTTCGTTTCATCTTGCAACCATTTAACTTTTCTGTTTCGCTGTTATCTTTAATCGATTCACGCCAAGCAAGACAATAAATCCACTAAGACGCAAAGGGGCGTAATAAGTGCTAGAGAATACTAAAAAAAGAAAACATTTCTAAGGAGATATAATAAAAAGCAAAAATTACGAGAAAATCTTCCTTTCTCGTAATTCTTGAGATCATTTTAATGCTCTCAAGAATTACGAGAAAAGAAGCTTTTCTCGTAAGTTTTGCTTTTTGAAGATAAAAATTGTAATCGTAATTTTAGCTTTTTGAAGATAAAAATTGACTGGGAAACCAGAAGCCGGAAGAGAGATCCTCAAGCAAGAAGTGCGACAGAAGAAGCTGTCGGCGTAGAACGTACGGTTACAGTTAGCCCTTTCAAATGTAAAATGTTGGATCATTGCCGCCATACTGTTCAGTTGAGTGTCATACGTGATACACGCTTTGGGCGATCATGTCTCGAAAGAGACATGACTGACTGTGCAGAAGATTATCCCACAATAAGATGCGATTATGGCTTCTGCTCGGACGAGGTTAAGTCACTGATGCCTCATCAACAGGTGTTTACTCGTGCAACCAGACTGGCAACTGGGTAAGACACACGGAAGCTACATCAGGAATAATAACATTACGGTTTCTTCATTGGTTTGAGTTTTGAGTTTGAGTTTTGTCTCAGGGCATATCAACACCTCTATGGGTTATTTAATGCCAAAACGGTGTGGTTTTAAGTTTTTTTTTAATCTTCGGTTATAGTGAGAAGGTTGATTTAGTCAAATTTTAATGAAACCTTTTGGTTTTTATTTTAGAAAACTGAAAATATCTTCTAGTTTTAATATTAAAAATGTTTTACTGAGCGAATTTTGTTTGCTTCAAAAATGTGTTCCAGTCATAATTTTTTCTTCAAAAATGTATTGTTGGCAATGTTTTTCCTTCAAAAATTTATGTTTCAATAAAGTCTATTTTTAACTATATATTTCTATAAAACTGTATTTTTATACTTTCATAGTGTTTAGACCGCAGTTTTATAGTTAACAATTTGCCCATAGCTAGGACCCTAACAGGTGCTACCACTTCGGGTCAAAGTGGACCTAGGAACAACAGCAATTAAGAGGTGGTTCCATGCTCCTCACAACCTCCCAATCAGAGGCCTTGCTACCGGGTGCAGTTTACCGTCATCTCCATGACCCTTTCTTCATTGGATTTTATCAAGAATATCTAAATACATAGCAGGGTAGAAATATATGTAAGATATATATTAGCAAATAATCTAAACTTATTTATAAATGATATTTTGTCTGTGTGTGTGTGTGTGTATCTGTGAGTGTGTGTGTGTGTGTCCGTTACGTATAGACTCCGAAACGGCTAAACCGATTTTCTTGAATATTGACACAATTGTACTATAAGAGTTTGCGAATGTTCTTAGCTAGATTTTGTGTCGAGGTACCCCCCATAAATACCGAAAATCGATAATCGAAAAAATCGAGTTATAGAAGGAGTGGTCCGATTTTTATCAAATTTCATACACTCATAGACAAAGACATAAGAAACGATATTCAGAAGATTCAAAGTTGCAGTTCTTACAATAGGGCAGAAAATCGATAATATATATATATATATAAAAGGGAAGATGTTTGTGTGTGTGTGTCTCTGTTTATCTGCCTGTATGTCTGTATTTTTTTCAGCCCTTTTATTTTAGTTTTTGTTTCGGGTTTGGCTGTTAATATTTATAATTGTAGTTCTTAGTCTCAGTCATGATACTATTTATTCAGAGGACTTATTTAGCCTTCAAATTTCTGTTTACGACGAAAAACCTTATTTGATATCGATACCAGGAAATCAAAATTAGACTTACATCCATTTTCTTTCAGTCTACGGTTTCGCTTTAACTGGAAACAACTATTGCTTTTTAGTCTTTCGAGAATCAGGAAAATTTTTCTGGTAACGAAGAAGAGTGTACTGGATTGTTATGTGATGTCTGTTCTTCATATTGGCAGCGAATGCTGGACAGTTTCATCAGTGATAAAGAAAAGACGTGAAGCAACTGAAATGTGGTTCTACGGAAGGACACTAAGGATAACCTGAGCAGATCACACTAGCAACAAACGATGTTTTGGTGAGAATGGACATAAAAAGGAAACTGAAGACAGCTGAATTTTTTGGAACACGTAATGGGGAAAGAAGGCTTGGCAAACCTGATGGTTCGAACTGATACAGGGTATGTAGGACAAGGTAAAGTAGCGCACGGCATACCTGATAGACGTGGACAGATGGATGGTGGAACGTGGATTAAGTGAAATAACAGGTGAAGAGATATTAAGAGCGACAAGTGATAGCGAGAAATGGAGGATCATCATCGCCGCCGTTCTGAAGGGACACGGCACATAAAAACGAAGTCTTCGTATCAGAAGAAAACAGTCAGTCAGTTAAGTGCCATACGTGATACACACTTTGCGCGATCATGTCTCGAAAGAGACATAACTGTCTGGGCAGAAGATTGTCCCGCAGTAGGTTGCCATTTCTTTCTGCGGTAGACTGGTTGCCAGCCAAGTCTATAGAACCAAATTTCTCCACTTATTTGACTCATAACTAGAGGGTGAAGATATGTATTTTATTATTACGTAGTAATTAGTGGGGGATCAGTTTATTACTTCATAACAATAGAAAAACGATCCCCCATTTTATGACCATTAGAAGCCTTAATCATGATTCTAGCTATTATATTCAGCCAGTCAGTTAAGTGCCATACGTGATACACGTTTTGGGCGATCATGTCTGGAAAGCGATATGACTGGGCAGAAGATAATCCCACTGTAGTTTGCCATTGCTTTCTGCGGTAGACTGGTTTCTAGCCAAGTGTATAGAACCCAATCTGTCCTGTTATTTAACCCATAATTGGAGGGAAGAGACGGATTAATACCTTTCCCAAGGGTATTTGGGCATAAGTTAATGCAAGGAATTCAACTGGAATTCGAACTCGGCACCCCGATTTCTCGTTCCGAGCCGATATCCATTGCATCACAACGAGTCTAAAAACAGCATTGAGTCATTCCTTTGCAGTTTAGCTTTCATTTATTCTTCTTTTCACCCAGTTTCGATTTTTCTGTAAAGTATATTTTCTAATTTTTCATTCAATCTATTTTGACTCATTCGTTCGGGAATTGTTTTTTCTTACATTCAGATATGAACTACTAGCAGTATAGCCCGGCGTTGCTCGGGTGTAATGAAATCTTTAAAACTAGTCCATGGTCCTGGAGCTCAGACTCTTTGGACGTTGGCACGAAAGACTAAAAAAGCAATAGTTACCAGTTAAAGCGAAACCGTAGACTGAAAGAAAAATGAATGGATGTACGTCAAATTTTGATTTCCTACTATCGATATTAAATAAGTTTTTTCGTCGTAAACTGAATTTTGAAGGCTAAATAAGTCCTCTGAGTAAATGGTATCATGGCTGAGACCAAGAACTAAAATTATACCTACTTAGAGCCAAACCCGAAGCAAAAACTAAAATAAAAGGGCCATTTCTTCTCACCCATCTGCCCATATATTTGTGTTTGGCGATTTTAACGCCCATCACACCAAGTGGCTTGAAAAGTCAGCCACCGAACTTGCTGGGATCCGCACCATGTACTTTTCAATAATCCAAGCTCTAACGCAAGTGGTGGACTTCCCCACGCGTTTCTCCTAACGGAAGGGACTCTTTACTCAACCTTTGCTTTACCTCCATCCCAGACTCCTGCACTACCAGACAACTCTACCCCCTCGGAAACTCTGACCACGCCGTAGTCTCCGTAAACATATCAATCCGCACTAACTCTACCCAAGAAAACCAGACCAGCAGAATATCATGCTGCTACCAAAGAGCCGACTGGGACTCGTTCAGGGACTTCCTCTGCGACGTCCCCTGGAACAACGTCTTCGATCTTCCTGTCGAAGACTGTGCCTCCGAAGTCTCCTCTTGGGTTAAGGCTGGCATCGATGCTTTTATCCCGGCCAGGAAATTCCAACTAAAACCAAATTCGTCCCCCTGGTTCTCACCCGCTTGCTCGGCCGCCATTGCTCTATCGAAGCTGCTCGTCGAACCAAAACGGGCGCCTTTTCGCCTCAGCATGGAACAAGTGTAAAAAAGTACTGAACGAAGCCAAGAGGGCGTTTGCTACCAGAATTAGGCAACGCATAGCATCCTCTAAGTTTGGTTCCAAAGATTACTGGCGTCTCTGCAAAAGCGTGCTCAGCATGAACAAAACTTCAATTCCCCCACTAATCAATGAGTTTGAAGTTCTCACCTACCCAGCCGACAAAGCTGAATGCTTTGCCCGTAGATTCTCAACCAATTCGACACTGGACTCGTTAGGAATACCTACACCAGACTTCCCACCCAGAACTAAGGCTCAACTAAATAACGTCCACATTACACCCTCGCTGATCGCCAAGATAAATGCACAACTTGACCCACACAAAGCGAGCAGCGGTGACGGAATCCCAGTCATAGTACTGAAGAAATGTGCCCCAGAACTCTCCTCTGTCCTCTCTAAACTCTATAACCTCTGTCTATCTGCTTCCTGCTTTCCTGCCTGTTGGAAGTCCTCCTGTGTAGTTCCTATATTTAAGAATTCTGGCGAACCCTCAGACCCCGCCAATTACCGTCCTATTAGTCTCCTTCCAATCTTTGGCAAAGTTTTCGAAGCCATTATCAACGCCGAGGTGATTCAGCATCTCATGGCCAACGGGCTTCTCTCTGACAAACAGTACGGGTTTCGCTTCACCAGGTCTACTGCTGATATGCTAACGACCATTACCGAGTACATATACCGGGCACTCGACAAGAATGGTGAAGCCCGAACCGTTGCCTTGGATATCTCCAAAGCATTCGACAGGGTCTGGCATGCTGGCCTCTTGTGCAAATTGCGGAGCTATGGGATAACTGGACATCTGTTTGACCTCATCCAGTTTTTCCTCTCTAACCGCACATTGAAGGTGGTATTAAATGGGCATGCCTCCCAAAACTACCATACGAACGCGGGCGTCCCTCAAGGTTCTATCCTAGGTCCCACACTCTTTCTGATGTACATTAATGAACTCCCCGACACCATTATATCCCAAGTTGGCATGTATGCCGATGACACAACAATCTACTCTCGCATCGATCAGAAACCAGGTGTGGACGACTAGGTGAACCTCGCTGCCGTACTTAAAAGTGACCTCCAATCTGTAGTGGCCTGGGGTAGGGAAAGGCTGGTAAATTTCAATGCCTCTAAAACGAAGCTGTTATCAACTAACCACCATAGACAATCGCATCTACCTTCCATTAGCATGGGACAGGCTAGCCTCCCAGAGAGTAAAATACTACGCCTCCTTGGCCTTACACTTTCGGCGGACCTCAAATGGAATGACTATATCGAATCCATTGCCAAATCTGCTGCTATGAAAGTCGGCTCCCTGTGCAGGGCCCGGAAGTTTTTCCCACCTGAATCTATTCTGCACATATACAAATCTACCATCCGCCCGTGTATTGAATATTGCTGCCATATCTGGTCGGGTGCCCCTGCTGCTCTCCTTGGGCTTCTTGACAAAATACAAAGGAGGATCTGTAACGTGGTTGATACTGACTTGACAGACCGGCTGCACCCGCTCTCTCACCGGCGTGATGTGGCTTCCCTGTGCCTCTTCTACAAGTACTTTCATGGCTACTGCTCCGATGAGCTTGGATCACTGGTGCCGCCTAAGCACGAATTTACACGAGATACTAGATTAGCAACAAGGTCCCACCCTTTTACAGTTAAACAAATAAGATGTAACCGTAATTTCTACTCTAACAGCTTCTTTTCTCGCGCTTCCCGCCTGTGGAACTCCCTTCCACAAGTCTGCTTTCCCGACAGCTACAATCTCCAGGTGTTTAAATGTAGGGTCAATAGACACCTACTATCACACTAACTCCCAATTATTCTCAGAACACTCTCATCTACCCAATCCTCATTCTCGGTATCCTTACCCGCCTATCACCCACCCTCTGACATTTCTTATATTTAATCATCCTTTCTCCACTCTACGTAGCCCCCTGCGCAGTAGTGGCAGTGACATGCCTTGCTCGGGGTGAAACGCTTATAAAAAAAAAAAAAAGAGACATACAGGCAGATAAACAGACACACACACAAACATCTTGCCTTTTATATATATATACATTATCGATTTTCTGCACTATTGTAAGAACTGCAACATTGAAACTTCTGAATATCGTTTCTTATGTCTTTGTCTATGAGTGTATCAAATTTGATTAAAATCGGACCACTCCTTCTATAAAGTGTTTTTTTTTCGATTATCGATATTTATTGGAAGTACCTTGACACAAAACCTAGCTAAGAATACTCGCAGACGCTTATTGTACAACTGTGTAAATTTTCCAGAAAATCGGTTCAGCCGTTTCGGAGTCTATACGTAACGGACACACACAAACACACACACACACACATACACAGACGCACAGACATTGTTCCATTTAAAAAATACGTTTAGATCTACCGGAAAATTTATCAGAAGTTCTCTTTAGTCTTTATCTGTATTTCCTATTTTACGCCCTTCCCTTTTCTTTCTTCCGTGACCACTAACTTGATTCCTTCATTCTACTACTTTCTTCATTCTTTATGTCTTTTTGAAATAATCACATTACTTCCTTATGACTGCAAATTTCACTTTTTGTTTCCATCTTGTGTGTCCTTCTTTCATTCAATCGCTCATGCTTCTGAATTCTCTCTTTCATTATTTCTTTTTGTTTCTTCTTCTAGTGTTTCTTCTTAGATTTATTCTTTCCCCAGCTTTTTTCCATGCAATTCTCTCCTTCCTTTATTGTCCAAGCTGCGTCTATGGAAAAAAAAACACATGCACGTCATAAATCATGTTTTCTAGCTGCTTATTTCATGTCAAGCTGAGTGGCCATCGCCGAGGGAGGCCAGTTTGAGTGTGGACCGTTGTTAGGTCCTCAGTCGCTACATCCTTATCCGTTTGCCGCGTCACCATAAAGAATGAAGTTTTTGCATGTTATTCACCTCGGCATTTATTCTATCGTACCTTTTTTTTTTCCTTCTGGAATATTTTCACTTGTATTCATTCTTTTTTTTTTTCTGCATCAGACGATAGAGAAGCCTACGCACACAACTTTCGCTGTCACACATAAATGACCGTGAGCATCTTACCTTGAAATAGTCGAGATATCCGGCATTGAGTGGGATATATCTCAGATGATTCTCATCAATTTTTTTTTTTAAATAAGAACACAAACACTCCACCCACGTCTATTGAACTGGTTCAGAGCCTCATTCCTTGTTCCCTGTTTAGGATGTGGTTTCTGGCTTTCTCTTTTCCAATCTTCTCACTTTTTTTTTTCTTCAGTTGGAGTAGATAGATCTATCTATCGAACGGTTCACACTCCACCCACGTCTATTGAACAGGTTCAGAGCCTCATCCCTTGTTCCCTGTTTGGGATGTGGTTTCCGGTTTTTCTCTTTTCTAATCTTCTCACTTTTTTTTCAATTGGAGTAGATAGATCTATCTATCGCCCCGTTCACACTCCACCCACGTCTATTGAACAGGTTAAGAGGCTCATCCCTTGTTCCCTGTTTAGAATGTGGTTTCCGGCTTTCTCTTTTCCAATCTTCTCACTTTGTTTTCTTTTTTTTTTCAATTGGAGTAGATAGATCTATCTATCGCCCCGTTCACACTCCACCCACGGCTATTGAACAGGTTAAGAGGCTCATCCCTTGTTCCCTGTTTAGGATGTGGTTTCCGGCTTTATCTTTTCCAATCCTTTCACTATTACGTAGCCCCCTGCACATCAGTGGCATTACCACCGGGGTGATAGGACTAAAAAAATCATAAAAGAAATTATAGGAAGCTGTTTTATATAGAATCTATTAAAAGATGTTTTATATAGAATCTATTAAAAGCTGTTTTATATAGAATCTATTAAAACTCATAGCGTATTAGTTTTGTACATGTGTAGAAAACTGTTCACAAAAAAATCATTTCACCTTTTTATAATTTCTGAGACAAATTGTTATTTTTCTTTCTAGCCTTGCTTCTCTTTCGGTCTTGGTTAGTCTTCTATTCCTTTCGCCCTTTGATCTCCCATTTTTCTTTACGTTCTTCCATATTCAGAACCGCCTTGTCGTTCAATATACTGAGATTTCTGGAAAGTTCATGCCTATTTTTAAGGGAAATTAATATACAAGAAAATTATGCCTTTAAATATTTTTCAAATAAATATGAACCATTTTGTTGCACAATATTTTCCCATTTTTGGTTCAACTAAAAAATTCCATCTTTCAAGGATTCGAGGGTTTCTTGGCAAGAAACGCATTAAAGTGATTTTTCATGTTATCAAAAGAATTTAATATTTTACAATTTTTTCGAGGACCTGAATAAATGAAAATCAGGTAAAATCAGGTACTTACGGGCAGGACATTTTTTAATCAATTGGCAGGATACTTGAGAGAAACTCATTGTAGAGTATTCCATTTTAATTTCACCAGATTTAAAGCCTAACTTTCATAGGATAAAGACCTGCTTTGGCGCGGCTAAAATTTGCTCAAGTCGATTACGCCTGGGATTTCTGCAGAGCATTGTTACAAATGGGCATCTCTGCGTGGTGTAATGGTTAACAAGCTCGTCTCGCTAGAATCATTATAACTGAGTAGTGAGTTCGATCCTCACTGGGTATCCCTTACTTGTGTGTCCCGTCTAAGGCTACGTTTAGAAAATCACCTTCCTCCAGGTTTGGAGGCTGATCGCAGAACTAACAAACCTGCCCCATAAAAAAACAATTTTTTACGGAAATAGCAAAAAACGTTACCCTACACACAATTGGGGGAAAAGGAAAAGTTCATTTATGATTTATTTATTGTTATATATATATATATATAATCCATTTATCCTCACTCGACAAAATTTGGTTTAAAAGCTGTCGATTTCCATTGGATTTATAAAGTGAATCACAAATTGAAAAAGATCCAAAAGATTCTTTTCAATCGGATCTTGTGGTACCCAAGCATCATAAAGATTTGAGTACACAGTCAGTTAAGTGCCATACATGAAACACGCTTCGGCGATCATGTCTCGAAAGAGACGTGACTGACTGGGCAGATTATCCCGCAGTAGGTTGTCATTGCTTTCCACGTAGACTGATTGACAGCCAAGGCTATAGTACCCAATGTGTCTTGTTATTTGACTAATAGTTAGAGATGTATTATATTATTACGTAGTAATTAGTGGGGGATCAGTTTATTACTTCATAACAATAGAAAACCGATTCCCCAGTTTATGACAAGTAGAATCCTACATCATGTTTCCAACTATTATATTCAGTCAGTCAGTTGAGTGCCATATGTGATACACGCTTGGGCGATCATGTCTCGAAAGAGACATGACTGACTGGCAGAAGATTATCCTGCAGTAGGTTGCCATTGCTTTCAGCGTAGACTAGTTGACAGCCAAGGCTATAGAATCCAATCTGCTCTGTTATTTGACTAATAGCTAGAGATGTATTATATTATTACGTAGTAATTAGTGGGGGATCAGTTTATTACTTCACAGCAATGAAAAACCGATCTCCCCCTTTATGACCAGTAGAAGCCTTCATGAGGACTCATACTATTATATTCATTCAGTCAGTTAAGCGTCTTACGTGAAACACGCTTGGGCGATCATGTCTCGAAAGAGACATGACTGACTAGCAGAAGATTATCCTGCAGTAGGTTGCCATTGTTTTCCGCCTAGCTTGGTTAACAGCCAAGGCCATAAAAAACCAATCTGTTCTGTTATTTGACTAATAGCTAGTCAAGGAAGAGATGTATTATATTATTACGTAGTAATTAGTGGGTGATCAGTTTATTACTTCATAACAATAGAAAACCGATCCCCCACTTTATAATGAGTAGAATCCTTAATCATTTTTCCAACTATTATATTCAGTCAGTCAGTTAAGTGCCATACGTAATACACGCTTTTGGGCGATCATGTCTCGAAAAAGATATAACTGACTAGGCAGAAGATTTTCCCACCGTAGGTTGCCATTGCTTTCTGTGGTAAACTGGTTGCCAGCCAAGGCTATAGAACCTAATCTGTCATGTTATTTAACCTATAACTGGAGGGAAGAGATGTATTAATACCTTTCCCAAAGGTATTTGCGTGTAAGGTATATGTACTCAGTCTTCACTAAATAGTAATGAATGGTAGATTTTGATAAGTTTAGTATTTCTAGAAATTACAGCCTTTTAAAATACGCGTTTTTCTCAATCGATATCTAGATTTGGGCGCCACGTATAGTAGGGGGGTCTGACTGAGCAATTTTTATCAGTTAGGCTACAGTCAGCAACTCTAAGCTTAACGAACAACTTCCATAGAGATCTGTCAGCTAACGCACCTTCTCTGTACAAATGTATTTTGTATCTCGTGAGACATTCTTGCTTTTATGGTAATAAACAAGCATAAAGTGTCTAAATTGCACTCTATAATATTCCATTTTCATAGGAATAAAAATTGATGCAAATGATATAATTTTAATCTTTCTTTCTCAAGAAATAGTTTAAAATGCGCTATTATCGGTAATGTAAGCATATTGTAACTGTCGATATATTTGAGGTGTTCTAACTGTAGAAGTCAAATCACATACCTTTCAACATGGCTGTCTCCTTTTGTCTCCCTGTAGGAAGGTGAACATTCAATAGTGTGAGACTCACCTTCTTGATGTTTCCAACTAGCGTCCAGTTGGTAGACAAAAATAAACAGGGTTTTAACTGAATATATGTCCCTATGTGGCCCAAAGACAAATGGTGGATATTGTTCTGAATATTTATGGAGCTCAATGTACACACTGAAATTATCAGCAAATCACTGCTTAGGAATAGTCTTGCCTGTAACAGAATGGAATCTCCCAGGTTATTATTTAAGCCATCTACCAATTTGCCTCGGGGGGGGGGGGCAGTCAGTCAGACCAAACTTCGATTCTAGTTGAGTTCTGACTGGTTCTTCAACAAGATCTTTACACTAACGTGTTGCAAAATGAACTCGGAATTAACTTTCCGGACAACTGAATAATTTAAGCAAAACTAAATAAATAAACGCCAAACTTAACCGTCAGTAACATATATATTTTGAAATTAAAGTTTTGTTTCTAGAGTCCAGACGAGAAAAATAAAGCAATATTTAAAGAGGAATATCATAATATACTGAAAAAAACAAGTTCTAATCTCCCAGAATGAATAAATGTAAATATACAAAGCCACACGAAGTCGCTACAAAAATAATAGCCGATTTCAGAAGCATAAAAGGCGTAAGACAAGGATGTGTCTTTTCACCGGATTTGTTCAACCTATACAGCGAGAATATTTTGAGGACCCTAGATGACACACCAGGATTTATTATTGGAGGCCACAACCTGAACAACATAAGATACGCGGACGATACAGTGCTGATTGCGGACACGGAAAGGAAACTACAAGACCTCATACAGAAAGTAGCAGTGGAGAGTGACAAGAAGGGACTACAAATAAACTTTAAGAAAACTGAGTGCATGGTCATCAGCAAAAGATACAACCCAAAATGCCAAATACAGGTGGAGGATAACAGAATCAAACAAGTCCAAGAATTTAAGTACCTAGGAAGTGTTCTAACAGGAGATGGAAAGTGCGACACGGAGATCCGAAGGCGAATTGGCATGGCAAAGGACGCGTTCCAGAAGATGAACAAAATACTAACACACAGGAAGATCTCAATAGAAACGAAGAAAAGAGTGCTAGACTGCTACGTGATGTCAGTTCTTCAGTACGGCTGTGAATGCTGGACAATATCATCGAAAATGAGGACAAAACTGGAAGCGGCCGAAATGTGGTTCTACAGAAGGATGCTACGGATATCGTGGACTGATCATACAAGCAACGACGAAGTGTTAGAAAGAATGGCAACAAAAAGGAAATTGATGCTGAGCATCAGGAAGAGACAACTGAAGTTCCTGGGACATGCAATGAGGAAGGAGAGCCTGGAGAACCTGATACTGACTGGTCAGATAGAAGGAAGGAGAGACAGAGGAAGGCAGCGGATAACATATCTGCAGAGTCTGATCAGGTGGATGACGGAACGGGGCCTGCCAGGAGCAACAGGAGCAAACATACTAAGAGCCACAAGGGATAGGGAGACGTGGAGATCCATGATCGCCTACGTCCTGAAGGGACAGGGCACATAGAAGAAGAAGAATTTAATTCTTGAAAAATTGACTGTAGAAATGTCAAATCAGTCAAAATACGAGCATTGAGCATCTATGAACCTCTACATTTGATCGAATAGATTATTTCTTCCTTGTTGATAAAAAAACTTAATGGCTGTGATGAAACGAAGTATTTGAAAACTGATTCCACCACTGGTTTTCCCCCATAATTCTTTTATCGCCAGAATATATCTTGCATATTTAAAATTTACCATTCGTTTTTGCATTGAATACTGTTGCCATATCGGGTCTGATGCTTCTGCTATTCATCTCGAGGTTCTTGACAAAATCCAATTGAGGATATGCAGTGTAATCGGTCCTGACTTGTAATCTACCATTTGCCCGTGCATTGAATATATTTGCCATATCTGGTCAGGTGTTTCTGCTATTCATCTCGAAGTTCTTGACAAAATTCAAAGAATCATCTGCAAAATAATCAGTCCTGAACTGGCATCTCAACTTCAGTTACGTTCTCACCGACATGATGTGGCATCCCTCTGTCATTTCTACACATATTTTCTTGGCAACTTTCTTTTTTTCTTGATGTACGGTCTGCTTGAATTTAAGCTCACGACTAGTTTTTTTTTTATAGTTTTTCCCCATACATCCCGCCCGTGAAACTCTATTACGGTTGCTTTCTTCCCTGATAACTGCAATCACCAAAAGCTTAGCACATAAGCAACTGCAAAAAATAATAGGTCTAAATCATTATATAAAACAATTATTATATATAGTTAGTGAGGACATATTGATACATCAATAAAATTACCTTCCCAATATTGTCCGGTTGGAAGAACAATTCTTGCGATTTGTAAATGAATTTAATGTTCATAAACGTGAGAATACAAATTCAGTTGCCATCTTCTATCTCCCTGACCCCTGTCTTTCTCATATCCTTTCCTTTCTCTATTCCTTTTTTTCTTCCCTCTCCTCTCTTTTACCTTTTTTTACAATACTCCCTGTACACTCCTGATAAAAATTTTAAGACCACTTAAAAATCTTTAAAAAGAAATACTTTTTTTAAGGATAGATTTTAAACTCCTCCCACTTAAGGTTACCAATACTAAAATCTAAAACGTTATAGAAACAAAAAGCTATATTCCAAACATTTTATTTAGAAATTTACATTTTTAAAAAATGAGGCGATTTACACATGATCAAAATTATAAGACCAGAGACACAAATTCTACGAAATTGTACAAAAAGTGTATGAAAAGTGTATTAAAAAATTCAACAACCAAATTTAATAATGAGTTCTACATCTACTGCTTTTGATGACTTCAAAAATTCTGTCGGGCATGCTAGTAAGCGTTTCCATTAAGGTGCGGGGATGTTGCTCCAGCTTCTGAAGATGGGTTCACGAAGTTCATTTTTTGTTGAATATTGTTTGCCATTTCGATAAACATCTCTTGTCATCCATCCTCAAACATTTTCAATTTGGTTCAAGTCTGGTGAGCATGCAGGATGTCCCAAGAGATGGATCCCATTTTCTTGTAGAAATATCAAGGTCCGTCTTGCAGCGTGGATTGCAGCATTATTCTGTTGGAATAACCATCCATCCACACACAAACGATGACCCTCCATCATCAATGATGCTTTTTGTAGTATGTTAACATAACCAGCCGCTGTTTGACAACCCTGCACCACCTGGAGCTCCATCGTCCCTCTGTAAGAAAAGCCACCCCATACCATTAGGGACCCTCCACCACAATGACGTGTGGAGAAAATTTCAGGAGGCATGTTTTTGTTATACCAATATCGTTGGAAGCCATCAGGACCATCTAGATTGAATTTTTCTCATCAGAAAACAGGACTTTCTTCCACTTCTCAACGTCCCATATTTGGTATTCACAACCAAACTTTAAGCGGTCCACCTTGTGACGTGGAAGCAGCCGAGGAATTTGTTTACGCTTTTTATTTGCCATACCTTTTTGTTGTGAGTGTCGTCTGATGGTCACGGGACTGCAATCAGCATCTGTGACTGCCTTAATTTGACTAGAAGAAAGTCCCCTCTCTTTCATAACAACCCGTTTTATTCTCTTGCTCAATGCAGGAAAAATTTTGGGGGGCCTACCAGAGGATTTTGCTTTTCCGTAATTCTCACTGTTCTTTAGAAAGTTGCAAATCAAAGTTTTACTGTGATTTACCTTAGCTGCGATCGCCCGCTGTGACAAACCTTGCTTATGGAATTCTAGAATTCGAGAACGCTCAGCTTTGGTAAGTTTGCTTGCTTTAGGCATGGTAACACCTTTACGCAGTGATTGCTAATCTCTAACTGAACTAAAAACATTGGAATTACCATAGATCTAACAATTTATACCCCTGGTCTTATAATTTTGATCATGCGTAAATAGCCTCATTTTATAAAATGTAAATTTCGAAATAAAATATTTGGAATGTAGCTTTTTGTTTCCATAGCCTTCTAGATTGTAGTATTGGTAACCTTAAATGGTAGGAGTTTAAAATCTATCTGTAAAAAAAATATTATTTTTAAAGATTTTTAAGTGGTCTTAAATTTTTGATCAGGAGTGTATCTATTCTTTCATCTCACTTCAATCACCTACGCAATAATGGCTTTCCCGCCTTGTTTGGGTTGTAATGATAAAATAAAACAAAATAAATAACCATTCTGTAGAGATTCATGATAGCTTGCGTTCTGAAGAAACGCAACATTTGAAACTAAAAGGAAAATAAGAATTTATTCAAAGATATGGGATGTGTTTTGTTTCCTCAGAAAAATAATCGTTTTTCTAAGAAGCTCTCCTCTAATTTAAGTTTTTCTTCATATTTTTCCTTTAAACTGTGGTATTTATAGATTTACTAGCAGTATAGCCCGGCGTTGCTCGGGTGTAATGAAAGCTTTAAAACTAATCCATGGTCATGGAGCTCAGACTCTTTGGACGTTGCCACGAAAGACTAAAAAGCAATAGTTGTTTCCAGTTAAAGCCAAACCGTAGACTGAAAGAAAAATGAATGGATGTAAGTCACATTTTGATTTCCTGGTATCGATATCAAATAAGTTTTTTTCGTCGTAAACTGAATTTTGAAGGCTAAATAAGTTATCTGAATAAATGGGATAATGGCTGAGACTAAGAACTACAATTATACCTACTTAGAGCCAAACCCGAAGCAAAAAATAAAATTAACTGGCTGAAACAAATACAGACATACAGGCAGATAAACAGACACACACACAAACATCTTGCCTTTTATATATATATATTTTCGATTTTCTGCACATTGTAAACCTGAAACTTCTGAATATCGTTTCTTATGTCTTTGTCTATGAGTGTATCAAATTTGATTAAAACCGGACCACTCCTTCCATAACCCGATTTTTTCGATTATCGATTTTCGCTATTTATTGGGGGTACCTCGACACAAAACCTTGCTAAGAACACTCGCAGACGCTTAGAGTATAACTGTATAAATTATCAAGAAAATCGGTCCAGCCGTTTCGGAGTCTATAGGTAACGGACACACACAGACACACACACATACACACATACAGAAAGTTCCATTTATAAATAAGTTTAGATTTCGAAATCATTGGCAACATTTTCTAGAATAATTTGTGCATTGGATTTATAAAATCGAATTTGTTTTTCGAATTAGTCACATAAGATAGTGATATATTTCCTGTATATTCTGCCCAAGTCGAATTTCGGGAAAGAATTGATTCTTATTTAATTAAACGAAAAGAAAGCAAACATAATTTTGCCAACGGTTAATGCACGTAACATATGCGAAATTAACTTGTTCATTATCTCATTTATATGGTTAGTTTTATGAATAACGATGGAAATGTGACAGAAATTCAAAGAAGCAAGTGAACAGAGAAATTCAGTCAGTTAAGTGCCATACGTGATACACGCTTGGGCGATCATGTCTCGAAAGAGACATGACTGACTGGGCAGAAGATTGTCCCGCAGTAAGTTGCCATTTCATTCTGCGGTAGACTGGTTGCCGACCAAGACTACAGAACCAAATCTGTCCTATTATTTAACCCATATCTGGAAGGAAGAGACGGATTAATACCTTTCCCAAGGGTATTTGCGAGTAAGTGAATGCAATGAATTCAACTGGAATTCGAACTCGGCTCCCCGATTTCTCGTTCCAAGCAGATATCCACTGCACCACAATGTAAGGTTTTAAGCAATCTGAAGATATTTTTAAAAACAAAATTGCCGAACCGCTATTTAATATAAATTCTTCTAAACAGCAGCAATTTCTTCACAAAGTAGAAGGAGGGCTTAAAAACTTAGACACTCATAAGGCATATTGAGGTCGGCAGGACCGTGAAAAACTGTGAATGTCCTACCTAACGAGCTTGTGTAAAGAACAGGAAGTTGTGAATAATCAAGACTGCCTATGTACTGAAGTGAAACGGTACAAGAAGACTAAGTTTTGAAATAGCAACTATACAGTGAATATTGTCCGCGCGTGCTAAAGTTTCCCACCTTTCTTGAGCTATCGCAGTTAATATTCACTATACAATAAATCATGACGGTTCTAGAAGAGATAATAATATATCCTGCAATATATCCTATTGTTTTCATTTCTAATTGATGACCTTGGCAAAGCCTGCTCCACTGAATCGTTAGCGATATCACGTGTTGAGAAGACAGATTAACTGAAGAAACAAAATCAAAAGACCGGTACGACAAAGATATGTATCCTTTTTTTTTTTTAATCATTTCACCCCCGAGCAAGGCGGAAACGTCACTGATGTGCAGGGGTTACATAAATGTAACAAGATTAATTAGAAAAGAGTGAGGAGTACAAACTAGTTAGAAAGGAACAATAGAAAGCTGAGAAAGCAGGTGCGATGACAGATACATAGGTGGAGAGAAAGGGAAGGTTATACAGGGGAGAGGGGAGAGCTAGAGTCCAGTGGTTAGTAGATGAGTATTAACTTTGCATTTAAATTTCTGGAGGTTGTAGCCGCCAGGAAAGCAAAAATACAGGAGCGAGTTCCACAGGCGGGAAGTGCGAGAGAGGAAGCTGCAGGAGTAGAATTGTCGTTTGCATTTGGCTAAACTGACTGTGAATGGGTGGGACCCAGTTGCCTGTCTGGTAGCACGAGTAAACACCTGTTGAGGAGGCATCAGTGACTTAAGCTCATCCGAGCAGAAGCCATGAAAGTATTTGTAGAAGAGACAAAGGGAGGCCACATTTCGACGATGGTGAAGTGGCTGCAGTTGAGTCGCCAGATCAGTACCTATCACATTACAGACTCTCCTTTGGAGCTTGTCAAGAACACTGAGGAGAACGGCAGGGGCACCTGACCATAAATGCCAGCAGTACTCCATGCACGGACGGATCCTACTCGGATTTATGTAACCGGTAAAGCAATATGATACTAAGAAAGATGGAATCGGAGTAGATAGGTTCGCCTATCGTCAGGTTCGCACTCCTCAGCCATAGGTTAAATAGCAGGCTATACTAGCATTATCTGGAGGGAGACAGAAAATCCCCAATTCAAAAAGCACCGTTGAGAAGACAATGAGAAATGAGCATGTTTTTCATCAACTTAGTACTGTGAGGACCTACCTACAAACAGACTCTTCAACATCTTTAACCTTATATCCGAGTCCGTGTTATCTTTCTATGGCCCTTCGGTTATAACACTGGCGACGAAGATGAGATCCGTGTTTGACAAAATAATTCCCACACAGTCAAAAATATGTAAGACTGAAAAAGTACAAAAAAAACAAAAAAACAAAAAAAAAACGATTTCTCCTATTTCAGAAAATCTTCTTTAAAAGTTTTCAAAAGAACATGCCGTACTGGGAGGAGGACACGATCACTAGAAGGACCGGCGAGATGGTGTACATAATACAAGGACTAAGACATACCCACAAAAACACATTAATCAAATTCAAAAAACGGCATGAAATGGATTCCAAGAGCACACAGGATGAAGAGGAAGAACCCATCGAGATCATTTACGACACATTTGACCTCGAGCCCCCGCAACATACGCCCGAACAACGAAGGTCGGGGAGAAACAAAATTTATCGGGCCTTTAACAATCAATCCCAAAAGAAAAGGTATTAAATTTCAGGAAAATAAAAAACCTTTTTACAGAGTAAAAGGCTTGGGAAGTGGATATTGTGGGGACCTACCTACAAATAGACACTTCCACACCTGAGTAAGGAGTCAATGAGTAATAAACACAGAGTGAGTTCGGACGCTGCGAAAGGAAGTACTCTCCAGTCCACGTTTACCTTTGTACTACATTTTCCGAGAATATACTATTCAACCTGATATCCAAGTCCGAGTTATCTTTCTATGACTCTTCGGTCATAACACATAGCAATTTGTGTGTATCCATATGCGTATACAGTAGTTCTTATATAGGCATCAATAAACCTATGTTATTACATGAAGAACATTTTCACTGAATTGATTAAAAAAATTAACTAAATCCTGGTATGTTTTTTTTATTTTATTTTTTTATCTATTCATTCCACTTAACGCGATAATATCGCTCATACACGAGAGATTTTTCAGATGAAGAAAAAGCTCGTAGAATGAATTGGAAAACCAATCCTTAACAGGAAACGGGGAAAAAATCTTCTCTCCTTAGAATGACTGAGGAGAAGTTTGAACTGGACGATATTCGAACTTATCAACTGTTGTTGAGGAAACAATGAATAAAAAATGTTGTTGAGGAAACAATGAATAAAAAATGTTGTTGAGGAAACAATGAATAAAAAATGAATAAAATTTCATAGTTTAGACGGAGATGTCAGAAGTATGAAGTTGAAGCTGATTTGAAAATGAATCGGATACCCAGTTGAAACTGAAATCAAGAGATAAACCTCTACACCCGCACAAAATAAAAGGGAGGAGTGCGAACCTGACGATAGGCGAACCTATTTACTCCGATTCCATCTTTCTTAGTATCATATTGCTTTACCGGTTACATAAATCCGGGTAGGATACATATCTTTGTCGTACCGGTCTTTTGATTTTGTTTCTTCAGTTAATCTGTCTTCTCAACGCGTGATATCGCTAACGATTCAGTGGAGCAGGCTTTCATAATATTTAAAACAGTATTTTCGTTTTACGTAATCGAATGCAATTGTTTAATCAATGAAACAAAAATATTCCTCAGAGAATCTGTGATCTGATCGATCCCGACTGGGCAGCTTGGATACAGTCACTTTCTCACCAGCGCAACGTGGCTTCCATGTGTCTCTTCTACAAATACTTTCACATTCCAACAAACTATACATCGGAACACACACACACGCACACACATACACACACACACATGTATCTATATATACGCACACATACACAGACACATGATACCGAGAATATATATATATATATATATAAGAAAAATTAAGGCAGACACGTTATTCCATGGTAAATCGGAAGTTTAGGACTATTTCAGGCGAACCACCATCAGCTTCCGTCTTTATTTTACAAAAGATTTTACACGAATGAGATTCGCAAAAACCTAAAAAAAAAAAAAAACAATAAAAGTAACGGTCGCTCCCTTAAAAGAGAAAATGTAGGAAAAATACATCAGTTCGGCGAACACACACATTCATACATAAGCATATATATACGCAACATATAATCAGAGGACACGCGGAGCGGCGGATATCAACAATATATATGTATATATATATATATATATATATATATATATATAAAATGAGCGCACATAAACACACACCTATGACACACTCACGCATACGCACATACGAGAACACACGAGAACGAATACAGGATGGAAAAAATGTAGCAATAAACACGCCCCTGATTAAAGCAGATAGATATAACACCAAGTCGTAAAACGACGTCCACTACCACTCTGGCAGAGGACATACTATCTGTCAGTCAACGCGTACTTATATAAACCATAAATTAAAGCAGACAAATATCAATCACACACATATATATATATATATACCATAAACGCACACACACGCACATACTTGTTCTAACATACTTACAGGTACGCACACAGACACACACACACACACTCACTACAATTAGCGACAGAAGTAGCAACGAAAGATGACCATTCGTTGAAAGGCACGGTTCACGGACGAACGTGAAAACAAGGTTTCCTATCATTCTGAAGATAAGATTATGATCTCGAAATATTACTGAATAATAAAATGCTAACACCCAACAAAATTTTTTACCTTACTTTATTTTACTAAACGCTTTGTGATAGCCTAAAAGACCTAATCATAACACCTAATATACACAATGTTTCAAGCAAATAACAAAACTGTCATATATATATATATATATATATATATATATATATATATATATATATATACTGTTTGTTTGAACATTATTTTTGATCGAGATTCGGATTTAAGTAGATATTCTGTTTATAATAAAACAGTATTATACATTTATATCTACCGGCCTGATTATTTACGAAAAGTTTTTGTTACGAAAATATAGAATCTGCGACCTCTATCCACATAGGTTAAGCTACCATGTGATCTGGTGCGTCTTGGACCTCTCGACCACGAATGACGATCAGTCTAAAAGAAGTCAAATTAAGCCTATAACACAATTTTCGAATTCATCGTAATAAACATATCTGCCCTGAAATGTATCGTAATGTCAACAAATGTAAACATGTTACGAAAATTAACGAAGTTTAACAAAACTGGTTATAAACATCAGACAATTTGAAATGATTTGTTTGAACATTATTTTTGATCGATACTCGTATGAAAGTAGATATACTGTTTATAATCAATCAGTATTATATATTTATTTCTATCGGCCTGATTATTTAAATTTTTATTACGAAAATGTGTCATTCGACATGATTCGATCCTACGACCCCTATCCACATTCGTGGTCGAGAGGTCTAAGGTAGTATGTGTGTGTTTATATATATATATATATATAATACCTGCCATAATTATTAGACCACCCCAGATTTTTTTAAGTATTTCATACTATTTTCTAGTATTCATTGCCAAGTGGTTAATTCTAAATGAAAATAGAATGGTTCTTTTATTAATATTACTTCGCAAAATTTTACAAGGCGGGTAGGAAACCTTTGCTTCGGCCAGCCAATAAGAAGAAGAGACTAGCATAGGGAAGAGAGCACAAAAACTGGACTCTATAACAGTTCATTTGATGCACATGTTATTATACAGTATTAACAAAGAACCAATCTATTTTCATTTTCAGTTATCCACTTGGCAATAAATACTAAAAAATAGTATGAAATACATCATTTTTTTAAAAACTAGGGTTTCCTAAAAATTATGACCGGTAGTTTATATATCAGAAAGAACAGTTGAAATTTGTGCAATGTTTGGTAGAAATCGAATATAGAAAATGTTAATCACGCTGTGTATATTGATGATTTAAGTGACAGAATTATACTGCCAGTATACTACAAAAAATGTAAGATATAACAGAGACTTCCAATGATAGTAACTGAACAAACAATACTGAAAACTCCAGAATATAGGAAGTTGTCGAGAACTATGATCCTACTAAAGGTGTATGGCTCATAAAATCTAGATGAGCATAAATACGTTTCTAATTCAAATTTTAAAATCACTTGTTTCTGATGAAAGACCGAGGGCGGTCTGAAATATAAAATAGAATAATAAAAATAAACAAATGCTTTCCAAAAATACATTTTTAAATTCCAAACTTTTTAATATTCTTTCCTATACATATTAAGACAGTATACGTGGATCATCACTATATATATATATATATATATATATATATATATATATATATATATATATATATTATATTTCTTTATCTCTACGGAGATTTTGGGTTCATTATGAGCGTGACACAGCGTTTAAGAGAAGGCAAAGCGCATTTATTCAATACTGAGAAGTCCAAAATATAGGAAGTTGTGGAGAACTATGATAATCCTAAAGGTGTATGGCTCATAAAATCTAGTTGAGCATATATTATATATATATATATATATATATATATATATATATATATATATATATATGTCTATTTTAAAGATTGTATTTCTTTATCTATCCGGAAATTTTTGGTTCATTATGAGCGTGACACATAGCGTTTAAGAGAAGGCAAAGGGCATTCATTCAATACTGAGAACTCCAAAATATAGGAATTTGTGGAGAACAATGAACCTCCTAAAGGTTTATGGCACGTAAAGTCTAGTTGAGCATATATATTTTATATATTATATATATATATATATGTTATATATTATATTTCTTTATCTCTACGGAGAGTTTGGGTTCATTATTAGCGTGACACATAGCGTTTAAGAGAAGGCAAAGCGCATTTATTCAATACTGAGAAGTCTAAAATATAGGAAGTTGTGGAGAACTATGATAATCCTAAAGGTGCATGGCTCATAAAATTTAGTTGAGCATATATATTTTATATATATTATATGTATATATTTTATATATTATATTTCTTTATACCTACGGAAATTTTGGGTTCATTATTAGCGTGACACATAGCATTTAAGAGAAGACATGCGCATTTATTCAATGTTCTGAACAATTATTATCAGTTCTGATTCCGTCGGTGCATTGCCATCACAGCTCATCACATCCCGCACCATGATAATTTCCACTATATTGATTGTCTCAACCAAACATGTTTAATTGTACATATTACAGTGACATATAACTTGTTAAATCATAATTTGGTATAACTGTCTATATGACCACAGAGTGAGATTTTTTTATAATGATGTGGGAGGTGAAGACTAGGCAAAACGTAAACATACATGGCAACTGTACTCCATTTTTAGATTTGATCTAATTCTTATAAAAGTAGAGGAATTATCAAATCTTTGATATTTCGTCTGTATTTCACAGTGCAAAATTTCAACGAGCCTACACGACGTTGTTCAAGGATCGTTTGATGTTTGTCATTTAAATATTTATGGCATCATTTCTTTTCTGCTTCATTAGCAACATCCACACTCGATGTTTTCTTTTTGTTTTATCTACTTATTTTCTATGATAAAGAGTAGACCAAGAGGTCAGTTTGCATGATTAATCTCGTCGCTTCTTTGCATCTCCACGATTTCTAATTTATTTCCAACATTGCACAATGTTGAAAAAAGCAAGTTTGCTTTCCATCAGTCTCGCGGCTATTTCAGTACCTGATTCACAATATAAACATGTATTGTATTCCTTAAAAGAATTAGTGTACTTTTCCACGTGGATTCTCTTTTTAAATGAATGGCTATTCACTGGAAAATTTGTAAGATCTATTTAAACGTTGTCTGGTCTATTTGCATACAAACTTAATTAAACCCCCCACAAATACACAACTTTCAGCTGAAGATATACTAAACAGAATAAAATGGAATTATTTCTCAGGGACGCCCTTATTTTTAAACTGCTATATAGTAATACTAGCACGAGTATAGCCCGGTGTTGCTCGGGTATAATGAAAGCTTTAAAACTAATCCGTGGTCCTTGAGCTCAGACTCTTTGGATGTTGGCACGAAAGACTAAAAAGCAATAGTTGTTTCCAGTTAAAGCGAAACCGTAGACGGAAAGAAAAATGAATGAATGTAAGTCAAATTTTCATTTCCTGGTATCGATATTAAATAAGTTCTTTTCGTCGTAAACTGAATTTTGAAGGCTAAATAAGTCCTCTGAGTAAATGGTATCATGGCTGAGACTAAGAACTATAATTATACCTACTTAGAGCCAAACGCGGAGCAAAAACTAAAATAAAATAGCTGAAAAAAATACACACATACAGGCAGATAAACAGACACACACACTCAAACATCTTGCCTTATATATATATATATATATACATATATATAATCGACTTTCTGCACTATTGTAAGAACTGCAACCTTGAAACTTCTGAATACTGTTACTTGTGTCTTTGTCTATGAGTGTATCAAATTTGATTAAAATCGGACCACTCGTTCTATAACACGATTTTTTCGATTATCGATTTTTGATATTTATCTGGGCTGCCTCGACACAAAACCTAGCTAAAAACACTCGCAGATGCTTATAGTACAATTGTGTAAATTTTCAAGAAAATCGGTTCAGCCGTTTCGGAGTCTGCAGGTAACGGACACACACACGCACACACAGACAAACTTCCATTTATATATAAGTTTAGATTGTAGGTTGTGTGGTTTCAAAATGCTGATAATTTGGTGATAAATAATACTTGATAAAGTTTCCATTGATTGTATAATGTGTCATTATAACCATAAAATCCTGGCATATTTGGTATTGAATAAAATTATTTTTATTAAAAATATTGTTTTATTTTATTTGTATAGAAAAATATTATCACTCAGTTAACATAGATTTAGAAATATATATTCCGGTAGCAAACAAGAATGTTAAGTTAATTGGTGTTATAGATTTTGTAGTTGTTTTGCGCTTAAATTGTTCTATTTAAATAACTATAACATTATTTTCTATTACTTAGATATTAAAAAAAAATTATTTATTTCGTAATGTAATTTTGTTTCATTCAACTACACATTATATACCTTTGCTCTCTCTCTCTCTCTCTCTCTCTCTCTCTATCTGTGGGGGGAATTATAAGGAAAGTTTCCGGGAAAATTTTTGATTTGTTCCCCGAAGGCTTTACCCCTTCCAATCTTTCCAAAACATCCTTATTTCCGTGCAAATGTAAATGCTGATCTCAAACCGATAATTGTTTATTGACGAAACCTACCTTTTTTTTCAAGTTAACAACCAGAAAAATATCTAACTTCTTATCGCTGTTTATCTCACCCCGTAACCACGCTTCAAAAAATGTTATTCACTGCAGAATGACTTCACGCATAGTTTGCCTATTTTTCGGCCTTTTTACTTCCTTTTTGCAATTACTACGCGGAAATTGAGTTCCGAAACCAAACAAGTCGCGGTGTAATTGCTCAAAGGGAGTAAATATTCCGAAATAAGTATCCTACGCCTCAAGTGATTCAGCGGTGAATCAGATATGAGAACGGTGGTAAGGGGGTGAGATTTATTTCTGCTCGATAACATGAAAAAAATGTAGGTTTCTTCAATAAACAATTATCGATTTCAGTTCAGCATATACATTTGCACGAAATTAAGGATGTTTTGGAAAGAATTGACAGGGTAAAAGCCTTCGGGGAACAAATAAAAAAAAATTACTAATTTCCGAATATTTAAAAAAAATTAATATATGGGGTGATTTTGTGTGGACTTTTAATTTTTTTTTTTTTTTCTGGCGAGAATCGTTGGAAACGAACAACTATGGAAACATCGAAATTGTCGTTTAACTCCGTTGACCCATCTTCATCCGACTTCAACTGTTATAATCAAACGGCGACATTCAACGCCTGTAATTATGTAATAATTGTTACGAAGAGGAGACACTAACAAATAAACTAGCCAATGTCCGTAAAATCGAGCCTTTGCTATTATGATTTGGGAGTGTCTCAACCATTTTTCTTGATTGTATTAAAAGTGAAATGACAATCAATTTAAAAAAGAAAGAACGCGGAGACAGTTTTTAGAAGAAAGAGTGTGAAAAACGCAGAGGGAACAATGAAGGACAGCAAAAAAACGGGACGAGTAAAGAGAAAGAAAAAAATAAATATGTACTGGGTGAGGATGTAGTGGTGAATCTTATTTGCATAAGATTTGTCGCAAGAAAAATTCCCAATTTTTGTAAATCACGAATGTGTGAACCTAATGTTACGACATAATTTTGTCTGTTGTCAAGTTATAAATGATATAAAAGAACGGTTAGAATAATGAGACGAGATGGAAAAAGATATTTCAATAGAGATTTAGAAAAAATCTGAAAAAAAAAAAAATTGAACGTATAAATTTTAACGATTTTAAAATAGGAATTAAGAATGGGTTGAGCATAAGAATTGAACAGTTTTAAGGGTTTCTCAAATATTAGAAATGAGAAAAACAGAATTGAGAATAGAGATAGAAAATGGGATAGTATATATGAAAGTAAATTTGTTGGGTTTGAGTAGAAAAACATGCAGGTGTTTTGTGTGCGAGAAAGAGAGAGGAAATGCAGCACTGAACATTTGTCCATGTTTTGAATATTGCTGGCACATATGATCCGTTGCTATATATATAGAGAGATTCTTGATAAAAGTCAAAGAAACCGCAATATTATTGGTCATGACCTGGCATATCGGATTTAGTCCATTTCCCAACGCCGTCTTGTAGTTCCTGCGTGCCTTTAAAATATAAATACATTCATGGCAGTTGTTTTGATGAACATTCTCCATAATATTTAGACTTTATGAATTTAAGTGTAATACTTAACTGACAACAATGTCTTATCCTTAATAAAAGTCAACGAATCCGCAATACTATTGGTCATGACCTGACATATCGGATTTAGTCCATTTCCTACCGCCGCCATGTAGTTCTTGTGTGCCTTTAATTACAAATACATTTATGGCAGTTGTGCTGATGAACATTTCTATAATACCAAACTTCATGAATTTAAGTGTAATACTTAACTGACAACAATGTCTTATCCTTGATAAAAGTCAATGAATCCTCAATATTATTGGTCATGACCTGGCATATCGGATTAAGTCCATTCCCCATCGCCGTCATGTAGCTCCTGTGTGCCTTTTTATTATAAATACTTTTTATGGCAAATCTTCTGATGAACATTCTCTATAATACCTAGACATCAGGAATTTAAGCGTAATACTTAATTGACAACAATTTCTCATCAATTTCCAGTTGAATTGTGTGTTTACAACCGTAAGTTATTTTCTATTTTTTTTCCCACGCATTTATAACGTGTGGAATTATTTTCTGGCTTCATACTTTCCAGTCAATTTTGGTTTTCAAATATTTAAAAGCTATGTCAATCGTTATTTACTGTCTTCTTGATTCCTCTTTGATTGTTCCCGCTACTTAATAATGTTTCTCGTTTAATATTATTATTTTTTTGCAGTCAGAAACACATGTGTCTTTGTACCGTTACTGCATTTCTAATAGTAAAATGATTAACAAATAATTAAATATTTGCCATAAAAAGTATTTATAAAAAGAAGGCACACAGGAGCTACATTACGGCGATGGAAAATGGACTTAATCCGATATGCCAGGTCATGACCAATAATATTGGGGATTCTTTGACTTTTATCAAGGATAAGACATTGTTGTCAATTACGTATTACACTTAAATTCATGAAGTTTGGTATTATAGAAATGTTCATCAGCACAGAGTGTATAACAAGGACATACTTGAAAATTTTATTATCAGCCAGGCGGGCCTCCTTGCAGTGCCGGGCCCTCGGGCATGGTCCGATTGACCGATGGCTCAGTCCGCCCTTGCTTTCTAGAAAAGTAATGGTCACCGTAACAAGATAATCTGTTAACATTTCTTGTGCCCTTAAAGAATGAAAAATAATGTCTGGTGAAAAATTAAGATCTAAAGGCTTGGTAATCATTGGTCTCTGGCATAATTATATAAAATAAAAAACGAAAGGAACCACAATTTGGAAAAGAATGCAGAGAAATAAAGTTAATTGCTGTCATCATTTATGTAATTATTAATTTTGAGTGATACATCTCGTCATATATACAAGTTATAGTCAAGTAGAGACTTATAATTATAGTCCTCTTATTTTTATTATGACTAATATTATTATTCATGGCTTCTGTATGGATTTTTGAGATAAGGAATTATCATTATTTATATTATTTAATTCAAAAATAATATTGTCATCTTCACTAGTCTATCACAATTATCCGTCTGCTGTATCTTCCTGATAACCTCCAGGAAATTTCCAAGTGAATCCTTTTGTAGTCTAAATGATTGATTTTCCAGTTCTGCTCTTTATGAATCAGGATATCTAGTGTTACTCACTCTCTTTTTAGTGTCACTCCTTATTGCTTGTCCTGTTTCAACTTAGTTTGAGAGTACTGAATCGCCTCAGGGATTCGAATATCAGTTGCTACTACTCCACTATTATAAGCTTAACAAACATCACTATTACCCGAGAGTCTAAAGAGAAAATGGTATACAATTAAATATGAAGCATATCCGAAAACAAATTCCTGTTACCTTATCTACAATAATATACCAACTCGAAAGACTAATGTATGAATTATCCATAAAATAACGCTAATGTTTCAAATACAACACTTACAAAAGAAAGAATGTAAACTAAAAATCATAAACATATAAAAATATTAAAACATATATAAATAAAATAAAAAACGGAACAAAATCAAAGTAAATAATATGAACAAACTCAAGACTGTAAATTATTAAAACATATAAGCCATGAAAAAATATCGTGGATAGATTTTCTCATTCCCTCCTTACCATAAAACTACAATGGACTTTTATAGAAAGCCGAACAAAGAGGTGTAACAACGATCAACTGCCAGTCACCATGCAATATTGATGTCAAAGGTCGCATTATTTATACTTTTTTGAAGCCAGTCTTATTTCTTCAACAACATGGGTTGGGAAATTATTGTTCATAAGATTTTGTTTTATGTTAATTAATTCTAAATAATATACCGTTAACTGTTTTATCCAGGCGAAATATATTTGTATTGACCTTTCCGTCTTCATTATAACCAAGATGGATGAAGTTAAATAAGTTAATGGGTTCATTATTTTTATGAAAATGTGTATTCATTGATGGATGTGCGTTGTGCTGTAGTTGATATCGATTTGGAACAAGAAATCGGGGAGCCGAGTTCGAATTCCAGTTGAATTCCTTGCATTCACTTATGCGCAAAATACCCTTGGAAAAGGTATTAACCCGTCTTTTCCCTCCAGTTATGGGTTAAATAACTGGACAGATTGGGCTCTGTAGCATTGGTCGGAAACCAGTCGACCGCAGAAAGTAATGACAACCTACTGCGAGATAATTTCTGTCCAGTCAGTCATGTCTCTTTCGAGACATGATCGTCCAAGCGTGTATCACGTATGACACTTAACTGACTGATTCATTGATGGAGGGATGAATAGAACTCTTTTATGTCCAGTTATACAAATAAGCATTACTCATTCTTGTCGATGTTGTTAATTGATTGATTCTCTGTACTTTTCCATTGTCTTATTTGTAGTGTGCACCTTAGTTTCGAACATATTTCCGTTATTATTTGCTGTTGCTTTCTGATGTTGGTTATTAATCTGCATGTTGGTTTGTTTAAGAAATTGTCCTAAATTAATGAATCATTAATGAATATTAAATAAAGGCTTTAAAATTTTCGCTTCAGTTTAGACCTAAAAGTAACGAGGGTGTTCCTCAAGGCTTTATAGTAGGTCCTACGCTTTTTCTGATCTATATTATCGATCTCCCTGATGTAATATGATCCCAAGTATGTATATACGCTGACAACGCCACCGTTTACACTCGCTTCGATCAAAAATCTGCCGAGGTTGACAAAGCGAACCTCGATGCCGAGCTTGAGAAGGACCTCCAATTTGTGGCGAACTAATGGCTCGTGAATTTTAATGCTTCCAAAACGAAGCTGCTATCTATTAACAAGCATAGACAATCGCTCATACCCCCCATTAGCATGGAGCAGGCTAGCCTCACTGAGAGCAAATCACTACGCTTCCTATTGGCCTTACACTCTCATCCGATCTCAAGTGGAATGACTATATTGAATCCATAGCTAAATTCGCTGCTAAGAATGTTGGTTTATTGTGCAGAACATTTTTCCCGTCTGAATCCATCCTGTACATATATAAATCTATCATCCCACCGTGTAATAAATACTGCTGCCACATCTGGTCGAGTGCCCCTGCTATTCAACTCGGGGTTCTTGATTAAAATCCAACAGAGAATCTGTAATGTGATCGATACCGACTTGACAGCCCGGCTGCAGTCGCTCTCTCACCAGCGTGATGGGGCTTCCGGTGCCTCTTCTACAAATACTTTCACGGTTTCTGCTCCAATGAACTTAGCTCACTGGTTCCTCCTAGGTATGAATTTACACGAGCTACTAAATTAGCAACTAGGTCCAATCTACTCTAACATTTTCTTTTGTCGCACTTCCCGCTTGTGGAATTCCCTTCCATATACTTGCTTCCCCAAAAGCTACAATCTCCAGGAATTTAAATTTAGGTCTATAGTCATCTTCTGTCTCACTAACTCGCATCCATTCTCTCAAGCTCTTTTTTCCATCTACTCTACCCCCATTCTCTGTATTCTCATCCGTCTATTACACCCCTCCTAACTAACCCTTCTTTCTCATTATTTTCCCCTATGTAACCCCACTGTGCAACAGTGGTAGCAAAATCCCTTGCTTGAGGTGAAATGATTAAAAAAAACATGCTGAATTGCCATGCACATCTCTATGGTAGTGAATACTACATTTTTCAACGATATTTGAAGAAACAGGTGTGGTTCTACAAATAAGTGTTAAGAATGGCATGAACAGCGCATGTGCAAATCTTGGATCCTACAACGACAATAAGAATAACAAGGACCCTGGAAACTCAATATTCTTCTTCTATGTGCCCTGTCCCTTACGGACGTAGGCGATCATGTTTCTCCACGTCTCCCTATCCCTTGTGGCTCTTAGTATGTTTGCTCCTGCTACACCTCGCAACCCCCGTTCCGTCATCCACCTGATCAGGCCCTGCAAATATTTTATCTGCTGCCTTCCTCTGTCTCTTTTTCCTTCTATCTAGCCTGTCAGTATCAGGTTCTCCAATCTCTCCTTCTTCGTTGCATGTCCCAGGAACTTCAGTTGCCTTTTCCGGATGCTCACTCTTTCCAACATTCTTTCCAACACCTCATCGTTACTTGCATGCTCAGTCCACGATATCCGCAGCATCCTTCTGTAGAACCACATTTCCGCTGCTTCAAGTTTTGTCGTCATTTTCGATGGTATTGTCCAGCATTCACTACTGTATTGAAGAACTGACATCACATAGCAATCCAGCATTATTTTTTTTTGTTTCTAGTAAAATTCCCTGTGTGTTAGTACTTTACTCATCTTCTTGAACGAGTCCTTTGCCATGCCAATTTGCCTTCGGATCTCTGTGTCGCACTTTCCATCTCCTGTTAGAACACTTCCTAGGTATTTAAATTTTTGTATTACTTGATTCTGGTATCCCCCACCTGAATTTGGCATTTCGGGTTGCACCTTTTGCTGATGACCATGCATTAAGTTTTCTTAAAGTTTATTTGTAGTCATTTTTGTCACTCTCCACCGCTACCTTCTGTAGGAGGTCTTGCAGTTTCCTTTCCGTGTCTGCAATCAGCACTATACTCACAATCAAAAACAAAGAGAGAAATAAACAAGGGTGTGTAGTTTACTTGACGTGATCGAGTGAACACATGGAAAAGTAGGATCAAAATATTCCTATTGAATATAAGAAGGACGTAGAAGTTCATGATCACCCAGGTTCACTCGAAAAAGTGAGGTTTTCTAAAGGTAGCCTTCACGTCTCGTTGCAACCTCGGTAGAAATTGATACAGCTTGACTGGGATATCTCATTACAACCAATCTGATTTGTCAACAAAATTCCCACAAAAGCGGGATTTGGCCCAAGGTCGGGCATTCCGAGCGCGTACACTCGGGTAAAATTTATCCAGACTCTGCAGATGCAGGATCTATTCTTGTCTACTTTACCCACTGGAAGAGACTCTACTCCGCTAACAAGACTGACTTCGCGTGGAACTTTGGCATAAGGGGTGTTGCTTCAGAAGTGGACCACTTTGAAAGCGATTAAATTCCGAATTGATGGGTGGTCTATATTTCATTTTATAGCACTACTGTCGATATCTCTCCCTTTTTTAATCAAATCTTGTATATTTTCCCTTCATGAAAATGTAGCCACATTCAACAGTAAGTTGATGAGACATCGTCGCCGATCTAGCACTGAGCTTAAATCAATACACTCTATATATCATAAAAATCAGTCAGTCAGCTAAGTGCCATAAGCGAAACACGCCCGGGCGACCATGTCTCGAAAGAGACATGACTGACTGGGCAGAAGATTATCCATTGCTTTCTACGGTAGACTGGTTGCCGACCAAGGCTATAGAACCCAATCTGTCCTGCCATTCCACTCATAGCTGGAGGGAGGAGAAATAGATTATATTACATTATTATATTAAGTAAAATTAGTGGGGAATCAGTTTATTACTTCATTACGACAGAAAACCGATCCCCCACTTTATGCCCTGTAGAAGTTTTAATTATGTTTCCATCTATTATATTCAGTCAGTCAGCTAAGTGCCATACGCGAAACACGCCCGGGCCATCATGTCTCGAAAGAGACATGACTGACTGGGCATAAGATTATCCCGCAGTAGGTTGCCATTGCTTTCTGTGGTAGCCTGGTTGCCAACCAAGGCTACAGAACCCAAATTGTCCTATTATTTGACTCATAGCTAGAGGGAGAAGATATGTATTATATTATTACGTAGTAATGAGTGGGGGCCAGTTTATTACTGTTAAGTGCCATGCGTGATACATACTGGGATGATCATGTCTCCAAAGAGACATGACTGACTGGGCAAAAGGTAATCCCACAGTAGATTGCCATTACGTTCTGCGGTAGATTGGTCGCCAACCAAAACTACAGAACCCAATCTATCCTGTTATTTAACCCATAACTGGAGAGAAGAGACAGATTAATACATTTCCCAAGGGCATTTGCGCGTAAGTGAATGCAATGAATTCAACTGAAATTCGAACTCGGCTCCTCGATTTCTCGTTCCGACCCGATATCCACTGCACCACAATGCACATCTTAAAAGAAAGTTATTAAAAACAATTACCATGAAAGTATTCATATAAAAGGCTCGGAGAAGCAACGTTACGGCAGTGAGAAAGCGACCGAAGACGAGATGCCAAGCCAGGACCGATAATATAGCAGATTCTTTTGATTTTATTAGAAATCAGTAAATATATTGAAGGGGTCCGTATCAGATGACACAGCAATATTAAAAGCAAGGATCAGTGGTAAACTTATAAATATTTTATAAACTTCTAAAGTTTTAGTATTTAGATATCAGATCTGCATCATGCACATGGATTAGACATTTTTATCTTTTGAAAGAAATACGATGAGAATCTTGTTTGTTTGCGAATTCCTTTTATGATGAACATGAATTAAACGTTGCACTGATGGGACAACGGACAGATAATATAAGATTTACATGATAATGCATTTATGCTGTGTTATGCTGATAAACTGTTCCGTTATATAAAATAATAAAAAAAAAATATGAAAGGAAAATATAATAGTAACATTTCACTATGATGATGAAAGCATAAATGATCGAAACGTCATTCGTCTTGCTATTCAAGCAAGAAATACTGTTGAACAAGGCGTTAACGTAACACATTTGAGAAACATAAATCTTTTGGTCGTTTAATGAAACTCTGGCCGCCTTTGACGCATCAGGTTTGTATGTTAGGTTCTTATCATTTACAAAGATAAAACCCAATACTGCTGGAAGGCGAGGAAAGATATTACCGCGAAGGATGTTGACAGGTATCTAAATAAGTACTCGGGTAATTGCTTGCGTGTACATATATACACACATTCAGACAGACACAGAATATTCGTTCCCATATATATGCACACGAATGAAAGTTATTTATATAGAGTGATAATTTACGGGTACATAAACTGAGTTACAGAGGAGTTTACCGGTTTTTACAACGAAACACGAAACGGGCAAATGAGTTCAAATTCTGGCTAATGCTATTCGGGTTCACTCTGTACCTGTGCCGTTTAGAAAGGCATGAAATCAACTTACTTAGTAGATAAAGACAGGAAATTATTTTCAGCTGCTGGTCTCTAGTTACGGATGATTAGCAGAACAGTTAGAATCCTTGAAGCTTTTTTCAGACAACCTATTTGAGAGAAGGTTACTTTTTTTAAACACCAACGTCATGGTGGATTATTCAGCCATTTCCGCTCCCTAAGCGTTCTATTCTTAATTAATTCGAATCATATGACTTATTAAACATTTATTTTGGTTTTGTTTTTTTTCTTTTTTGTAATCGTGTCGCCCAAAGCAAGGTATTTTACTGCCACTGTTGAGCAAGATTTACATAGGAGGAAAGTTATGAGAAAGAGGGACAGGTTATAGGAGGTGTCAGGAAGTTGGTAAGAGAAGGATGACGGTGGCCATAAAGTAAGGGATCAGTTTATATATTGATTGTAATGTAGAATTGATCCCCCTCTTTATAACCACATTATAATAGTATAGAATATTTTTTTTATAATCATATCGCCCCAAGCAAGGCATTTTACTGCCACTGTTGATCAGGGGGTTACATAGGAAGTAGGTTATGAGAAAGAGTGACAGGTTACGGGGGGGTGTTAGGAAAAGAGTAACAGAAGGATAAGAATACTGATGAGAGAGGAGTGGACGAAGAAAGAAGCATGAGAGAGAGAATGCAAGTTAGTGAGATAGGAGATGACTATTGACTTTACATTTGAATTCTTGAAGATTGTAGCTGTCAGGAAAGCAAGTAAACGGGAGGGAATTCAACAGGGGAGAATGCGTGAGAAGATTTGGTTGTTTTGTTTTTATGGCATATCAAACTAAGCGGGTCATTTATAGCCAACTAAATTTTATTTATTTATTGCTGGTAATACCTTTTTTTTTCAACAATTTACTGTTGTTTTTTATGTAAATTTTGTGTCTAGTAATGCATTTTCCTTTTCGAGTATCAAGTTTCAGTGGTATTTGTTTTTAAGGGCAGGGTCCCCAAGTCCTACCCTTACTATTTAACCCATATCTTTCCCAAGGGTACTAGTGCTTAAGTGAATGCAGGGTATTCAACTGGAATACGAACTCGGTTCACCGATTTCTCTTTCCGAGCCGATATCCACTGCACCACAACGCACATCCGTCACTAAACGTTTACAGCACCTAGTATTACCAAGCGGTCACCCATCTAAGTACTGACCAGGCTCAACGTTGCTTAACTTCGGTGATCGAGCGAGACCCGGTGTATTAAACGTGATATGGCCGTATGGAGTAGAATTTGCATTTACAATTTATTGGTTTCACAGTAAAAGCGTGGGACCAAGTTGCTAATCTTGTGGCTCAAGCAAATTCATGTATGGGTGGGGGGAGTACCAGTGAGCTAAGTTTATCTGAGCAGAAGGCATGAAAGTATTTGTAGAAGTGACACAGGGAAGCCACGTTGCGCCGGTGAGAAAGTGACTGTATCCAAGCTTGCGAAGTTGGGATGGATCATATTACAGATTCTCCGTTGGATTTTGTCAAGGACCCCTAGGTGAGGAGCAGAGGCACCCGACCAGATATGGGTAATTTAAAAACGAAAGAAATCGTAGATTATAATAATAAATATGTTATTTGCGAGTGTATATTGCATTTTTGAAGATAATTATTTTTCGAGAAACAACTTTTGATATTAAAAACATAGCTTTTTGGTAGATTGAATCATACCTTTAAATTGAGATCAAATATGGATTAGAATTTAACAGAATGACAGAAGGAACAATTAGGAAACGTTTAAACCTTTAAAATGTCTCACTTATATTGAAGCTTCGTAATATCTAAACTTATTTATAAATGGAACTTTGTCTCTGTGTGTGCGTGTCTGTGTGTGTGTCCGTTACCTACAGACTCCGAAATATATATATATAAGGCAAGATATTTGTGTGTGTGTCTGTTTATCTGCCTGTATGTCTATATGTTTGCAGCCCTTTAATTTTAGTTTTTGCTTTGGGTTTGGCTCTAAGTAGTAGTTCTTAGTCTCAGCCATGATGCTATTTACTCAGAGGACTTATTTAGCCTTCAAAATTCAGTTTAGGACGAAAAAAACTCATTTGATATCGATACCAGGAAATCAAGATTTGACTTACATCCATTCATTTTTCTTTCAGTCAACGGTTTCGCTTTAACTGGAAACAACTATTGTTTTTAGTCTTTCGGGCCAACGTCTAAAGGGTCTGAGCTCCAGGACCATGGATTAGCTTTAAAGCTTTCATTACACCCGAGCAACGCCGGGGCTATACTGCTAATATATATATATATATATATATATAGATAGATAGATAGATAGATAGATAGATAGATAGATATTAGGTGCGATTAGTAAATTGTCGCAATTATTTTATTATTTCAAATATTCTTTAGGCTGAATCTCACCTCCAGGACCATGGATTACTTTTAAAGCTTTCATTACACCCGAGCAACGCCGGGCTATACTGCTAGTTTTGGAAATAATTATGGAGAAGAAATATCCGGTATTTTTTTTTAAGTCTGTGTTATTTGCATTTTTAAGTCTGTGTTATTTGCTTTTCTTGATGTGCGTTGTGGTGCATTGGATCGAGAAATCGGGGATCCGATTTCGAATTCCAGCCGAATTCCTTGCATTCACTTACGCGCAAACACCCTTGGGAAAGATATTAATCCGTCTATTCCTTCCAGTTATGGATTAAATAACAGGACAGATTGGGTTTGCCTTGGTCGGCAACCAGTCTACCGCAGAAAGCAATGGCAATCTACTGCGGGATAATCTCCTGCCCAGTCAGTCATGTCTCTTTCGAGACATGGTAGCCCAAATCGTGTATCACGTATGGCACTTAACTGACTGAGTATTTGCTTTGCATTTGTCAAGTAAACCTCATTTATCCTTGACTTCTATTAAATGGTGTACGTTTGAATTTTTTATTTGTTTTTGATAGTCTCTGTCGGAAGACGACTGGTGCATAAGTGAATCTAAAGAACCCAACTGGAATTCGAAATCGGCTCTCAAATTTCTCAATCAGAGTAGTTACTTACGCCGTTCGCACATCTAAAATAACAAGCAAGGCGTAGACTGCGTGTGAATGTTTGCCTGTGCCTGTGTGTTCTGCGCGTGCGTAAATAAATCTGCCTATTATATGATGCAATTCTTATGACACCCTCTTTATTACTGA
This sequence comes from Ascarosepion bandense, assembly GCA_037127315.1. Classification (NCBI taxonomy): domain Eukaryota; kingdom Metazoa; phylum Mollusca; class Cephalopoda; order Sepiida; family Sepiidae; genus Ascarosepion; species Ascarosepion bandense. The sequence goes on from JBBBDQ010000391.1 coordinate 1,236,556, forward strand.
ACTAAAGCGGAATTGTCGACTAATACCAGTGCTATAAGAACAGAGGCCGGGGAGACTGGCTAATTTTCTTGTGGTGTAACTTCATGGACCCGTTTGGGCACTCAGCAGTGAAGAAGGTGATAAATACGAAGAGGCTCTCTTAAATAGTTCCTTAAAATCAAGAAAGATCCAGAAAATATCGTAATTCAAAGCTCGTTTGTTTTTTGTTTTTATTTGCAGAACATTTTGTCAGCGAAAAATATTCTTCTCTGGCGGAAGAACTAACGTGTGTATGTCATCACAGACAGACCTTCACCATATATATAGAAAAATCATTTCACACACACACACACACACACACACACACACACACACACACACAAACATATATATATATATATATATATATATATATATATATATTATAAATTATATTTTAGAACATGCACAATTTTTTCAAAATATCCACTACAAATCGTACATTTGTTTCGACATTGAAACTACAATGTCTCATCAGGTGGTGTGGACAGGAATGAAAAGCCACTTTTCTTATATTTGATGAGCTGTGTGTGGGATGTTGGTGGGGGCTAGTGATAAGGAAAGAAGTCTTGTGAATTGTTCGTTGAATTTTGCAGAAAGTGGTGTGGGTAGTGAATATAATTGATTAATGAGTGTCTTGTAATTTTGTAGACAGATTTAACATTAGCTGATAGGATGTAAGTTTTATGATATATATAGATATTGGATATCGCTGGCACATTTTGGCAGGTGCCTCTGCTATTCACCTCGGGATTCCTACAAACTCCAACAGAGAATCTGCAATTTGATCAATCCCGACTTTGGAGCTCAGATGCAGTCACTTTCTCACCGCCAGAATGGGGCTTCCCTCTGCCTCTTTTACAAATATTTTCACGGCTTCTGCTCCAATGAACTTAGCTCACTGGTTCATCCTATGCATGAATTTCCTTGAGCTACTAGACTAGCAATTAGGTCCCACCATTTTACAGTGAAACCAATAAAATGTAACCGAGAAATTCTACTCTGGCAGCTTCTTTTCTCGCACTTCATGCATGGAGAATTCCCTTCTGTATACTGCTTCCCCGACAGCTAAAAACTCCAAGAATTTAAATGGAAGGTCAATAGTCATCACCTATTTCTCTGACTCGTATTCTCTCTCTCATCGTCTGTTCTCCGTCCATTCCACCCCCACTCACATTACCCTCTTCCTGACACCCACTTTAATATGTTTCTTTTTTTCGTCACTTTCTTCTTATGTAACCCCCTGTACACGAGTTACAGTAAAACTGCCTGGGGTATAATGATTAATACACACACACACACAGACATATATATATATATATATATATATATATATATATATATATATATAGTGCACTAAATATATATATATATATATATATATATATATATATAGTGCACTAAATAAAATATAGTACGCCCGGCCCATGAATCGAACTCGCACTTACTATGACATCATATTCGCTAGCCAACGTTTTAATCCATTAAGCTAAATGGATATCCCTGGAAACTTAATTTCAGTCTTCGTGCAGTTGAGATGGCAGCTGCTTCATTCACGAAGGCTTCTTTTTACCTGCTGCTACTGCTTTTGAGATCTTACTGTCGTTTCTCTTGCTTTCTATATTAAAAATATTATGTTGCTTTTATTAATATGCTGGTCATATTAAGGGGATCTCCATAATTTAGCATATACCCTGATTTCCGATGTGTGATCTTTCCAATTTTCAATGTGATGCATTTTACTTAATTCCATAGGGTTTGGTCGGTACTCTTGCTTCTTCATATATGGTCGGCTATGCCTGATTTCGTTTAATTGCCCTAATTAAGGCTTCTCGATGTTGCTTTTGGTATTCTGCAGAAGGGTTGCTATTTTTGCCTTTATATAATTACTGCAGATGCAAGAGATTGAATACACATTTTTCTTCATTTTTTGTGATTTTTTTCCTTTTGACGTTCACACAGGATAAAAACTCGCCAAACAGTTCTCACTTACGACTGCGTAAAGCCCAGAAAAGTGTGTCTGTTAATGCATATTGGTTAACGTCCCTCCAAAATTATTGCCAAATTATATTAAAACCGTAACACCGGACCCCGATATTCCAAAAGACAGCATAATTCACAGGACTTCTTAGTATTCTCTGCGTGTGTGCGTGTATGCTTTCCTAAATATATGTATCAGAATTTAATCTTGTTAATTGCATCGTTTTTATCAATTTTAAAACTGACCAATTACCTATCAGAAAAAATAAGAAATATTCGGTCAAAATGATGCCAAATATAACGACCTTATAACATCGTTTTTTCTTAGTTCTAAAAGTAACGATAGGGAAGTGGTCTCCTATTACAACTACACGAAACTGTAAAGAAAATAATAAAACGTGGAAATATAAACTGAAAATAAATTTAGCGACAGGCAGGAGGTTTAGGCTAATGGAAAGGTAAATTTCTCGTCGTGTGTTGTGAAGGCAATAAAATTTCTACAACAAAGAGAACTTAAAACAATAAAGGTAATCTACTTTGGTAGGACAACATCAAGGTAGAAAAACCAGCAGGGATCAAATGTATCGGTATACAATCAGCCGACACAGGAAGAAAGCAGAAACAAAAGTAAACAAAAATAGAAAAAACAAAAACATGAATAGCTCACATCACTGTCAAGTTCGTTGTTAAAGATACGGGTCCAAATAGTTCCTATTTTCAAAGTCCGACATCTAGTCTAATATTTTTGAACAGCATTGTTTTACTTAACACAAACAAAATAAAACCTATCCCACTAAGTTAATGTTAATCCTGCAATGCTTCAAAACTCCCCATAATTTTAGTTCTTCGAAATGAAAACACAAACATCTGCTTGGCTAAAAAAATAAAGAACTTATGATGCTAGCCTCAAATTAAAAAATATTCTTCGTAAACGTTATAGACATGTGTGCTGTATTATTTTCTGGCAAGATATTAATAATAATAAAAAAAACAGAAGGAAGTGCGACAAATAAATGTGAAGAAGAAAGGTCGAGTCCGACATTTAAACTAACTAGAAACTCTAAGAGTCGAAAATGTCAAAGAGAAATCCGAAGAAGTGTTGAAATAGCAAAAGATACATTGTAAAATCTAAACAAAACTTTAGGAAATGAGAATAGTGAGAGGAATAAGAAGAAAGAGAGAGAGTGATTGTGTGTGTGTGTGTATGTGTGTTTGTATGTGTATGTGTATTTGCTTGTGTGTATCTTATGAAGAAAATTATATGAATTTTGTGTAAGTGAACGTATGCGTAATATGCAAAAATACGTGTTTAAAACACCTATAGCCCGGTTCACACTCCACCCACGTCGATTGTACAGGTGTAGAGGCTCATCCCTTGTTCCCTGTTCAGAATGTGGTTTCCGGCTTTCTTTTTTCCAATCTTTTCACTCTTACGTAACCCCCTGCACATCAGTGGCGTTACCTCCTTGCTCGGGGTGATATGATAAAAAAAAAACAAAAAACATTCAAATGAATTATTTGTAAAACGAGAAATGCGATCTTTCCTTCTTTAAAATGGATCCTTGCAATCTGTGACTTGAAGTGTGTTAAAACACTGCTTTATATCGTGGAAATATATGCTTGATTCATTTTGCCGTAAGTTTAAGTTAATTCTTAGTTTACTTACTATTGTTATATATTGGTATAATGGCTAATACAGGGTGCGATATATAAATTGTTGCCATTTTATATTTTCTAATTTCTCGCATACACTTTGTATATTTTAGATTTTGTCAACTGCCCATTATAAAAGGGTGTCTATCACCACCTGTGATAAAAAAAAACACCATGACGCAATCCAGTCAGAAATTTGGAAACAGCATGCTGTCCTGCTTAGCATTCAAAACGAAAGCACAAAAACAAACAAAAAATCAGAGTGTTTGGATACTAATCTGAGAACATTGTAGAGGATTCAGAAAGTGTTGGACGAGTCTACTGGAGATCGCAAAGGTTTTTTTGAGTGATCACTAGTTATCGCGACGTTACGTCTCACAAATCCTATTTCCACAGAGTCTTAGACTAACACGGGCCAAACATAAACCGCCCTAAAGATGTTGCCTTCTGCTGAGTCAAGAGGATAACTGCTGAAAGACCCTATGGCTGGTAATAGGAATCTGTACCAGGCTACACAAGTGAAAGAATACAGAGTTGTCAGATTTTCTACCTTAATATCTGGCCAGCTAACTCTCCAGACTGGTTATTGTGTAGGGTGTAGTTGAGCAAGAGACCAACAGACCCCTGTGTGACACCAAATATGAACTGAAAACAAGAATTATGACAGCATTCACCAAAAATTTGATCGTCGAGAAGAGTTGCAGGAGAATACAACATAGTCTGGAGACAGTGGTTGAATACAAGAGTAATTTTATTAAATAAGTTTCTTGTTTAGTATTTCCAGGTATTATTGTGTAATTTTGGTAAATATATATTTTAAAATGAGATGTCAATATTATTTTATTTTTGGGTATTTCTACGACAATTCATACACAACATACTGTATAATATCTGTCCTGGAATTATATATATATATATATATATATATATATATATATAAACATATCGCCCCAAACAAGGCAGTTTATTGCCACTGTTTAGCAAGGGGTTACATAGTTGAAAAGTTATGAAAAAATGTGACAGATTATAGGGGGAGTCAGGAAGTGGGTAAGAGACGGACGAGAATACTGATGAAAGTGGAATGGACGGAGAAAGGAGCATAAGAGAGAGGATGCAGGTTAGTGAGATAGGAGATTACTATTAACTATATATTTAAATTCTTGGAGATTGTAGCTGTCGGGAAAGCAAGTAAATGGAAGGGAATTCCACACGCGGGAAGTACGAGAAAATATGCTGCTGAAGTAATACATACATATATATATATATATATATATATATATATATATATATATATATATCATCATTTATTCATCACACCCAGATGGTGCATAGGGCTGCAACATTTTGTTGCTGTTTCTGTAACAATTTTTTTTTTACGGGGCAGGGTTGTTATCTCTGCACCCAACCCCCAACCCTAGAGTACCGGTAAACCATTCTTAGTCCTTATGTTTGCAGCACCTGGTATTCCCAAAGGCCACCCATTTAGTTAATGACCAGGCTCGATGTTGCTTAACTTCGGTGATCGGAATATATATATATATATATATATATATATATATATATATATCACTCCAAGAAACCAAGCAATGAAAACGCAAGTGGTTACTATGTGCAAAGATTGTAGTAAAAAAGAAAGGGAAACTTGATCCTTAACAGGAAGCAAGAGTTAAAACGGTATACTTTTTCAAAAGACTAGAAATAAATATTGAACGGGCGTTAGCTGATCCTTGCGAGTGTGTGTGTGTGTGTGTGTGTGTGAGAGAGAGAGAGAGAGAGAAAGATCGAGAGAGAGAGATAGAGAGAGAAAGAGAGAGAGAGACATAGAGAGAAAGAGAGAGAGAGGGAAAGAGAAAGAGAAACATTTAATTGTATATTTCTTTGTCACATATTTTATCACACGAACATACACACGCACATATATAAAGGATATCAATAATTTAACAAATTGATTTGAAATAAATATACAAATAAAACTAAATATGATTTATTATATATAACACTAAATGAATAAAAAATAACTAAAAACCATATAAAAACAAATTATATAAACTACATATGAATCATCCTCCATCAAATGTAACAAAAAAATCAGACTCATCCAACACAAATAAAAGATTTTAAAAACATTTGATTAAAAACCAAAGCCAGAAAAAAAGAAAATTAATAGGTTTTAATCAATTATATTATTCGCAATTAACAGGCATCCATTTTAAATCATAAAAGAGTAACAATGAAACCATCACTGAATGAGTAATTAAATAAAATTGGTTTAAATAAACAATTTGACTCATTCGTGAATTTAGTTTAATAATTTTAGAGATGGGGCGTATTAAAAACTTAAAACCTACCAAACCATAGATTACAATTTGTCTTAAATATAGATTGGGAAAATAAGAGTTAAGATTTTAAGTAAATCTTTATAGAATATTGGGTGTAATTTTTTAATTTTTTTAATTTTAATTATTTTATTTATTGTAGATTTTATTATTACTATACTTTTAGTATTTTATTATATTTTTTATTATTATATTTTATTATAAATTCTATTATTATAATTTTAATATTATTTTATTATTTTAATTATTACCATTATAATTATATTTTTATTTTTATATTTTTATTATTCTTAATGTTTTATTATTGTATTTATTATCATTATATTATTATTATTTTATTATTATATTTCTTTTTATTTTATTATTATTTTATTATTGTATTTATTATCATTATGCTATTATTGTATTTATTATGATTATATTATTATTATTATTTTATTATTATATTTCTTATTATATTATTATTATTATTTTATTATTGTATTTATCATTATATGATTATTATTTTATTATTGTATTTATTATCATTATGCTATTATTGTATTTATTATCATTATATCATTATCATTATTTTATTATTGTATTTATTATAATTATGCTATTATTGTATTTATTATCATTATATTATTATTATTTTATTGTTGCATTTATTATCATATCATTATTATTGTATTATTGTATTTATTATCATTATATTATTATTATTGTATTATTGTATTTATTATCATCATATTATTATTATTGTATTATTGTACTTATTATCATTATATTATTATTATTATTATTGTATTTATTATCATTATATCATTATTATTATTTTATTATTGTATTTATTATCATTATGCTATTATTGTATTTATTATCATTATATTATTATTATTATTTTATTGTTGCATTTATTATCATATTATTATTATTATTGTATTATTTAATTTATTATCATTATATTATTATTATTGTATTATTGTATTTATTATCATTATATAATTATTATTATTGTATTATTGTATTTATTATCATTAGATTATTATTATTATTATTGTATTATTGCATTTAATATCATTATATTATTATTATTATTTTATTATTTTATTTATTATCATTATATTATTATTATTTTATTATCATAATTCTTATTCTTATTTATATTATATTATTATGATTTTATCATTATTATCATTGGTATTATGATTATTGTTATTGCTTTTGTTGTTATTGTTATCATTATTATTACTCAGGTGTATATAATTTCACTGACTCGATTGAGTTAATAAATTAATTTTAGAAAATGTCCGCATTCTAAATCTGCAGGTGAGGTTTCGAAATCCAGAAGGAAGCCTTAACATTTTAGTCTATACTGTTTGTGTGTTAGAAATTATGTGTGTGTGTTTGTGTGTGTGTGTGTGTGTGTGTGTGTGTGTGTGTGTGTGTGTGTGTGTCAGTGTTTTGATTGCTATAAATAATGTAATTCAAAACTAATAAAAATCTGTACTTTTCTCAATAACCATATTTTCATTGTAGCTTTTGTGTAATAATTATTAAAAAATGCATTGATTTTTTCAAATACTTGGATTTAGCACAAGATGTACTTTAATGATGCAGGAATTTTGTTTACTGTTGCTTCATGTCGTTTTGAGGCTTTGCTAACTCACTTCGAGTTGGATTAATAAATGTACTAATACTTTTTTTTTTAATTTAAACGGAGCATGGGTCAATTTTCTGGTAATCCCTATATCGTGTTTAACTATGAAGCAAAAATTAATGAGCATACTTTTTTCCTTTTAATTGATTTGTACGATCCATTAACAAGACATTAAACCGTTGACATAAATAGAGATTTATAAGATTTCTTGCGGTTTTAACTTCATTCAAAACATGTACTTATTTTTGTTATCCTAAATTATTTCTGACACAGTGTTGAATTTCATTAAATGGCAGTGAAAAAATAAACTGTTTATGAGAAGCTTACAAAAATCCGATTATTTTAAAAAGTGCAAGCTTTGTTACAGAATAACTCAGTTTTTATATATGTATATATGTAAAAAAATATTCGTAAGTAGGACAATTTAGAACTTCTGCTTAAAAAATGGTTGGCAGACTAATTTCGAAGATCGTTGTAATTACATTTGATAATGGCTTGCAACTTCAAATATTACATATTAATTCTGAGACTAATGTTTGCCTCTTGAATATCAGATCAAATCGATCGCTTGATAAAGTGTTCTTACAAATAAACCAATTTACGTTTCAAACTAAAATAATATAACGATCACTGTCAGTCAATTAATAGAATCGTTGACACACAACAAGTACTTCCCTCTCAACATCAGTAGCGTGTCTAGAATATATGAAGGAGCGTATTTGTAGATATTCCTTTCGTAGACAGGTTATCTAAACGAAGTTGAAGATCTCAGTCTGATTTATCATTGACAAGAGTAAACTCAGAGGTATTTTCTTCTAGAAGTACAATTATCCAAACATCTTTAGTTCTTTCTTAAATATTTAGTGTAGGAATTTGAACTCAGAGTCCAATTTCCGCGTTGATAACCTCTACTCTATACGCACGAAACATAAATTAGATAAGAATCTGCTCTTTTAAGTATTCACAAAGTGACGTCCAGAGGATACGAGAAATCCACAGACTCACGTTGGGAAAAAGGACAACGACAACAGTCCGCCTGTTGTGGATATTAAGTCAGTTAACAAGATCACGGACTGTGCGATATTTCGGGAAAAGTTACTGCGAGATTTGACCTTCAAGTCAAGTAAATGTGAATAATATGACAGATTTGTTAATAAGCTTTCATCTTGACATATCTCCAAATCTGAGCAAACGTTCACAGAGATGGTAGGTACTGTTTTCAGGTCGAACCTAGAATTCATCCTTTCTGTCAGATATATTCCTTGTGTCTTATGTCTTTAACACAAATCAAAGTGAATCTCTAATTTAATTTATAAAAGAGGTTTATGAACTTCCTTCATAATAATTGTAGAAAACGTTTTGCATTCTGCAATTTATTTTATTCTAGCGTGCTAGTCTGAAAATGAAATTTCAGGAAACAATTTTAATTTTTTTCAAACACTACAGTAAACAAGATGAAAATATTTGTTTACTAGCAGTATAGCACGGTGTAATGAAAGCTTTAAAACTAATCCATGGTCCTGGAGCTCAGACTATTTGGACGTTGGCACGAAAGACTACAAAGCAATAGTTGTTTCTAGTTAAAGCCAAACAGTAGACTGAAAGAAAAATGAATGAATGTAAGTCAAATTTTGATTTCCTGGTATCGATATCAAGTAAGTTTTTTTCGTCCTAAACTGAATTTTGAAGGCTAAATAAGTCCTATGAGTAAATGGTATCATGGCTGAGACTAAGAACTACAATTATACATACTTAGAGCCAAACTCGAAGCAAAAACTAAAATAAAAGGGCTGAAAAAATACAGACACACAGGCAGATGAACAGACACATACACACAAACATATTGGATTTTATATATATATATATATATATTATCGATTTTCTGCACTATTGTAAAAACTGCAACCTTGAAATTTCTGAATATCGTTTCTTATGTCTTTGTCTATGAGTGTATCAAATTTGATTAAAATCGGACCACTCCTTCTATGATCCGATATTTTATTATCGATTTTCGATATTTATCGAGAGTACCTCGACACAAATACTAGCTTAGAACACTCGCAGCCACTTATAGTACAACTGTGTAAATTTTCAAGAAAATCGTTCAGCCGTTTCGGAGTCTATAGATAATGGACACAGACACAGACACACACGCACACACACATATACAAAGTTCCATTGATAAATAAGTTTTTGATATACAAAGTGTCGTCAAGCAAAAGTAACCTAAGATGACCCATCCAGTTTAGCTACCTATGTTGATATCGTATTCAAATTTTAAATTAATTTTCGACAGAAGGAAGGAATAAAAATCAACTGCAAGAATATCAAATGCATGGGTGTCAGAAAGAATGACCATTGAGTGTGAATTGCAAATCAGAGATTCCAAAACAAAGTGCGGAAATTTATATATCTGGGAAATGTTTTAAGAAAGGACGGAAAGTGGGACACTGAAATCCGAAGGCATATTTTAATAGCCAGGGAAACAGTCCAGAATCTAAGCAAAGTACGATATCATAGAAAAATTTTGCTAGAAAACTGGTAAAATAATCAGCAGCTATTTGGTTGTTTTGTTTTTATGGCATATCAACCTCGGCGGGTCATTTATTGCCAACTAAATTTTATTTATTTATTGCTGGTAATACCTTTTCTTTCAACAATTTATTATTGTTTTTATAAGTTTTGTGTCTAGTAATATTTTTTCTTTTATCAAGATTCATTGGGATTTGATTTTAAGGGCAGTGTCCGCAAGTCCTACCCTGTTATTTAACCCATAACTGGAGGGAAGGGATGGATTAATTAATGCTTAAGTGAATGCAGGGTATTCAACTGGAATTCGAACTTGGCTCACCGATTTCTCTTTCTGAGCCGACATCCACTGCACCACAACGCACATCCGTTACTAAACGCTTACAGCACCTGGTATTCCCAACCGGACATCCATCTAAGTACTGACCAGGATCAACGTTGCTTGACTTCGGTGATCGAGCCGGTGTATTCAACGTGATATGGCCGTAAGCCCAGCTATTTGGTACCTGCTTTCTGGTAAGGCGGTGACTGCTAAACGATTACCTCAAAGAATAAGAGGAGACTTGAAATAACAGTGATGCCGTTCTACAAAAGGGTGTTGGGATACCGCGGACCGAGCATGTGAGCAATGATGAAATTTAGGAGAAAACAGAAAAAAAAGAAAACTAATGCTTAAAATCAGGAAGAGACAGTTCATGTTACTGAGATATGTGATGAGGAAGAAGGGCTTGAAAAATCTTATTCTCACAAGAGATTCAGTCAGTCAGTTAGTTAAGTGCCATACGTGATACACGCTTGGGCGATCATGTCTCGAAAGAGACATGACTGACTGGGCAGAAGATTATCCTGCAGTAGGTTGCCATTACTTTCTGCGGTAGACTGATTGCCGACCAAGGCTATAGAACCCAATCCGTCCTGTTATTTAACCCATAACTGGAAGGAAGAGACGGATTAATACCTTTCCCAAGGGTATTTGCGCGTAAGTGAATACAATGGATTCAACTGGAATTCGAACACGGCTCCCCGGTTTCTCGTTCCGAGCCGATATCCACAAGAGAGTTTGAGGACAAAAGAGACAGAGGAAAACAATGCATAGTATATGTATCGAGCTTCAGTAAATGGATGGCAAAACAAAACTTAGGAGAAATAACAGAAGCACACTGTTTGTTAAGCGCTACAAGGCCATTATCGCCTACATCCTGAAGGTACACAACACGTAAGGCATGAGAAAGCTACACCTGTGGATATAAGGATGTCGTCTGAAGAGGTATATCCTGTATTCTGAAATTTACTTTTGGAGAAAGGAGGAGAATGAAAGGATTCTTATAAGCTGAAGAAATGTATTTGTAAAATAAAAATAAAAATGAAACATTTTACAAAAAAAAAAAAAAGATTAAAACTTTATCTTTCAAACGATTTGCAAAAGATGAAAAGTCAAAGACAAAGTCATTCCGTAAACTCGAAGGGGTTAAGATAGAAAGTAACCTTTTATTAAAGATACGGCATAAAAAATGGTAAAACTGTTGTATATAAAATAAAGATACGTAAGGAAATGATAGGATGGGTATTACTCTAGAAAAAAAAAAGATTTCGTTGATGCAATGCCGGAGTAAAAAGAGAAATAAAGGAAAGATTGAAAATGAAGGAAACACGAAAGAACAAGGAGAAACGGAAAGTTGCTAGGGAAACAAAAAAATATTCGATTGATGACATGTAAGTACGCCTAAAAAAAGTCAGATATTACATAAAAAAGCGATAAATGTATAAAAAAAAAAAGACAAGAAAATGGATTCAGGAACGTTATATCGAAAGGTGCAAAAAACACCATTAAAAGAATCCTCTACCAGAAAGAAAAATCTCCATAAAAATCTTCTCCTTAAAAGATTAAAAAAAAAACCAAGAAAAATAAAGACTAAAAAAGAGTGGAAGAAAAATCTCTGGAAATTATAGAGAAGACCTGTGGCCTGCTGAAGGTGATAAAATAAACAAATGGGTGGAGTAGTCAGTCCTGGGTAGAGGTTATCTCAATGAGAATAAAGATTCTTAAACAAAGACTACAGAAATGGAATAGTTAAAGAATCTACGTATTGTCAATATAACAAAATACAAAACAAAGACCAAGGTTAGTACATCAAAAAACGAAGTAAACTGGTATGAATATTATGACTCATGAATCAGGAATTCTTAAGAATGAACAATTTTGAGAAGTACTTAATTAAGAAAGAAAGAGAAAGAAACCCATAATGTTACTGAATCCCCCTGCCTTTATTGAGAAGAGAATGAGTAAATTTTAATTCATTATTTGTTCAGTAAGTACAGTTAAGTAATTAAATAATAACTCACAAGTGATTATTTTTAATTAAATTCTTTATCTCCTTGAGTTGACTTCAGTGTGTGGAGAGAGAGAGAGAGAGAGAGAGAAAGAGATAGAGAGAGAGAGCGAGAAGATAAAATAAAACGAGAAAATAAAGAGATTATGTTAGGCAAACATGGAGGATATTTACCGAATTTGATTTCCTGGTGCTTTACTCTGCCTACCACTAAAGAATATAATTATATCTCATATATATGAGACTAGCAGTATAGCCTGACGTTGCTCGGGTGTAATGAAAGCTTTAAAACTAATACATAGTCCTGGAGCTCAGACTCTTTGGACGTTGGCACGAAAAGATTAAAAAGCAATAGTTGTTTCCAGTAGACTGAAAGAAAAATGAATGGATGTAAATGAAATTTTGGTTTCCTGGTATCGATATCAAATTTTCTGCACTATTGTAAGAACTGCAACCTTGAAACTTCTGAATATCGTTTCTTATGTCTTTGTCTATGAGTGTATCAAATTTGATTAAAATCGGACCACTCCTTCTATAACCCGATTTTTTAGATTATCGATTTTCGATATTTATCAGGGGTACCTCGACACAAAACCTAGCTAAGAACACTCGCAGACGCTTATAGCACAACTATATAAATTTTCAAGAAAATTGGTTCAGCCGTTTCGGAATCTATAGGTAACACACACACACACACACACACACAACGTTCCATTTATAAATAAGTTTAGATTGATTAGATTAGATAGATAATTCTGCTTCTCGCTTCCTCTACATTTTTTCCTTCAGTACGTGGGTAATCATGGCTCTCCATAACTTCCTGCACCCTTAAATCTAAGAAATGCTTGGCACTCTAATATCCCTATGCCAACCATTCTTACGAACTCTTCAGGTGGGTCACTGTTTTCCAACTGCCTCTACAGCATTTAATAAATCCCACGAGTGTTAAATTATCTAAGCAGTATTTTCTCATGATGTTTTTACTAATCCCAAGTCTCTGTTTCTTACTATAATTGACGTTTTAGTTCCTATTTACTTTACAGGGTTATGTTCAAATGTTTTCAGCATCCATATGTAGTACCATATGTAGGATGTGCGTTGTGGTGCAATATATATAGACTCGGAACGAAAAATCGCGGAACCGAGTTCGAATTTCAGTTGAATTCCTTGCGTTCACTTACGCACAAATAGCCTTGGGAAAGGTATTAATCCGTCTCTTCCCTCCAATTATGGGTTAAATAACAGGACAGATTGGGTTCTATAGCTTTGGTTGGCAACCAGTTTACCTCAGAACCCAATGGCAACTTACTGCAGGATAACCTTCTGCCCAGTCAGTCATGTCTCTTTCGAGACATGATCGCCCAAAGCGTGTATTATATATGGCATTTAACTGATTTTACAGAGCCTATGTCTCAGAGTTAATTCATCTGTAAGGAAATCGTTCAGATTTCTTTGCCATATGTGAGTAGGTAAAAAATTTTAGTCCAGCAATATTTTTTATTTCTATTAAATTGCACTTATCTATTAATAATTTCTGGAACACCTTCAAATTAATGTCATATTTCCCGTTGCCTATTACTAACAAATACCCAAATAGCTGAATTTCCGTTGTCGCTTGATTTTCATTTAATCACAAGTTCGGCTGTCTATTCTGCTTATGACCTTGTATTTTCTCTTCTTACAATTAAGTGACCTTTCATCTCGCTTTGCCCAAGTACCTTATCGAAGCGTGATTTCAGTTTCTTTACGGTGCCAGCAATATAACACAGTGTCATCTCTGTGTCTTATGTCATTAAGATCATATTCGCCGATAATTAATCCCGATAGGTCATCTAGTTCCCTTAAGAGCGTTTTACTGCACGGGTTAAACGAATCCGGTTAGAAATGCATTTGTAACTTTCTTTATATTTTGTTTACTTAATGATTTTTTTTTCCATCTTCATTCAGGAAATTTCTGTCCAGTACATATTAGAGTTTATTCTAATTCGTCCCCATGTGAATTAAGCTTTTCGATTAAAGCTTTTTGTCGTACTTCATCAAATGTTTTTTTGTAATCGATGAAAGTTAGTTATAGATCTTTCAGCTTTTTAATGCTCACATTGAAAACAAATTTAGATATTCAAAAAGCAAAAAATTAAATTAGACATGAGAGGAGTAAGCAATTGAATGTCTCTATAATAACCCAAAATCACCAAACATTTTTACATGGAAGACGTAAGTGACAGTCAGTTAAGTGCCATACGTGATACACGCTTTGGGCGATCATGTCTCGAAAGAGACATGACTGACTGGTCAGAAGATTTTCCATACTGCTCTTTAGACTATAGCTGAAGGAGAAGAGACAGATTGCATTAATAAGTAGTAATTAGTAGGGGATCAGTTTATTACTTCATAATAATATAAAACTGGTCCCCCACTTTATGCCCATTAGAAGCTTTACTCGTTTCCAGCTATTATCTTTATTCAGTCAGTTAAGTGCCATAAGTGATATATGCTTTAGGCGATCATGTCTCGAAAGAGACATGACTGAATGGGTAGAAGATTATCCCGGAGTAGGTTGCCGTTACTTTCTGTAGTAGGCTGCTATAGAACCCAATCTGTCTTGTTATTTGACTCATAGCTAGAGGGAGAAGCTAAAAAAAGTTAACACCAAATTATGTGTTGTAACACCATTATCCATTTATCACGTGTCTGTTCTTTATTTTATTTATAAATTAATCCATAATATTCTTTACGTAGTGGCTTACGGCCTTTCACGTCGAATACACCGGTTCTATCTCGATCTCCGAAGTTAAGCAACGTTGGGCTTGGTCAGTACTTAGATAGGTGACCACTTGAGAATACCAGGTGCCGTCAGCGTTTTGTGACGGATGTGCGTTGTGGTGCAGTGGATATCGGCTCGGAAAGAGAAATCGGTAAGCCGAGTTCGAATTCCACTTGAATACCCTGCATTTACATAAGCACTGGTACCCTTAGGAAAGGTATTAATCCGTCCCTTCCATCCAGTTACGTGTTAAATAAAAGGGTAGGACTTTGGGACCCTGCCCTTAAAAACAAATAACAATGAATCTTGATATTCGAAAAGAAAAAAGTATTACTAGACACGAAACTTGTATAATGACAACAATAAATTGTTGAAAGGGAAAGCTATTACCAGCAATAAATAAATAAAATTTAGTTGGCAATAAATGACCCGCAGAGGTGTTGATATGCCATTAAAAAAAACAAGCAATTTTTACGTAGTCTACGACAATATTTTAAAATTGGAACATTCTCTATCAGAAGCAAGTTCCGCTATTTTTGTTCCCAGTCATACTGAGTCCTGCATCTACCTAAATATTACACATGATTATTTTTTTTTAATCGTATCGCATAGAGCTAGGCAGTAAAGCCACTAATGTACGTAATACTGAAAAGATTGGAAAAGAGAAAGCCGGAAACTACATCCTAAACAGAGAACAAGGGATGAACCATTTAACCTGTTTAATAGATGTGGGTGGAGTGTGAACCAAGCGATAGATAGATCTATCTACTCCAATTGAGAAAAAAACAAAGAAAAACAAAAATAAAACAAAGAGAGGAGATTGGAAAAAAGAAAGCTGGAAACCACATCCTAAACAGGGAACAAGGGATGAGCCAATTCACCTGTTCAATAGACTTGGGGGGAATGTGAACCGGGCGATAGATAGATCTATCTACTCCAATTGAAAAAAAAAACAAAGTGAGAAGATTGGAAAAGAGAAAGCTGGAAACCACATCCTAAACAGGGAACAAAGGATGAGCCTCTTCACCTGTTCAATAGACTTGGGGGGAGTGTGAACCGGGCGATAGATAGATTTATCTACTCCAATTGAAAAAAAAAACAAAGTGAGAAGATTGGAAAAGAGAAAGCTGGAAACCACATCCTAAACAGGGAACAAAGGATGAGCCTCTTAACCTGGTCAATAGACGTGGGTAGAGTGTAAACCAGGCAATAGATCTATCTACTCTAATTGAAAAAAAAAAACAAAGTGAGAAGATTGGAAGAGAGAAAGCCGGAAAGCACATCCTAAACAGGGAACAAGGGAAGAGCCTCTTAACCTGTTCAATGGACGTGAGTGGAGTGTGAACCGGGTGATTGATCTATCTACTCCAATTGAGAAAAAAAAACAAAGATAAACAAAAAAAATAAAAAATAAAAACAAAGAGAGAAGATTGGAAAAGAGAAAGCTGGAAACCACATCCTAAACAGGGAACAAAGGATGAGCCTCTTAACCTGTTCAATAGACGTGGTTGGAGTGTGAACCTGGCGATAGATAGATTTATCTACTCCAATTGAAAAGAAAAAAACAAAGTGAAAAGATTAGAAAAGAGAAAGCCGGAAACCACATCCTAAACAGCGAACAAGGGATGAGCCTCTTAACCTGTTCAATAGACGTGGGTGGAGTGTGAACCGGGCGATAGATAGATCTATCTACTCCAATTTGTTGACAACAACACACATTCTGTCTCTCAAATCTTTATCGTATACAATTTTTTATCATTTACATTTGTCTTTCTTTCTTCAACAATGTATCTCTTCCTTTTCATGTGACGTGTCCTTTCAGGATGTAGGCGACCATGGACTTCCTCTTGGCTTTGCCTCTTGTCGTATTCTGTAATTTTTCTTTTGGTCTTTCTTCCAAGCCCAGCTCCGTCAACTGTTTGCTCAGACCTAACAAGTACGTCTTGCGCTGGTTTTCCTTGTCTCTTCTTCCATTTATTCGACCTGTGAGTATCAAGTTCCCAAGGCCCTCCTTCCTCATTACGTGTTTCAGAAACCTTTCTTGTCTTTTCCTGATATTTATTATCAGTTTTCTTCTCGTTTGCATACTTTTCAACACCTCATCGTTGCACACGTGCTCTGTGTATGGTATCCTCAGCATCCTTCTGCAAAACCACATTTTGCCTCATTTCTCTCCTTCATCTTTGATGAGATCGTCCAGCATTTATTTTCATACAGAAGAACAGATATCTCGTATCAATCCAGCACTTTTGTCTTAGTTTCTAATGAGATTTTCCTGTCTTTCAGTTTTCTGGTTATCTTCTGAAATGCGTCTTTGGCCATGTCAATGCGTCTTTGGATCTCCGTGTCGCATTTTCCATCCTTTGTTAAAACACTTCCCAAGTACTTGGACTTTTTTTTTACTCGTGTTAAGAAAAAATGAATTTTTCACCTCCTTTTCCTTTCTTTTTTTTTTTTTTTGTTTTCAGTCCTCGTTTTTGTACACTGTTCAAATCACTTATCACTTTGTATCAGTGTCATTATTTAACCCTCGTTTTGACACAGTGCCATTTGCTTTTTAGTTGTTCTCATAAAGTTTCTTTTTTTATATCATCATATCACCTCAAGCAAGACATTTTACTGCCACTGTTTTGCAGGGGGTTACATAAGAGGAAAGTTATGTGAAAGAGGGACAGGTTATAGGGGGCATCAAGAAGTGGGTGAGAGAAGGATGAGAATTCTGATAGTAGAGTGGACGGAGAAAGGAGCACGAGAGAGGATGCAGGTTAGTGAGATAGGAGACGACTATTGACTTTACATTTAAATTCTTGGAGATTGTAGCTGTCGGCGAAGCAATTAAATGGAAGAGAATTCCACAAGCGGGAAGTGCTGAGAAAAGAAGCCGATGGACTAGAATTTGCGTTTAAATTTAATTGGTTTCACAGTAAAAGGGTGGGACCTGGTTGCTAATCTTGTGGCTCGAGTAAATTTATATATAGGGAGCATCAGTGAGCTAAGTTCATTGAAGCAGAAGCCGTGAAATTATTTATAGAACGGATACAGGGAAGCTATATTTTGCCGGTGAGAAAGTAACTGCCAAGTCGGCATTGATCACATTACAGAGTCTCAGTTGGATTTTGTCAAGAACACCAAGGTGGATAGCAGGAGCACCCGACTAGATATGGCAGCATTTGTAGGGGTGGATGGTAGATTTGTATATGTGAAGGATTGTTTCAGCCCGGAAAATACTTCCTGGACTTGCACAGTGAAACGACCTTCGAAGCAGTGGTTTTAGATATGTATTCTATATAGCCATTCTACTTCAGGTCTGTTGTGAGAGTTAACCCGAGGAGGTGCAGTGATTTGCTTTCAGGGAGACTAGCCTAATCCATGCTAATGGGATGGGTAAGAGCGATTGTCTGTGATGGTTAATAGATAGCAGCTTCGTTTTGGAAGCATTAAAATTCACGAGCCATTTGTTACCCCAGTCCGCCACGTACTGGAGGTTCTTTTCAAGCTCGGCAGCGAGGTTTGCTTTGTCAGCCTCAGCAGTTTTTTTTATCGATAAGAGAGTAAATCATAGTGTCGTCACCGTATACGCCTACTTGCGAAATATTGCGAAAATTGTGTTTCAGACTTTCTTCATTTTCTTTTATATCTAACAATCACCCTAATACTGCATATATTTTAGCTGATTTTCTCTTTTTCTCTTTCTTTATACAAGCAATCGGCATTAATTCCCTATTATCATTCTACGCCAGTCCTGGTGTTTATTTCTGCCAATTCCCGAGATAAGAGGAATCGGTCCAACCGTGACCTTCAGATTAACCATAATAAGGCAGTAACGAATAAAGGCGTCCATCTTACACAGTTTTAACCAATAAGTTTACTCAGACGGATGCCAGATTCGAAGGAGTAATAGAAAATGGAAGATGAACATTAAAAGAAAGGAAATAAATATTAAACCTAAAACAAAAGAAAATTTAACTACTAATAATGTCGATATAGATGTAGATGTCGGCGATGTAATATGAAAAATAAAAATAAATATTGAGAAAATATTTCGCAAAAAGATAGGATATAAAACTTCAGAAAAAAAAAAATGGAACGAAAACAGAATATCATAAACGAATTTGAATTAACAGTAACAGCAGAAAAAATCTTTGATTAAAAGCAGAAAAAATTGAAAGGACAAATGATATAACAAGAGGTCAGAGTTGAACAAAGTTGAATTCTCATAAGTCAGTCAGGTAAATGCCATACGCGATACACATTTCTGGGCGATCATGTCTTGAAAGAGACATGACTGACTGGGCAGAAGATTATCCCGCAGTAGGTTGCCATTGTTTTCTACGGTAGACTGGTTGCCAAGCAAGGCTATAGAATCCAATCTGTCCTATTATTTGACTCATAGCTAGAGGGAGAAGCGGTGTATAATATTATAACATAGTAATTAGTGGGGGATCAGTTTATTACTTCATAACAATAGAAAACCGATCCCCCACCTAATGACCAGTAGAAGCCTAAATGATGATTCCAACTATTATATTTAGTCAGTCAATTGAGAGTCATACGTGATACACACTTTTGGGAGATCATGTCTCGAAATAGACATGACCGACTGAGCAGAAGATTATCCCGCAGAATGTTGTCATTGCTTTCTGCGGGAGAATGGTTGCGAGCTAAAGCTATAGAACTCAATCTGTCCTATTATTTAACCCATAACTGGAGGGAAGAGACTGATTAATACCTTCCCCAATAGCATTTGCGCGCAAGTGATTGCGAGGAATTGAACTGGAATTCGAACTCGGCTTCCCGATTTGTCGTTCCGAGTCGATATCACGGCAGCACGACGCGCATCCTAGAAAATGTAAATTGCAGAAAAACAATGACTTCTGTGTGCTCACGGCTGTATATTAACAATTTTGGTTGATCTTATCCGCTAGAGATGAGTCAAAATTAAGGAAACCATTGTAAACTTATAATTCATGAAGCAAAAAACAATTATTAATTCGCTTAAATTTGTTACAAACGAAGAGAGTAAATACAACAAAAATTGTTACAAGTGAGACATATCTATCTTGAGATCCAGTAGGACTGCCAAATGGTTTCAATCGAAACCATAGCTGTTTTTAGGACTAGAGAAATAAATGCGTTTGGCCTTTGAATATATAGATATGCATCTAAATGTCTTTAGAAAACCACACGATCTGATTTGTAAGCATGAAGTGTAAAATACTTCCAGCTAGAGAAATATTAAAAAGAAGTGGAGATAAAATGCGAAAAATGTTAAAAAGCTTGCTTCGTTTTTGCGAAAATTATGAAACATATAAAATCTATTTTAATTTCATCAAAACGATTTTGCATGAAGATTTTTTAAAAAGAGGCATATCAGTAGTGATTGTATCAGAATTAATAGTGCGTTGTATTTCGAGGGGAAACATTTCAATTAATCGCAGATTAAATCCTTTATATTAAGAAGAAACATACAATAAATCGATCATCTAATTGATGAAATTAACGAATAATATGCATGCAATTGTACAATACAATAGGAATGATGAGTTACTGGTAATTTTGAAATTAAAGGATACGTTTCTATACAAGCCAATCACACATACACAAATCGGCGCCTGTTTTAGGTAAAAAAGAAATGTAATAATATGTGAGTTTAATGCTAAAAACAGATATATATATATATATATATATATATATATATATATATATATATATATATATATATATATATGGGCGAGTATAATGATATGTGCTAAAAAGTCTGCCTACTTCAACCGAACTCCCAAAGCCCAGGGGTAAAGTCGCCGACTCACGCCATTTCGGTCGGGTTTCAATCCTGGGTAAAAAAGTAATCGGAGTCTAACCGCACTGATGAGCTGTAATACGGCGAAACAGATCTGTCTGCGGATGACAATATATATATTAGATTTTTTGTTCAGTTTTTGACTGGAACAAAACTGAGAGTCTTTCGTCGTTCCCTTTGAAACTTATCTAGTCTTTGCTTGAAAAGTATTATTAATTTTAAAAGTATTACTGTTATGTCATTTTTCATCATATTTCGATTTCTACTATGGTCGCACTACCTATCAAATCTGCGGGAAGACCTAAGGCAGGGCGTGGTGTGTCGTTATGGCTCCATTTCATGTTTTTCTATCTCCTCTATCATCCCTAGTGTTACATAGACAAAGTTCTCCTCAGTGTGTGGGCTGTACTTAACAAGACAATTTTTTTGTATATCGCTTAAGCTGGGTTTTCCAGGGATTCTTTTTATGTGTTATTTTTTCGTTTTTTTATCATTCCAAGTGCACCTACGATCACTTAATATCATTTCATAATGTGTAACACCAAGCTGTAAACTTTTATTTCTTTAATATATATATATATATATATATATATATATATATATATATATACAAGCTATCGCACATAGACTTCTAGTATCAGTAAAACAGTGCACGACGTAATATAACATAACTACTAAGTATATGAAATATGCATAATATTCTTCACCAGTAACACACCACGGAATTTCATAAGTATACTCAACATCTGAAGATTGCGTTGTGCTACTGGTGTAGAGTTATATATATATATATATATATATATATATATATATATATATTATTATTATTATTATTATTATTATTTCATTTTTCATCATATTTCGATTTCTGCTATGGTCGCACTATGAACCAAGTCTGCGGGAAGACCTAAGACAGTTCGTGGATTGTTGTTATGGCTCCATTTCATGTTTTTTTCGATATTCCCCTATCATCCCTAGCGTTACATAGACAAAGTTCTCCTTAGTGTGTGGACTGTACTTAACAAGACAATTTTTTGTATATCTCTTAAGCTGGGGTTTCCAGGGATTCTTTCAATGTGTTGTTTTGTTCCATTTTTTATCATTCCAAGTGCACCTACTATCACTGGCACAACTCTTGTTTTCAATTTCCACATTTTTTCTATTTCAATTTCCAGGTCTTTATATTTTGACAGTTTTTCGAATTCCTTGGTTGCTATGTTACAATCCGTTGGACAAGCCATATCAATTAATAGGCAAGTTTTTTGTTTCTGGTTTTTAACAAAAATGTCCAGCCTATTTGCTTCAATTTTTCTGTCCGTATAGATGGCGTAATCCCATAGAATGGTGACATTCTATGGGATGCACGTAACCATTGATGAGTATTAACTTTATCAACATTAGATTTATAAGCACGTTCTAGCTATTGGGCATGCAGAGGTTTGTCTTGCCAGCGCTGTTTCATCTGTTCAAGAGCTTTATCTTTGGCTTTCATTTTCATATTTTTTGCCGCAATAGTTGATTCTTGGCTTCTGTTTTGCTTTTCTACAGTATCTACTAAATGTAAATCTTGTTTGTATTTACTGCCTTCTTTTATTATTGAATATTTTTTCTTTCTTTCGTCATGTTGCTTGAATAATTGTATCATCCAGTCCTTTCTTGTTTCTATGTATGTTAGTAAGCCAATAGTTGTTGTCTTGTATGACAATTCTAGCTGAATAAGACCTCTTCCACCTTCTTTACGGGGTATGTATAGACGGTCTACATCAGCCTTTGGATGATACATCTAATGCTTTGAAAGAAGGTTTCTTGTTTTAGAATCCATTCGCCGGATGTCTTTTAAAGTCCAGTTTAAGATGTTGAAACTATATTGGACAACTGTGATTGCAAGGCTATTAATGGCCACAATTCTGTTCTGAGAATTCAATTCAGTTTGTAATATCAGTCGTTGCCTTCTATAGTACTATTTACGCACTATTGCTTTCATCTTTTTATGGCGAATTTTTTCACTCTCATTTACATCTAGGTATTTTTAGGTATTTATTATTATTATTATTATTATTATCATTATCATTATTATTATTATTGTAAAAGTATTATTAATTGTAAAACATGAAGATTACGATTGTAGCCATAATTATAACAGCGTGTGTAACCGCTCGAGAATTATTTTGAAAATAAAAATAAAATAAATGAGAAATTATACAGTCAGGAGCTTTAATAAAATTGGCAAGAATATTCAGGAACACAAAAGTATCTTGGCTGACAAGCTTCCAAACTATTATGGCTTGAAATGTTGACAAAAATAAGTAGCACAGACTACCCCGTAAAAAGTATAAAAGTAAGATCATATAGGATGTATAAACTACACGAATCATAGCCAAGTCAGAAGGGCACATCTTTTAAGAAACATATCCGTTACATAACTATTCTCAGTATCTCAATAAATCATTAAATGAAATTAAAAATTGATCATAAAAATATTGGCTAAGTTTCTAAAGACATTTTCAAATTATTAACTGATTTACTAGTATTACGTTTATTTAAATTTTTGTGACAAAAATGTATTTTCAACATATTTCTATACTAGCAGTATAGCCCAGCGTTGCTCTGGTGTAACGAAAGCTTTAAAACTAATCCATAGTCCTGGAGCTCAGACTCTTTGGACGTTGACACGAAAGACTAAAAAGCAATAGTTGTTTCCAGTTAAAGCGAAACCGTAGACTGAAAGAAAAATGAATGGATGTAAGACAAATTTTGATTTCCTGGTATCGATATCTAATACGTTTTTTCGTCGTAAACTGAATTTTGAAGGCTAAATAAGTCCTCTGAGTAAATGGTATCATGGCTGAGATTAAGAAATACAATTATACCTACTTAGAGCCAAACCCGAAGCAAAAACTAAAATAAAAGGCTTGAAAAAATACAGACATAAAGGCAGATAAACAGACACACACACAAACATCATGCCTTATATATATATATATATATATATATATATATATATATATATAGACAAAGACAAAAGAAACGATACGCAGAAGTTTCAAGGTTGCAGTTCTTACAATAGTGCAGAAAATAGATTATGTATATATATATATATATATATATATATACATAATCTATTTTCTGCACTATTGTAAGAACTGCAATATATATATATATATATATATATATATATATATATATATATATATATATATACATAATCTATTTTCTGCACTATTGTAAGAACTGCAACCTTGAAACTTCTGCGTATCGTTTCTTTTGTCTTTGTCTATGAGTGTATCAAATTTGATTAAAATCGG
Organism: Ascarosepion bandense; assembly: GCA_037127315.1. Taxonomy (NCBI): domain Eukaryota; kingdom Metazoa; phylum Mollusca; class Cephalopoda; order Sepiida; family Sepiidae; genus Ascarosepion; species Ascarosepion bandense. The sequence goes on from JBBBDQ010000391.1 coordinate 1,260,913, forward strand.
ACCTCTCCTTCTATAACCTGATTTTTTCGATTACCGATTTTCAATATTTATGGGGATACCTCGACACAAACCTAGCTAAGAACACTCGTAGACGCTTATAGTACAACTGTGTAAATTATCAAGAAAATCGGTTCAGCCGTTTCGAACTCTGTTGGTAACGGACACACACACACGCACACACACACACACACACACCGCACACACACATACACGCACACACAAAGTTCCATTTATAAATAAGTTTAGATGTAATAGGTAACATCCAAGTATGCAACCTATCCTGCAGCTTTGAGTTAATAAGTTAATACCAACATTCAACAAAATATTTCTGCTTTTTTCTTCCTATATTTGCCCTGATACAAGACTCGAGCAACACTCGATAAATACGTTTTCTCTAAAATGATGACTATATATGAAGATTTCACGTTTGGAAGGTTAGATTATGATGATATGGAAGATAGACTGACTTGAAGAAGTGAAGATTTTGGTGTTCATGAAAACATTCACCGGATCAGCCAGTTAAGTGCCATACGTGATACACGCTTGGGCGATCATGTCTCGAAAGAGACATGACTGACTGGAAAGAAGATTTTCTACCCTGCTCTTTAGACTATAGCTGAAGGAGAAGAGACAGATTGTATTAATAAGTAGTAATTAGTAGGGGATCAGTTTATTACTTCATAACAATATAAAACTGGTCCCCCAATTTTATGCCCATTAGAAGCTTTTTCTTGTTTCCAGCTATTATCTTCATTCAGTCAGTTAAGTGCCATACGTGATACACGCTTGGGCGATCATGTCTCGAAAGAGACATGACTGACTGGGCAGAAGATTATCCCGCACTAGGTTGCCATTGCTTTATGCGGTAGACTAGTTACCAGTCAAAGCTACAGAACCCAATCTGTCCTATTATTTTACCTATAGCTGGAGGGAAAAGACGGATTAATAATTTTCCTAATGGTATTTGTGCGTAAGTGAATGCAACGAATTCAACTGGATTTTTCATTCAGAACCGACATCCATTGCACCATATTTCACCATATATTCTGTTTAAACAATAAGAAGAATTTTGGGAAAAAGTTGAGTCGTCATTTCAGATTACGAAAAAAAAAATGGGTTATTTGACTCGAGCGAAGTAGCATGGGATGTCATAGCAGTGATGTTCTGTTTCAGTGGAAAATAAAGTATTTCTCTTTTTACAATGATATTCACCAGGTGGGCCACTCGCAATAGATAGTTACAGAGCAAGAGACAATTTGTTTATATAATTGTTTCACCCCAAGCAAGGATGTACTGCCTCTGGTGCGCAAGATGAGAAGAGAGGCAAGAGAAATAAGAAAAGAAAAGAAAAGAAAAGAGAACGTACATGTGATGTCGAAGAAACTATAAGAGAAAGATGGGCGTCAAGGTGATAGAATATGGCTACTGAAGTTGCACTTAAACTTTTGGTGGTTGTATCTATCAGGGAAGCAATACATGGGGCGAGAAATGCGAGAAAAGAAACCGATACAGTAAAAGTGACGATTATATTTGCCTATTTTGACGGTAAAAGGATGAGACCTAATTGCCAACCTAGGTGCACGAGTAAATTCATGTTAGCGCAAACTTAGGAAAAGAAGCTTGTCAGAGCAGAAGGCATGAAATATTTGTAAAAAAAGACAGAGGAAAGCAACATCCCATCGGTTAGAAAGCGACTGACGGGGAGATGCCAAATCGGAATCGGTTACAGTGCAGTTCGTCCTTTTGTTGAGAACCCCGAGATGAATAGCAGGAGCACCCGAACAGATATGGCAACATTATTCTATGCATTATTGAATGATAGATTAATAAATGGGCAAGATGGACTGAGAAGAAAAAATTTCTTGGCCTAGAATAGAGACACAACGTTCTTATCAGTAGAGCGTAGTTATTTATTCGATGTACTCCTTACACTTGAGATCGGCTGAGAGTGTGAGGCCGGAGAGGCGCAGTGTATTGCTTTCTGAAAGACTAGCATGATCAATATTCATAGAAGGTGGGAAAGTTTCTCTGTGCTGGTTAAAGGTGAGCAACTTCGTTTTGGAAGCATTAAAATGTTCGAGTTATTTCTCACCGCAAGCCATCAAAGATATGAGGTCCTTTTCAAGGGTAGAAGAGAAGTTTACTTTGCCAGATTGGTAGATTTCTTATTAAGACTGGAGTAGATGGTTATGTCATCCGCAAAGATGCCGACTTGGGAACTGATTACATCAGGAAGTTCAGTGATGAAGATCAGGAAACGTGTAAGGCCTAGAATAGAGCCTTCTGGGACATCCGCTTTCACATGAAAGTATTTTAAAGAATGTCCATTCAAAAATCACTTTTTTACGATATGACAGGAACGGCTGAATTAAATAAAATCTCCTTCAGTTATACCGTAGCCTTGTTAGTTGCACAGAATACCAGCATGCCCAAAGCTGTCAAACGCTTTTGAAATATCTAGGTAAACAGCTCGGGCCTCGACGTTCTCATCAAGAGCCTGATATCTATGTTTGGTGATTGCTATAAGCATATGAGCGGTAGACCTGGTGAAGCGGAAATCATATTGCTTGTCAGAAAGTAAGTTGTGACATGTGAGATGATCAATTATTTCAGCATTGGTTATAGCATCGAACCGTGGTGAGAGGCTGATAGGACGATAGTTAGAAAGGTCGGAGGACTCTCCAGAGTATGTAAAGCAGGAACTATAAAGGATAAATTCCAACAAACAGAGAAGCAAGAAGCAATGTGGCAAATTTTATAGAATTTGTAGAGGACAAGAGAAAGTTCAGGGGCACAATTTCTTATGACGATGGCTGGAATTCTATCACCTTTACTTGCTTTATGTGAGTCAAGCTTAGAAATACAGGAGACGGGGTTATATATATATCATTCACTTGGGCCTCAGTTCCAGGTGGAAATCAGATGTAGGAACTCCAGATGAGTAAATTGTAAAGTTGGGAAATAATTTAGGCGCAAAGCACTCAGCCTTGTCCACTGTGGATATGAAGACCTCAAAGTTATTGAAAAAAGGAGGGATTGAGGGTTTACTATTGTTTAGCACACTTATGCTGAGCCACCAGTAGTCTTTGGAGCCAAACTTGTGGGGTGTTATAAGCTACTATCAGCAAACAACAGCTTAGCAACATTTGGAACACGCTTGCATTCATTACGAGCAAAGGCAAAAAGGTGTCTATTGTAGTCAGATGCGCCACTCTGGTAAAGCCGGAAGAAGTCATTCCTGCGGACAATAGCGGTCGAGCATAAAAGAGAGAACCAAGGGGAAGAATATGATTTAAGTCGGAACTTCCTGGCTAGGATGAACGCATCGATTAAGCTTTTGCTCAGAAGGAGACATCAGAAGCTCATTCTTTAACGAGAGGCTAAAAAATCTTGTTTCAATAGACATCACAAAGAAAGTCGCAGAACAACTCCCAGTCCACTCTTTGATAACAGTAAGATGTTCTGCTGGTAACAAGTTTCTGTGAGGAGTTGGAGCGGAAGTGAGATATTAACGGAAACTACAGCATGATTGGTGTTGCTAAGAGAGCAGAGCTGCATGATATGGCAAGAGTCAAAGATAGAAGTGAAGCAGAGGTCTAGCAGTGAAGTGTGTCTTTCAGAGTTATTGGGGAAATGCCTAGGGAAATCCACCACTTGCATGAGGGGTGGAGTGATTGAAAAGATCAGGGTATGGACGCCATCGAAATCAGTGGCAGAGTTTTCTAGACACTTGGCATAGCGCGCATTGAAATACTAAACACAAATATATTAACGAACTGATGAAAGGAAATGGCCTTGTCTATATTATCTGAAATACTGTCTAGTACGGAACAATCAGGAAAGGAAGGTGCGCAGCCGAGAAAGAAAACATAGCTAATTGTATTTAGTAGAAAGCGACGGAACACTTGTAGGAATGGTCTGGAGATTCAAAAGAAATCTCCCTGGCCAAAGGGAGATGTTCACTGACATAAACACCCAGACCATACTTATGGACATTGGAATATTTCCTAAAGAGGGGAATGTAACCAATGATCGATAAATGAGAGAAGGGAATTGAAGGATTAAGGTTGGTTTCACAGATGTCTGGGGTCCTTTCTTGAAGGAAGGACTCCACACTATAAAAATTGGTATGTATACCATGGATGCTTGAGAAAGAAATGTTGTTAGAAAAGACAAATACACAACAGAGAAGAAGAAATCTGTTACTAGTGTACGAAATATTGAAAAACCTCTCATGCAATAGCTTTCACCACCAAATATGAGTGGTGGAGGTGCGTGAGGTGGCATGTAAAATCCGAAATCAGTTCCGTAGAAATAAGTGTCATATTACAGATTCCCGGGTTAGTGATCTGCAACACATGTTTGTGTTTAGTATTTCAATTTTAGCAACACCGATCATGCTGTAGTTTCCGTTAATATCTCACTTCCGCTCCAACTCCTCACAGAAACTTGTTACCAGCAGAACATCTTACTGTTATCAAAGAGTGGACTGGGAGTTGTTCTGCAACTTTCTTTGTGATGTCTATTGAAACAAGATTTTTTAGCCTCTCGTTAAAGAATGAGCTTCTGATGTCTCCTTCTGAGCAAAAGCTTAATCGATGCGTTCATCCTAGCCAGGAAGTTCCGACTTAAATCATATTCTTCCCCTTGGTTCTCTCTTTTATGCTCGACCGCTATTGTCCGCAGGAATAACTTCTTCCGGCCTTACCAGAGTGGCGCATCTGACTACAATAGGCACCTTTTTGCCTTTGCTCGTAATGAATGCAAGCGTGTTCCAAATGTTGCTAAGCTGTTGTTATAAACTCCGTGTAAATTTGTCTGATTTGCAGTTTTTTTTTAATAAAAAGTCGGCAATTACATGGGAATGCTTGCACATTGAAAATTGTGTATTAGATAAGCACATATTTTTATTTCCGTCTGGAAATGCCGTGAATGTAATGTGACTTGTATTTGTTGTTTCTGTAGTCATTTGTACTAATAAATCAAGTAATTTAGAATGTAATAATTGCAATTGTCCTTTTAAGTTAGTTGAACTTAAGTATTAAGTATTTTATTTTATTGTGTCGATGTTTAAATTTTAATTCTGGGGCGTAAGATGATCTGAGCCTTAAAAAGATAACTTAGTTATTTCCATTTTTAAGATTTAATTTGTTTAAACTGTTCAAATAACTGAACAGATTGAATAAAGAATGAGTAAGTATTTGGGGCAAGCGAATGAAACTTTATATGATACTCGTTAAAATTATGAGGTTATTGACACAAACAATTGTACAAATGACTATACAAGGCAGTAGCGAAAAATGAGCAGCGTAATCCACTTTTCTGACTCGGATCAAACAACAGTCAGTCAGTTGAAACACGCTTGGGCGATCATGTCTCGAAAGAGACATGACTGACTGGGCGGAAGATTATCCCGCAGTAAGTTGCCATTGCTTTCTGCGGTAGACTGGTTGCCGGCCAATGCTATAGAACCCAATCTGTCCTGTTATTTCACTCATAGCTAGATTTTTTTTTTAATCATTTCACTCCGAGCAAGGCGGAAACGCCACTGATGTGCAGGGGGTTACATAAATGTAAAAAGATTAATTAGAAAAGAGTGAGGAGTACAAAGGAGAAGAGATGTATTATATTATTACGTAGTTATTAGTGGGTGATCGGTTTATTACTTCATAACAATGGAAAACCGATCCCCCACTTTATGACCAGGAGAATTCTTAATCATGCTTCCAACTATTATATCTAGCCAGTCACTTAAGATGGAGACCGGTTTACCATGAAAATCAAATTCTAACATTGCAGCTTAAAATAAGTATTGAACGCGAGTAACTAACACCGGTGACTCTTTCAACTTCCACAGTCAGTCAGTTAAGTGCCATACGTGAAACACGCTTGGGCGATCATGTCTCGAAAGAGACATGACTGACTGGGCGGAAGATTATCCTGCAGTAGGTTGCCATTGATTTCTGCGGTAGACTGGTTGCCGGCCAATGCTATAGAATCCAATCTGTCCTATTATTTAACACATAACTGGAGGGAAGAGACGGATTAATACCTTTCCCAAGGGTATTTGTGGACCACAAGTATTTTTCTTTTAATCATTTCACCCTAAGCAAGGCGATAACGCCACTAAGACTTACTACTGAGAGGAAAAGAGAATGAGAAAGACGTTAGGGAGAAGGGTGAAAAAAACATGCCCCAGGAAGAGAGAAGACGGCTGGCGTTTAATTTATATTTTTGAAGATTATCGGTGGCAGGTAATCAAGATACAGGAAGCGAGTTTCCCGTCCGAGATGTGCGAGAAATAAAAACTATTAGAATAGAATTCCCGGTGAGTTAAATGATGTGACCTAATTGCTAATCTAGTAGTTCGTTTAAATACACACGGCTGTATTACCCAGAGGGAGATCTAATAAAAAACAATTGTCATGAAAATATTTATAGAAAAACAGATAAACCATATTAGGACGATGGGGAAGTGATTAAAATTTAGACGCTAGGGCAGGGCCAACAAAAAAAAAAAAAAAAAAGAGAAACAAGAAAAAAAACAGAAGATATAAAATAATATTTCCAACTTTATTTTTGCATATCACCTTCTTCATTCAGGTTTTCAGGGATTTGAGCATTGAGCTTGGAGCATTTTTCAACATTTTATTTTTCAAATATATTTAGATAACTCTTAGACGTCCATTTGGAGTTTATCTGATATTCTTTTGTAAAAAATTAAATTACAGATTAGATTATTTTTGCTTTCAAAGAATGGTGCTTAATTGTTCGGTGGGATTATGTTGTATATACTTTTTTTTCCGAGGCGTCATTATTTTGCTCCAAGTTAATTGTACTTATATTAATTTCCGACGTTATTTTTTCAAAAAGTTCAAAGGTTTCGACCGGCAAGACTATTTTCCCACCCCAGCAAAACTGAATTTGGTAAAAAATTGTATCGATGCAGTTATGCCGACCGAGAGAAACACAGTGGTTTATTGATAGACTCGCAGTATAGCCTGGCGTTGCTCGGGTGTAATGAAAGCTTTAAAACTAATCTATGGTCCTGGAGTTCAGACTCTTTGGACGTTGGAACGAAAGACTAAAAAGGAATAGTTGTTTCCAGTTAAAGCGAAATTGTAGACTGAAAGAAAAATGAATGGGTATAAGTCAAATTTTGATTTCCTGGTATAGATATCAAATAAGTTTTTTCATCGTAAACTGAATTTTGAAGGCTAAATAAGTCCTCTGAGTAAATGGTATCGTGGTTGAGACTATGAACTACAATTATACCTACTTAGAGCCAAACCCGAAGCAAAAACTAAAATAAAAGGGCTGAAAAAGATACAGACATACAGGCAGATAAACAGACACACAAACGAACATCTTGCCTTTTATAGAGATATATATTATCGATTATCTGCACTATTGTAAGAACTTCAACCTTGAAGCTTCTGAATATCGTTTCTAATGTCTTTGTCTATGAGTGCATCCGATTTGATTAACATCGGACCACTCGTTCTATAACCAGATTTTTTCGATTATCGATTTTCGATATTTATCGGGTGTACCTCGACACAAAACCTTATACGTTTATAGTACAACTGTGTAAATTTGCAAGAAAATCGGTTCAGCCGTTTCGGAGTCTATAGGTAACGGACACACACACACACACACACACAAAGACAAAGTTCCATTTATAAATAAGTTTAGATTATTCTTTGTCTACCTTTAACATCCGTCCCATAAATTCAATTACACCTTTGTACAAATTAAAAGAAGTGCTTTAGTTTTCTTTCTTTCACCTTACGCTCAGAGTGACCGGGTGTAATCGGTTTCTATTTCTTCCCTAGATTTGATCATTTGCAATGATATGCAGTAATATGAATCTATTTTCGTGGCGTATGATGAAATTTGTTTCGCCTTTAAAGAATATTGCGTTATCCGTGATTGAATCAGATTTCTATCAGGCCCAGACACTACGGCCATTGTTACTCCATGGACGTTTACTAAATTTGAGACACTGCACGACTACACTGGCAAGCATTGCAGAGAGCTCACCGCTATTGATGTTGTCAGCCTTTCAACTTTCAGTAGTTTAATCAAGGCAAAGAAACAAGCTGGATTAATCAGTTCAAAAAGTACAGGAAAGTACAGTTCGAAGAAAAATAGCAACGCCAAGAGACGACGTATACCTGATCATGAAACGTGTGAAATATCTTAGGAATACATAAGTTCTGTTTCAATTAATTTGCGCATTTAAGCACAAGATAGAAAATTTACCCTTGGTTGTAGATGCACATCGTAGAAAAATTTACGCATGGATGTAGATGCACATCATAGATAATTTATACATGGGTGAAGATGAACATCATAGAAAATTTACGCATGGGTGTAGATGCATATCATAGAAAATTTACACATGCGTGTAGAGGAACATCATAGAAAATTTACGCATGGGTGTTGATGCACATCATAGAAAATTTACACATGGGTGTAGATGAGCATCATAGAAAATTTACGCATGGTTGTAGATGCACATCATAGAAAATTTACACATAGGTGTAGATGGCCAACAGAAAATTTACACATGGGTGTAGATGAACATCATAGAAAATTTACGCATGGTTGTAGATGCACAACATAGAAAATTTACGCATAGGTGTAGATGGCCAACAGAAAATTTACGCATGGGTGTAGATGGTCAACAGAAAATTTACACATGGGTGTAGATGAACACCATAGAAAATTTACGCATAAGTGTAGATGGCCAACCGAAAATTTACACATGGGTGTAGATGAACATCATAGAAAATTTAAGCATGGGTGTAGATGAACATCATAGAAAATTTACACATGGGTGTAGATGAACATCACAGAAAATTTACGCATCGGTGTAGATGCATAACAGAAAATTTACGCATAGGTGTAGATGGTCAACAGAAAATTTACGCATCGGTGTAGATGCACAACATAGAAAATTTACGCATAGGTGTAGATGGTCAACAGAAAATTTATGCATGAGTGTACAGGCACAACATAGCAAATTTACGCATGAGTGTAGATGCACATCATAGAAAATTTCAGTGACCCGTTTGGCCGAGTCACATAACCACTACGTCGAAATTCCACTGCTTAAACAACTAGCTCAGATTAAGTCATAAAACTAGTAAACTGATCTTCTACAGAGTTTCGGGTTGTTACAAAATTTGATTCTCGGGAAAAGCGCACTAAAACACGAAGCGTAAATGCTGATCTTTATAGAAACGATTTTGTCATTTTTGACAAGTAATTTGCTATAGCAATAAAAGAAAAAAATCCCATTCATTATTTATAACGAACGAACTGATATCATACAAATTGAATATTTTCCGTAAATTGGGGAAGAAATGTGTTTATTTATATAAAACTCGACCCCAAAATTGCCATGATTGATGTCAAAGTAAATTAAAGCCAGGATTTTAAATTAACAATGTAAGTAATTAAATTACAAAAACAGGAATATTATTTGGTCTGTTTTATGAATTCGTTTATTTTTTAATATGTGTGTATGTGTGTGTGTGCGTGCGCTCGCGTGTGTGTGTGTGCTCGTGTGTGTGTGCGTGTGTGTGTGTGTGTGTATGTGTGTGTGTGTGTGCGCGCGCGCTCGTGTGTGTGTGTGTGTATGTGTGTGTGTGTGTGCGCGCGCGCTCTGTGTGTGTGTGTGTGTGTGTGCGCGCTCGTGTGTGTGTGTGTGTGTGTGTGTGCGCGCGCTCGTGTGTGTGCGTGCGTGTGTGTGCGTGTGTGTGTGTGTGCATGTGTCGCAAGCAAAAAGAAATCGTTGGAATATGGAAATAATAACTGGCAACCACTTACATTTGAAAATGAGAATATTTAATAGAGGCGTCCACGATTTCATAGTTAATCGTCAAAAGGGATACGAAAAAATTACATTGTGAAAAGGGTAATTTTATCTTTCATTTTACGACTGATTTCAGAATTTGCCAACCCTTACCTACATACGATTTTGCTCAATTTAATAACATTACTTCAAACTGTTTCGCATTTAAGTACCTAATTAGTTAGATTCCGCATTTTATAATAGACCAGTTCTTATTTATAACACTCGCAAATAGGCTGCAATTTTTAAGTTTCATTCATAAACCCACATAAAAAGACATGGCAACTAATACGCAACTTGTTTATTATATAAATTGTTAAATATGTGATCCACCAAATGAAAATATAATAAAATTCAGTCTCTTTCTCTTTCTTTTAACCTTAATATTATTGGATTATCGTTTATTGACTATCGGCATATATGTATACTATTGGGCATACATATTTTCTCGCACGAGGTCCCCTGGCATTTAAAGATAGAACGGCGCAAATTTTATAAAAATTGGTTATCTTGACATTCATTGAAATTTTCACGGTAAATAAAAACCTTCGGTAGATTATACTGTTGATAGGATTTCTTCTGTATAAACTCTTGATGGAAATGAGTTCTAAAAAAGAATCATCAAAAATATAAAATTATCTCGTTTAATCCAACGACCTAAGTAAATCTAGAAATATCTTCTTACCAGGAATCTCTAACTTGAATAACATTTTTATTCTGGAGTTTTGCGCTCTTCGGCTCAAGGATTTGAATTTGAAATTAACTTACTTTCGTACATTTAAGCATAGGCTATTTGCGCATATCAATATTAGTGAGTGATTTAAGTATCACTGATTGGAATCGAGTCGGGTACCCGAGACGAAAGTTGATAATTCTAACTCTTTGGGGATGTAATCTAGCTCTTACACAGCGCATATATCTCTTGTGAATCTGCATCTAACCCTCTTATTTTTCAATATAAATTCGTTCATAAAGAAAAAGAGATAAATGCACCTAAAAGAATTACATCTAGCGTAAGAAGATATTAATATGCGATTCTGTTTTTTACAAGTGTTCGAGAATCCACAGCAATTCCGATTCATTCAACTTAGTACTTTTGACGTCTCCGACAGAAGTCTGGAATTTTATTCTTGTTATAACTCGCTTTCTGTTGGTTATAATGTTAAGTCTTACTTAGGCACTGGCCGTGATGTCTGTAAGAAATGTTCTGATTGAATCTAACGATGTATCTATTTCGTAAAGATTTACAAAAATGTAGCACAAAGCCAAAAGAAGGATGGTGAAATTAATGTCATCTTCTATGAACATCTTTATAATTTTAGCTAGCCACAATCACTGTGAAGGTAATGTTGACAACGTTCATGAATACAGAGTATCCTCTTGGCATCTGTTTGGAGGTTCTGCCGAGATAATGTTGGTAAGGTTCCGGAAATAGAGTATCAGCCTGTCATCTTTTGACCATGTCCGTCATAGGTTATGGATATAGAGTATGCTCGCAGCACCTAATGAAACAAAGTCAAAGATTATTAACGTCAAGAAGATATTAATATGCGATTCTGCTTTGTAGAAGCATTCGAGATTCCACAGCAATTCCTTCAAGTCTGGAATGTTATTCTTGTTTTTTTTTTTTTTAATCATATCACCCCGAGCAAGGCGGTAACGCCACTGAACCGCAGGGGGCTACGTAAGAGTGAAAAGATTGGAAAAGAGAAAGCCGGAAACCACATCCTAAGCAGGGAACAAGGGATGAGCCTCTTCACCAGTTCAATAGACGTGGGTGGAGTGTTAACCAGGCGATAGTTAAGTCTATCTACTCCAATTGTTATATCTCGCTTTCTGTTGGTGATAATGTTAAGTCTTACTTAGGCACTGGCCGTGATGTCTGTAAGAAATGTTCTGATTGAATCTAACGATGTATCTATTTCGTAAAGATTTACAAAAATGTAGCACAAATCCAAAAAATGTTGGTGTAATTACGATCATCTTCTGTGAGCATCGTTATAAATTTAGCGAGTCTCAATCACTGTGAAGGTAATGTTGGTAACGTTCATGGATATAGAGTATCCTGTTGGCATCTGTTGACCATGTCCGTCATAGGTTATGGATATAGAGTATCCTCGCCGCACGTAATATGTTCAATGAAACAACGTCAAAGATTATTACTCCCGAATCAGACACTCTCCTGATCCGGATTAGATCAGCAATACTCGGAAAAATATGGCCGTCTTTTATACACGTCGCATTGAATATTTTGAGCTTCCTGATTGGTTAAGCCTTCTATTGGTGAACTATAAAATGGGTTGACCCATGGGTGTCTCACCAGTTTATGTAAGTATCAAAAAGTCTAACACCCTGTCCCAAGCAAACCACTTCCTTACATAAAAACAACACAACCATATTTACCATTTTACTACAACCGCCAAAATATATCAGATTCTCCATGAAGTCCTGACTAGTCCCCATTTTTAAAATGTTTCTTTTGTGGAGGGAGGAGAATAAAGCAGTATGCCCCTCACACACACAATAATCTTTAACTGTGGCACAAGCATTGGCTAACTTAATGAATTCAATGCGGGATATTTAATAATATAAATCACTTATCTCCCCAGCTACTCAATCAAACACATCAAATACAAAAATCACACCTGAAATCCGAAAGGAGCCCTTAATCCACAAGAGGACTGACGGTTCTGGTCACCTCAAAGGGGATGGGGAATAAAACTGTTAGGAAAGAGGCCAACGATCTTCCCAAAATTCTGACGTTTCAGCTGTCCCGAGACAGGGGAAGTCGGCTAAATAGGCATCCAGTTTGGTAGTGACCGGGTGAATATACCCTGAAAGTTGTCTAGAAACACCTTGCATATGTCAACTTTTGTAATCACAGTCAGATTTTCAGGCAATGTGGCACACGCGGTATATCGATGAGTCGAATACCTACACATCTGTCTGTACGCAATTCAGCAGCCATATTCGTCAACTCTGAAGACATTCTTTTTAATTTATCCCTAGCTACCACAGTTTGATTCTTCTTAACAAAAAGATCCAACTCAGCCTTAGTTACGGCTACAGCTTCGCGATAACGGGATTTTATCGCCCGATCAAATGCCATTCGCGCTACTAATCTAGCTAGATTGCATCGATGACTTAAATCAACATCTTCTTCTTGTTGTTCTTCTTCTTCTTCTTCTTCTTTTCTTCTTCTTCTTCTTTTTCTTCTTCTTCTTTTCCTTCTTTTTCTTCTTTTTCTTCTTCTTTTTCTTTTTCTTCTTCTTCTTCTTCTTCTTCTTCTTCTTCTTTTCTTCTTCTTCTTCTTTTTCTTCTTCTTCTTTTCTTCTTTTTCTTCTTTTTCTTCTTCTTTTTCTTTTTCTTCTTCTTCTTCCTTCTTCTTCTTCTTCTTTTCCTTCTTCTTCTTCTTTTCCTTCTTCTTCTTCTTCTTTTTCTTCTTCTTCTTTTCCTTCTTCTTCTTCTTGTTCTTTTTCTTCTTCTTGTTCTTCTTCTTGTTCTTCTTCTTCTTCTTCTTTTCCTTCTTTTTCTTCTTTTTCTTCTTCTTCTTCTTTTCCTTCTTCTTCTTCTTCTTTTTCTTCTTCTTCTTCTTTTCCTTCTTCTTCTTCTTCTTTTCCTTCTTCTTCTTCTATGTGCCCTGTCCCTTTAAAGCGTAGGCGATCTTGGCTTTCCACGTCTTCCTATCCCTGGTGGCTCTTAGCACACCTTCTCTTACAACATGCAACCCTCGTTCAATTATCAACCTGATTTGGTCCTTCAAATATGTTTTCTGTTGCTTTCCCCTGTCTCTTTTTCCATCTATCTAGCCTGTTAGTATCAGATTCTCTAAGCCTTCCTTCCTCATTTCATGTTCCAGGAACTTCATCTGTCGCTTCCTGATGTCCAGTATTAATTTCCTTTCTATTTCAGTCATTTCCAGGACCTCATCGTTATTCGGTCTATGATATCCGCAGTATCCTTCTGGAAAACCACATTTCAGTGATTTCAAGTTTTTCAAATGACCTAAATTTGAATTTTACTTGGTCCTATCAACTATTCCCAACTACAGCTACCGTCAATTCGCGTTTTAGCATTTGTAGCAGTTGTTTTTGGAAATCTCGCTCACCAAATAATGATATATTAAATTTCCAGTAGCCAACCACCTTTACCTTAAGCTTATATAAATTATCACAAATTAAGACGAGTCAAATATGCCTACATCAACTCGCTAAAGGTAGATAGCACGTACCACCGTAGTCGAACCGATCCTGTCTGCCCAAGTTCATAGAGTGCTCATTACGATACTTATCGACAAGATCAAACTTGATTAAGTCCCTAAATGGTTTCACATCACGGTTGTTATTTCCCAGTCTTGCTCCTATACAATCTATATAGGGATCAACGACACATTTTATCACCCGCTAAGACTACCCGACAAGATGTTGCCAAAAATATCACAACATATGTATTTGAAGCTTAAATTCAATGAGAGGAATAACCTTATTTTATGGTAATAACGAAAATGCAAAGCTTGCCTAACAAATCCGCGAAGACAAGGGCACACGTCGCATTCAAAGACTTTGCTTACCAGCCAGGTAACTTCCCTCGTGCGCCCATCAGAACATGCTGAATAGAGCTAGAACCCACTAGAAAGAAAGATATCCCGATTGCTTGTTGCAAACAGGGTTACTGTACAAAATTATTTTCCCCAAGATCGCGATTGAGCGAGACTCAAGACCCGGTCATTCAGACTAGCAAACCATAGAGACCGATTAGGGTTGGTCTTCTCCATTGAACATGGCCGAGGTGAGAACACCGATGACCTGACCCATTGAGCCTAGACACATTTCACTTTTAATCACACTATTATGAGACAGGAAACTTATGTCCAACGGAAAATTTAGCTTTAATCCTCTATACAGGCAGGGGTGAAGAAGAAGTGAGAGACTCCTAGTACATTGTTGCAGTATTTTTAGGTTTTCTTTGTCAAATTACGCAATCGAGATGACATCAGTGTCCTTATTTATCAAGACTTATATCTGCCGCGCTCCCCAGCTTAGCCACACAACTTTTAAGATCCTCTTTGCTTTGAAAAACTTACGAGGACTTTCTACGTTTTTCTCCGTTAACCCTTATCATTTTAAAAAGATATTTTGGCTGACCTCTACGACACTACCACCACCTTTAAATTTGTTGATTTTCAATTTTTGGGACTTTTGTCAGCGCAGTCTTATCGATTACTACATAAAGATTACGATTATCAAAAACATTTTGGAAAAATTTCAATATGTAAACAATTTTAGTGGGGCTCAGTTTCTCATACAATGTTATAGTAAATCGATCCTCCATTTTGGGACCACTCGCGTTGGGGTCGCTTTGCTTATGTATTTTTTTTTTTTTTGACGAGTTCTTGCCCTGTTTTTAAACTGAGAAACTGAGGCCCCCACCAAAAACAATTGTTTAAATATTTAAACTTTTACAATTTTTTTTTTTTTGTCAATCGGAAAGTTTAGGGTGTAATCGATAAGATCGCACTGACAAAAGTAAAAAAATTGACAATCAACAAATTTACAGGTGGTGGTAATGTCGTACTGGCGAGTGGTTCCAAAATGGAGGATCGATTTACTATAACGTTGTATGAGAAACTGAGCCCCCTACCACAAAAAAATTGTTTAAATATTGAAATTTCTCCAAATGTTTTGTCAATCAGAAACTTTAGGCTGTAATTGATAAGATTGCACTGAACAAAATTAAAATAATAATAATAATAATAATAATAATAATAATAATGAAAATCAACAGATTTAAAGGTGGTGGTAGTGTCGTACAGTTCCGCCGATATTTTAAATTTTATGCATGAGTCTTTGGTAACTCTTTCCCGGATAGGCGACAGGGGTCTTCTCCGAAGCTTTGAGGTGATTTAATTTTCTTCCTTTTAAAAGCTCTGCTAGCTTTTTAGAGACTTCTTTGTCTTTTAGTAGAAACTTTTTGAAATGACTGTGAAGCTACAGAGTGTGATAATTTGGAGAAGGAAATAGAGTAACATTCGTTTTTAGTCCAGGGAATGTTGATAGAGAGGAAGGCAATGATCATAGGATGTGTGGCCATGATATATTTAAATGAAGGGAACGTGAAAGAACGCTAACGAGGAACCGGCACCCACGTTGACTTTGGTTTCTTCACCCACATTACGTCCGGCTCTTTTAGTTTCCCGCAGCTTTTTGACTTTTTCCCAATTTGGCTCACCTTTCTTTTGTAAATCGATCAATGCTGTTGTTGTTGTTTCAGCAAATGATACCGTTGTCGCACTTTCAGCTGGTAGAGGGTTTGAGGCTGTCAGTGTTTTTTTTTTTTTTTTTTTTCCCCTGGATGCTTCAAAGAAAAAAAGGTCCCGCTGTGTGATCTTCCTTCTGCTCCTACCAATGACACGTCATTCTTCTTCTGCTTCTTCTTTACTTGCAGAAGTGTTTGTACGTATCACTGGCAAAACCCATAACAGGCGCAACCGAACTATGAGTATCGGCCAGAGGGATATTTTGATCGCCAGGATCCGGAAGTGCAGATGCTCTTCCTCTCTGGACATGAAGAGGTGATATTACTAGTTCCATATTACTTGAAACAAATCAGTTTTTGGCTAGTCACGATGACCGGCAGAATTCCTAATTGGGATGCAGATGAAGGTCAAACGATTAAGTTTTATATCAAAGCCACAACGCCCGTTCAGGTTGTTACAGATTATATCTAATATATAGAAAAGCGACAGAAAATAGGCAGCTAGATGTTATCCTATAATATGAATACGGGCATCTTATACCTCTACGGACCTGTGCCGACACTGTGCAGACACTAGTACACTGTCTGCTCCTGTGCTATTAACTCGCGAATAACGACGTCGAGACAATACTCTGTCTTGAGCGGAAGTACGCCCCACATGAAAAAGGCCGTACTTTTTATCACTCTTTCAGGTTAAATTTATTTTAATTCGAAATTTGAATTATTTCAAACGATATTACAAGAACACTCCGTATTTAAAATAAACGACCCCACTTTTTTAATAATCCTTTTCTGACCTGTTCACTTATCTATATGTACACGGTATTTAGACAGTGAGAAAGTAAAACAGATCTCGATATGTAAAGTCACAAGTTGTTCGCCTGAAGAGAGTCAACTTTGAACTCCAAATGCGTGTAGTAATCAAACCTCTGCATGGCCAATATCCAGTACGTGCCAATAAATCCAATGTTGACAAAGTTAATACTCATCGATGGTTACGTGCATCTGGATTAAAGTCAGAAACTGAAGGATTTATACTTGCAGCACAAGACCAAAAACTTTTCACGAGAAACTTTCAGGCAAATATTATACATAATAATATGGATCCAAAATGCAGGTTTTGTGATAAACACCAAGAAACAATAGACCACCTAATCACAGGCTGTTCTGTGCTTGCCCCAAATGAATATAAAAATCGCCACGATAGAGTTGGGCAATATTTACATTGGACAATGTGCAAACATTATGGAAAAGCTGTAAACAAACACTGGTATGAACATCATCCAGCACCGGTTACAGAAATAGAAGATGTAACCATGCTATGGGATTACACCATCTACACAGACAGAAAAATTGAAGCAAACAGGCCAGACATTATTGTTAAAAACCAGAAGGAGAAAACTTGTCTATTAATTGATATGGCTTGTCCAGCGGATTGTAACATAGCAATCAAGGAATTTGAAAAACTGTCAAAATATAAAGACCTGGAAATTGAAATAGAAAAAATGTGGAAATTGAAAACAAGAGTTGTGCCAGTGATAGTAGGTGCACTTGGAATGATAAAAAATGGAACAAAACAACACATTGAAAAAATCCCTGGAAACCCCAGCTTAAGAGATATACAAAAAATTGTCTTATTAAGTACAGCCCACACACTAAGGAAAACTTTATCTATGTAATGCTGGGGATGATAGGGAAGATAGAAAAACATGAAATGGAGCCATAACAACACGCCACTACCTGCCTTAGGTCTCCCCGCAGACTTGGTTGGTAGTGAGACCAAAGCAGAAATCGAAATATGATGAAAAATGACATAATAATTGTACACTTTAAACAAAACGTTCACGGTTTCTTGCACTTTTTTCTTCTATACCAATTTATCTCGTTAGAAACACCCCTAGTTGATTGTTAATATATATATATATACACTTTCTATACTTTCAATATAGGCTACTTTCATGTCCTAAAATGCTCAGTATCTGGAAAAGAGTATATTTAAATATATAAAACTGAACTTCAAGCCTGAAAATTGCATTTTAACATGAAGCAGACTGAAAGCAACACACAGCGTTGATAATAAGCAAAATGAAATGAAAACCAAATATATGCAAGAGGGTTAGATTCGGAAACATGAGTACAATTTAAATTTATTTAAAAACGAGGGAAAAAAGAAATGGCAATGAAACAAAATATCTTTGTCCCTAGTGAGTTTAAAGTGCAAATCATTTTACTTAAAACCTTCCTAGCAAAATCAGAGACCGAACAAACTTTTCTGTTTGTCTACACAAAGACGACCGATGTAACTTTATATACACTGCCGCCAAGATTCACAAGTGTTTGGCTAATCGTTGCATAAAACGGTAAATGCTGTATCTATGTACAGCACATCATGACTTATCTACCAAATGATACCCTATGGCTGACTCACATGCCGTGTGCTGCAGTTTCACGCATCTCACTTATTATTGCTCCATCTGTTTAATGTTCAACCCTACAAAGTCAGCTTTAAACTGACATTTAAATTATTAAGCAACAAGACATCTTTGAAGGTAGACCACTAAGACAAAACCGGAAGAGTGTCAAAGACAACACGCAATTCATCCCCTGCATAACCAAAGTAATTTTAAATACACTCAGCAAAAACAAAAATCGAAAACCAAAAGAATCCTAAAATTTCTAAGCTTACTTTTTATCGCGCGTTTAAAAACATTCTCCTGTCAGCAATACTCTTGAAGAATTATTGGTCTAAAACTTTATCTTAAAGAATGCGATTTTGTATATTTCAGATATATATATATATATATAATTATACTATAGTCATCCTCAGAACGATCTGTTTCGCAGCTCATCAGACGGCTTAGACTCCGATCGCTTCCTAACCCAAGATTGAAACCCGACCGAATCGGCGATTCTACCTCTGGGCCACGAGCGTCCGGTAGAAGAAGGAAGACCTATTAGCGTATATCATTGCACACGCCCAATAGCTAGCGTGCTCTAATCCATTATTGAATGAGCGATGCGTAATCGTGTCGCCCCAAGCAAGGCACTTTACTGCCACTGTTGAGCAGGGGGTTACATAGGAGGTAAGTTGTGAGAAAGAGTGACAGGTTATATGGTGTGTCAGGAAGAGTTAAAGAGAAGGATAAAAATACTGATGAGAGAGAGGATGCTAGGTATGGAGATAGGAGATGATTATTGACTTTACATTTGAATTCTTAGAGCTTGTAGCCGTCATTTGCGTTATATGGAATGTTATGTCGATACTTCATACACTATACATGCTTCATACACGTTAAAACACGTCAAAATTATAGACAGATATAATATAATTACATTTCTTATTAGAATACACTGCAAACTATCTCTCTCTCTCTCTCTCTCTCTCTCTCTCTCACTCGATAAAAAGTTTAAAATTGATTCATGTTAATTTTGCATTCCTATGAAAAAGGAAGATTATAAGGAGCATTTCACTGAGATCCGAAGGCGAATTGGCATGGCGAAAGTAGCATTCCAGAAGTTGAGTAAAGTATTAAGAAATAGGACAATTTAACTAGAAACAAAGAGGAGAGTACTAGATTGCTGTGTGATGTCGGTTCTTCATTATGGCAGTGAATGCTGGACAATATCATCAAAGATGAAGGAAAAACTTGAAGCAGCAGAAATGTTGCTATATAGAAGGATGCTGTGGATGTAAAGTGGGGGATCAATTCCATATTACAATCAATATATAAACTGACCCCTCACTTTGTGGTCACAGCAGATTCTATACATTTATATTCCTGAGATCCAAAAGCACAAGAATGCATTCCAGGAGCTGAGAAGAGTATTAAGAAACAGGACAATTTCACTAGAAACAAAGCAAAGAGTACTGGATTGCTATGTGATGTCGGTTCTTCAATATAGCAGTGAATGTTGGACAATATCATCAAAGATGAAGGAAAAACTTGAAGCAATTAAAATGTGGTTCAACAGAAGGATACTGTGGATATCATGGATCGAGCATGACGAGTTTTTGGAAAGGATGGAGACGAAAAGGAAATTAATACTGAGCATCAGGAAGAGACAACTAAAGTTCCTGGGACATAGAATGAGGAAATAGCTCTTGGATAAGGCCAGATAGATGGAAAAAGAGACAGGGGAAAGCAGCGGATAACATATTTGAAGGATCTAATCAGGTGGATGACGGAACGAGGTTTGCGTGGTGTCATAGAAGAAAGCGTGCTAAGAGCCTCCAGGTACAGGGAGATGTGGAAAACCATGATCGCCTACGTCCTGAAAGGACATGGCACATAAAAGAAGAAGAAAATGTGGAAGTGATTCACTAAGATTAGACTTGGTGATTGTAGCCTTATTGATGAAAAACGCTCAGGCAAACGCCACTCTACTATAGATGATGGCCATAGAATGAGGAAATAGCTCTTGGATAAGGCCAGATAGATGGAAAAAGACACAGGGGAAAGCAGCGGATAACATATTTGAAGGATCTAATCAGGTGGATGATGGAACGAGGTTTGCGTGGTGTCATAGAAGAAAGCGTGCTAAGAGCCTCCAGGTACAGGGAGATGTGGAAAACCATGATCGCCTACGTCCTGAAAGGACATGGCACATAAAAGAAGAAGAAAATGTGGAAGTGATTCACTAAGATTAGACTTGGTGATTGTAGCCTTATTGATGAAAAACGCTCAGGCAAACGCCACTCTACTATAGATGATGGCCAAATTAAGATATTGATTTGGAATAACCGGCATTACAAAACACGATAATTGGCAGTTGCACTAAATTTAACAAAATCTACCTGCCATAGAGAAGTTTGGACAATAAAATAGCGACGAAGTTTGGGTACCACATGATCTAAGTGTATAGAATCTTTTGGATTACGTTTCTGTTTGTGATTCGATGCATAAACAATAATAATCCTCCCTTTTTAAAGAAAATTCTGACATATAATCGGAAATGGGAGGTTTAGAATAATGTTCAAAGAAAAAGATCCTGTGGTAAAAGACACGAACCAAACTTAGCCACCAAAAACCAGGTCTTCATCCTAAGGAAGTCCTGCTGTGCATTTGGTCGAACTGGAAAGGAAACCAGTTATATGAGCTTCTGCCAAGTAACCAATCAATTGATTCTTGAAAGTACTGCAAGAATTAAAAGCGCCAATTAAAAAGTACACCTACATTTGGTGTAAATACCAGACCTCACCTTTCTATGGCAACGCGGCAAAAATTGTTGCAGCTTTAGCGGGATGTGTTACACAACCCGCCATATTTATTAGACATTGCTACTTCGACTTTTTACTTATTCAGGTCTTTACATAGAGTCTCATTGTTAGAAGTTTTGATTTTTTGGGATAACAGTTGAAGGGAAACGGGAGAAAGTTTTAAATTTTCCTTTAATAATAGGCATGAATTTCCGGACAACCCAATATATATATATATATAGTACTGTGCGAATGTATTAGGATAAGAACTATTTTATTTTTATGAGGCATATTGACAGAAAAAACAATTTAATTAAAATAATTTTATTTGATTTACTCAATAAATGCTTTAACAGGAAAAAAATTAATTGTTACAAAATAAATCTAATATTTAGTATAATAGCCTTTTGCTTTGATCACAGCCGTCATTCTGTCAGGCATTGACATCACAAGTTTCTTCAATGTATCTCTTGCCAAGCAGCTTCCCAAAGTGTGTCTTGCAAAGTAACATTAGATTTATCAATTTTTTTATCCAAAATATTATATAGCTGTTCAATAGGATTGAGATCAGGTCTTTGTGCGGGCCAATTCAAATTCGGAAACCTTCCTTTCTCTTCCTTTTTAGTTAAATAATTTTTACAAAGGTTTGGCTTTTCACCCTGGATTTAAATTTCAATGAGATTTTGGTAAATTTTCGTTTTAGGTCCCGAAGGTTTTCCCCCTTCAAATTTATCTGAAATAGCATTATTTCTGTGCAAAGTATATGCTGAACTCAAATCAACAATTAGTTATTGAAGAAACATACCATTTTTTCTCTGAATGTCCAGAAAAAACGGTACTAGATTTTGTCTCCCGTAACTCTAACGCAGTCATGTAATTAACTCCTGAATGTCATTCGGCGTAGGACAACAAATTTCGGTCTATTTTCGGCCAATTTACTTCCTTTACTGAAACTTCCGCCTATTTACTTCCTGTAATGAAAGTAATACGCTATTGTATTTCTACGCGTATTACTTTCATTACAGGAAGTAAATAGGCGGAAGTTTCAGTAAAGGAAGTATTCGACCGAAATTTGTTGCCTACACAGAACGTCATTCTGCAGTTAATTACTTGACTTTGTTAGAGTTACGGGAGACAAAATGTGCGATATATAGTTCGTTTTTTTTATGGGATTCAGATAAAAAAGGTAAGGGTTTTTTTTCAATAACTAATTGTTGATTTGAAGTTCAGCATATACATTTGCACAGAAATAATGCTATTTTGGATAAATTTGAAGTAGGGAAAAGCCTTCGGGACCTAAAACGAAAATTTACCGAGATTTTTTAGGAAAATCACCTCTGTCATAATACTTTTGCACTCTACCGGTAGTGTGTAAAAGTGTTAGGACAGAGGTAATTTCAAACTTTAATTTGATGCCTAAATAAATTAAGATAAAATAGTTCTTGTCCTAATACAAGTACTGTACATATATATGTGTCTGTGGCAAAGTAACAGAGGCATCAGAATAATTTTACTTTCTGCCAAACGGTTTCTAAGCTACAGAAAATCTACCACCAATTAATTTTCCCTTAAAGAGTTTTTTTCGGGTACGCCTTACATCTCGGAATATACTACACTTCATGACCACAATCTTTGCTTCCAGAAGATTCGGCGACTCATTCGTTCATGCATTTCTTTACTCAGTTCAAATATTAGCCCAGCTGTTTATCCAGTTTCCGATCATCGAGAAACGTTCGCTTGATCAGATGTGAGATCATCCCCCATCTTGTCAAAGTGAGATACATATCGCGCCAATTTTTGTACGGTTCGTTTCACTACTCTCGTTTTCGAAGTCGGATTATTCTAACGCGGCGACATTATGTGTACACGGCGCTCATGTTTATTTGCATAATGTTGTCAGCTTCTTGACTCATTCCACAGTCACGACGACGAAGACGACAACGATAAGAAGATGACGGATACTGGTGATCCTCATGTTCAAAACTCACAACTGAAAGTGTCAGTATTGCGTTCAAATCAGCGGAATCATATAGCCATGCATTAAACTGAATTATTCCAATTTCATTATTAATAATATGCAAAAAATATTAATAATTCTGACCGATTATATTGGATCCAAATAAAACTGTTTCCTGAAAAGTTCCTTTTTACTTTACTCTGCTTTAAACAAGACTATCTTTTTCTATATCTTCAAACTCAAGATCTCTAGATAGTATATGTTCATACATTCATTTGAGTGCTGGTTTTCTAAGCGGCGCTTAGATATGGCACAAGGCCGAAAGTATGTGGTACCCAGTGGGGTTCAAACTCGCTACTCGGTTGTAATAGGTTCTAGCAAAACAAGCTTGCTAACCATACACCACGCCGAGGTGCCCATTTCTAAACGGAGCGCAGATGTGGCACAAGGCCAAAATTAAGGGACACTCAGTAAGGATCTAACTCACTACTCAATTGTAATGATTAGCGAGACAAGCGTGCTAACCATTACAGCACCTCGCACCTCGAGGTGCCCAACGCAATCAATTGAGAATAGCGAATTAGTGATTCCTGTAGAGACGGGGCATCATATAATAATTCTGCTTGTTCCTTCCTTAGTTTGTTTGTTACTTAGTTACTCAGTTCCTCCATCCGTTGCGCCACTGAAGAAAGATAACACACTTACACTCTACACAAGCTTTTCCTTCCCACAATCTTTTTATAATCTATAAACGCTACTCTACTCATCCTTTCTCTCATCTTTGCCAAACGGAAAGGTAGTAAAGAGTGAGAGAGTAGTAGGAGAGAGAGCCGATAGCATGACCGTAGCAGTAGCAGCTTAAGCTGGTGGTTGTAGCAGTAATTGTGTGTGTGTATATGTGTGTGTACTCTACAATATAGCAAAAATAGGCAGGTTTGTTGTTGTATCTCGCGACCTAATAACGAAATTTCTGGCCTCTACACACTTGGCCATTATTCAGTTGGTCTTTTCTGTTTACAATGGACACAGGAGCCATGATTTTTCAGTAATAAAAAAAACATTTTCTTTTTCAAAATCTCTCACAAAATAGTTCATCTGAAAAATACAGCTTGACTAGGATATCATATATATATATATATATATATATATATATATATATATATATATATATATATATATAAGTACAAAGTACCTAGTGAGCCAGAGGGACCTACCTTGTTTCAGTTTCACCTAAACGGATTTTTAGAACGGATGATGATTAAAACAATTATTAGAACGGGTCATGATTAAATATAACAGACATTCATTGTCTCTTATATTTGACAGTATATGCTTAAAAAATTATCTACTGCCTCGATACACAAACAATATATATTGAAGTTGAATTACTTTGTTTTTGGTCATAAGATTAGACCATTACACATTTGTATTAAAAAGTGTTCAATACAATTATATTGTAGAAATTTTGAATATTTTCCATTTGTAAACAAGTTATTACGCGACCTAGGTCCTTCCATAAGTGGTGTTTTCAGGCAATTTTCAATAACTGAATTTACGGTTTACCGTTTTTTTTTTTTTTAAGAACGCTTACGTAACGGTGTTTTTTTTTTTTGACGCTCCCGTGGTAAGGAATTTTGAAGGTGCAATTTTTAAAACTACAAGAAATTATAACATTTTTATCCATGATTGTATGAACCTAAGAGGTATTTTTCAGTCTGGTTACATTCTGGTGGAGTACTGTAAAAACAGCCATGCCTTACAACGGTGGCAAAATAGAATTAAAGATTATGCTATTCCTAAAAAAAAAACGAACTATTGAATGTGAGAAAAGAAATTATGACTAAGTGTAATATATATATATATATGTACAAAGTTTTAGAAATTTCTTGTTTCAAGCAGAATTTCGTATATCGATGTTTTGCAGAATCTGAGTTTTTCATTTAAATAATACTTCGATTGCAGACACGGAAAGGAAACTACAAGACCTCCTACAGAAGGTATGGAGAGTGACAAAAAAGGACTACAAATAAACTTTAAGAAAACTGAATGCATGGTCATCAGCAAAAGTTGCAACCCAAAATGCCAAATACAGGTGGGAATACCAGAATCAAGCAAGTACAAAAGTTTAAATTCCTAGGAAGTGTTCTAACAGAAGATGGAAAGTGCGATACAGAGATCCGAAGGCGAATTGACATGGCAAAGGACGGGTTCCAGAAGCTGGGTAAAGTAATAACACACAGGAAAATTTCACTAGAAACAAAGAAAAGAGTGCTGGATTGCTATGTGATGTCGGTTCTTCAATACGGCAGTGAATGTTGGACAATATCATCGCAAATGAGAACAAAACTGGAAGCTGGAGCGTCTGAAAATTTATTGGTATTTATACATCTGTTTTCTTCACAAAAACTCACAAATATTTCTCTCCGTGACACATAGTAATATATATATATATAAATATATATTGCCACTTCGTGCACGTACGCACACACACACA
This sequence comes from Ascarosepion bandense, assembly GCA_037127315.1. Classification (NCBI taxonomy): domain Eukaryota; kingdom Metazoa; phylum Mollusca; class Cephalopoda; order Sepiida; family Sepiidae; genus Ascarosepion; species Ascarosepion bandense. Next base: position 1,286,678 of record JBBBDQ010000391.1, read on the forward strand.
CACACACACACACACACACACACACACACACACACACACACACACACACACACACACACACACACATATATATTTAGTGTATCGAGGCAGCAAATAATTTTCTAAACATATACTGTTAAATATAAGAGACAATGAATGTCTATTATGTTTAATCATGAGCCGTTCTAAACGTCGTATTCTGGCTTTCAGTTGAAAATAAAGACAAAAATTCTCCAACATTTGGATAATCTTTTATTAATTTGGTTCTAAGCTTTCGGCTCACATGAGCCATCTTCAGAGAGGTTATTAAGACGGTAATATAACATCAACCATCACCGACGATTTTATTTTGTGTTGACATAAAACTCCGCTAGGCAACGGCAATAGTTACCAAAAATAACAAACGTAGTTCTCTAATTTGCAATGCGGTTCTAAGACGTCACACCGCGTGATAGCGCGAAATGGCATCAGAACCATGTATTCAAGTGCAATGTAATGTGTTATGACTGACTGCAGTTTATCTCTTCCGACGATGTTTATAGCAATGAGCGTTGTAATTATCGCTGTTCAAAATCTCATAGAATTTTATTACATGAAATTTGCTTTCCTTTCGTACGTTAACGGCGAAAGTATTCATCGCTTCTTTTACAGCGTGTGGCGGACACATTTCCGATGCTTCTGATGCTACCATTGGTACTCGAGAATCATAAACATATCTTTTAATATCAGCAACAGCAATACAGTGTATAATTTTTATTTATATTTTAATTAATTATTCCTTTAGCATATTGGATTCTCATTTCTTCCTTTGAGAACTCTTCTAAAATTGATATTTTAATAAATAGCAATATTTTCTATTGTTCAGTATAGACTAAACTATCGCCCGGTTCACACTCCACCCACTTCTATTGAACAGGTGAAGAGGCTCATCCCTTGTTCCCTGTTTAGGATGTGGTTTCCGGCTTTCTCTTTTCCAATCTTTTCACTTTTCTTTTTACTTTTTCTTTTTTTTTTTTTCAATTGGAGTAGATAGACTACCCTATCGCCCGGTTCCCACTCCACCCACGTCTATTGAACAGGTGAAGAGGCTCATCCCTTGTTCTCTGTTTAGAATGTGGTTTCTGGCTTTTTCTTTTCCAATCTTTTCACTCTTACATAGCCCCCTGCGCATCAGTGGCGTTACCGCCTTGATCGGGGTGATATGATTAAAAAAAAAAGCGTAGATCGAAAACCAATAGAAAATGGAATAGAGTTATACTGCTCTATACATGCATGATGACACCCAAAAAGGGCAAGGGTATGGGAGGTATTATTATTATGTCATTTTTCATCATAATTAAATTTCTGCTTTGGTCGCACTACCTACCATGTCTGCGGGAAGACTGAAGGCAGGTCGTTGTATGTTGTTATGGCTCCAATTCATGTTTTCTATCTCCCCTAACATCCTGAGCGTTATATAAACAATGTTCTCCTTAGCGTGTAGGCTGCATTCAACAAGACATATTATTATTATTATTATTATTATTATTATTATTATTATTATCGCTAATTTTCTTTATTGCTTTCCTTCTTGTTCTATTTCTACCTCTTCTTCTTCATCATCATCGTCATCATCATCATATTATTATTATTATTATTATTATTATTATTATCACTATTGTCGTTACTGCTTTCCTTTTTCCTCTTTTCTTACGTCTTCGTCATATTATTATTATTATTGTTATTATTATGTCATTTTTTATCATAATTCGATTTCTGCTATGTTCGCACTACCTACCAAGTCTGCAGAAAGATCTAAGGCAGGTCGTGGTGTGATTTTATGGTTTCATTTCATGTTTTTTCTATCTTCCCGAACTTCCCTAGCATTACATAGACAAAGTTCTCCTTAGTGTGTGGGCTGCACTTAACAAAACAATTTTTCTATATCTCTTCAGCTGGGGTTTCTAGGGATTCTTTCAATGTGTTGTTTTGTTCTATTTTTTATCATTCCAAGTGCACCTATTATTATTATTATTATTGAAATAGGTAACTGCTAAACCGATACTGTAAAAATGGATAGAAAATATGAAATCCAGTATATTCATAATGGAAGTCCATTTAGTGTTGACTAAATCTATGAATTCTAGATAAATCATTATTCATGATTGAAAGAAGAGAACCCTAACAAAACAATGCTTGTTTTCAATTATAAAAGGCCCAGTAAACCATAACAGAACAGCCAGTATGATAAAAATATACCAAGAACGTGCATCATAGCCAGTTGTACGCGATGTAATGACAGGTTTTGGTAAAAGGAAATTAGCGGTATGGCTCAGTTAGAAATACCTTCAATTATGGGTAACTCAGTACGCTTAGATTTGTTCATCTGGTTAAGATAACACGATAGAGTACGAGATTTTTTTTTTTTTTTTTTTTACGGAATGGTTCAACCTGTACAAGACCGGGGGAGGTAGAGGATTACTTTATTTGGTAGTTTATGTTGATAGGAGTGAAAAATAACGGTTGACTCTCGACAAACGGGTCAACATTGTAGTGATCGACGAAATATTCTCTTGGGAATATGTTCCATAGACAGAGAAATAGTTTGTGGGGAATAAGCTGTCTGAGTGGAACGTACTTCTCGCCGGCGGAATACGGAGGAAGTGTTGATGGTTTGCTACTAATTGATATGGTGGTCAGACCTGCTGGAACAAGGTGATGCAATTCGTCAAAGAACTTTCCATTTTAGACTCGATAGAGCAGTACAAGATTCACTAGGACCTGCTTGTGAGAGACTGGTTAGGGTGTGGAAGTAAATTCATTTCAAACAAGACCTCGGAGAAGATTTTGAACACCATCAAAACTGTAAAGTTAGGTCTGGGCAGCTACTACCCAAATATGACAATAATACTCCATTTCTCTTATTGAGGCAGATGATTGAATGAAGGGCCAGATCCTTACTGAAGCGATATAGGGAGCCGATCATTGTTTGGCCGGATAATAGAAAAAGGTAACAGAATAGTCCATATACTATCAGAGTTGTTTGCCTTACTCTGGGAAGTATAATAAAATTAAATAGAATAAAAAAAGATTAAATAATATAAAAAAGCTCCTTGTTGCTTAATAAAATTCTTATTTCCCCAATACAACAAATAAACATTATCACGCTATTTAAACATGAAAAAAAGTAATTTTCGTCTGCAATTTCCCTGGCCTAGTAGATTAAGCATTGTTTTATGAATGTAATCGAAGATTGCTTTTGAGGTAAATTACTAGTTCGTTTACTACAAACAGACTCAATGGAAACTAAACCAGAATTAACTGAGCATTTAATTTTGAAATTCCTTGAAGATTAACGGAATGAAGAGTAACCTGAAGAAGGTCGGAGATTAAAATGACCGAACACCTTGATACCAACAGCAAAGATGTGGACAATAGCCTTAATGTAAATGGCAAAATAAGTAACAGTTTCTGGAGATAATATTTTGAAACACAACGTAAAATAAATAAAGTAGGGCCTTAATTTGGCACGCCTTTCGGGTGCATAATCGGAGTTATCTCATTAGGTATCAGTCTGAGAGAAGTTGTTTGTAATTCCACTAACTCCCAACTATTCTCAGAACACTCTCATCTACCCAACCCGCATTTTCGGTATCCTTACCCGCCTATCATCCACCCTCTGACATTTCCTATATTTAATCAGCCTTTCTCCACTCTACGTAGCCCCCTACGCAGTAGTGGCAGTGACATGCCTTGCTCGGGGTGAAACGCTTATAAAAAAAAATTAAAAAAAATTCTATCCGTAGAAAGAAAAAACAATGTTTTGCTCAAAGGAAAAGCACGCAGAATTCAGACTGTAAGCATCAGTCAAGAGAAATTGTCTTTGATCTTTTTTTTTTTTTTGATTGCTCTTCCAAGCCCAGCTTACATGTAACTGAAGTTGCGGAATTAAGAATGTTGAAAATCTAGATATCAGGAAAATGACGAGGTTGTATTTTTGATTAACGACAGTTTTCTCCATGATATATGTGGAGAGTTTCATAAAAAATTTATAAGGCCATGTAATTCAAATTTGGTAATAAAATAACACATATCAAGATTTTCATATTGACCATTCATATAGTTAATGATCAGGTTGTGCAGAGATGCAGGAAAACTTATAAGAATATTAAAATACAACCGGGATGACTGCAAATCCGTTTTACATAGTGTTTGTCAATGGTTGTGTTAATATGGGTCGTTTCTTTATGAAAAACTAGCAGCATAGCCCGGCGTTGCTCGAGTGTAATGAAAGTTTTAAAACTAATCCATGGTCCTGGAGCTCAGACTCTTTGGATGTTGGCACGAAAGACCAAAATGCAATAGTTGTTTCCAGTTAAAGCGAAACCGTAGATTGAAAGAAAAATGAATGGATGAAAGTCACATTTTCATTTCCTGGTATCGATATCAAATAAGTTTTTTTCGTCGTAAATTGAATTTTGAAGGCTAAATAAGTTTTCTGAGTAAATGGTATCTTGACTGAAACTAAGTACTACAATTATACTTACTTAGAGCCAAACCCGAAGCAAAAACTAAAATAAAAGGGCTGAAAAACTGATTTTGATCAGACCCGGTAGGTTATCGGTGTATCGATTTCCAATATCAGAGTCAAATAAGTCATCCAAGGATATAACTGCAACCTTGAAACTTCTGAATATCGTTTCTTATGTCTTTGTCTATGAGTGTATCAAATTTGATTAAAATCGGACCACTCCTTGTACAACCCGATTTTTTCGATTATCGATTTTCGATATTTATTGGGGGTACCTCGACACAAAACCTAGCTGAGAACACTCGCAGACGCTTATAGTACAACTGTGTAAATTTTCAAGAAAATCGGTTCAGCCGTTTCGGAGTTTATAGTTAACGGACACACACACATACACACACACAGAGAGACACACACACAGACAAAGTTCTATTTAGAAATAAGTTTAGATAGAAAACCAGACCCTTGACACTTATAGACGGAGCAGACAGTGCTACTTCCGGTTGAAATTTATAAAAGATGTCTTAAAACAGTTTTTTGTTTTTCAGGAAAATAGATTTCTCAAGCCCACTAAATGTACTTGTTCTTTCCAGTATTGGGCGGAGTTTCCTTCCTACCTTTCGGTTTGAAGTAGCGTGGATGATCAAATTCTTGATTATATCATGATTTTCTTTTTGATTTACACGGCTGTCTAGTCTAGTTGTTGAAAGTCATAAATTCAAGGAGGTCTCTGTTATTTCGTAAAATTCTTTCTTGAGGTTCCTGTTGCGCTGGTCCACAAGGCTGGAAGAAGAAAGGTGCCCACTGAAAGCGACAGAATTCATTCAATTTTTTAACCATTCATCTGAGAAAGTAGTCCTATGCAGCTGACAGTTTACACCCTTGTTAAAATAACTGAAACAAAACAAATAATGTCTTCTTAGGATCCTTTATACTTTCCCTGATCACGTATACGTTGTCACTTGCCGTTGTGTTTTTCTCTTACGACCACATTTACCTTTAAGTTTTGGATTGATGGATACAGTTTGTTTCTTCGACTTGGTCACACGACCAACAGTTGAAAGACTGACACCAACAATAACCGAGATCTCTCTGTAAGGCTTGCCAGTGTGTTCTTTCAGCATTACAGTTTTCGTACGCCTTCTTCCAGTAGCGTTCATCACAGAAAATGGCCGTAGGAGAACTAATCGACAGCCGGGACAGTAATGTCTGGACGTGATAAAATATCACGTCAATCACGGATGACGCAATATTTTTCAAGGACAAACAAATTTCATCATACACCCCGAAAACAGATTCATATTATTGCACACTATTGAAAATTAACTAATCTGAGGAAAAAATAGAAATCGATTACACTCTGTCACTACAGTGGGTCTAAAGCTGACTGCATGGTCAAAGAAAGGAAATTAAAGGAGTTGTTTGAATTCAGCTGCAGAAGGGTGTACATGTATCTGAACGTGCCTGGTGTAATGCGTGACAGCCATATGAATTTCCCAAACTGATGAGGCAATTTAAATACCTAAAATGAGTTTTTAGATGGATTTTACTTTTGCAGCAATTTGCAGTGTTGTGTGGAATTAACTGTAGCGCAGTGATCCATTGTTCAATTTTTTTATCTTATATACTTCTTCTTCTATGTGCCCTGTCCCTTCAGGACGTAGGCGATCATGGTTTTCCACATCTCCCTATCCCTGGTGGCTCTTAGCACGCCTTCGCTTGTTACACCACCCAAACCCAGCTCTGTCATCCACTAGCTCAAGCCCATAAATCTAGAACATAAATGTATAGAAACATAGAAACTAACATGGCCACAAAATAAGGGATCAGTTTATATATTGAATATAATATAGAATTGATCCCAATTTTATACCCACATTATAATTTCTCATAAATAGTTGGCATATATCTCCTTCTATGTGCCTTGTCCTTTCAGGACGTAGGCGATCATAGCCTTCCACGTCTCCCTATCCTTGGTGGCTCTTATCACGCCTTCTCCTGTTACACCACCGAAACCCAGCTCTGTCATCCACTAGATCAAACCCATAAATCTAGAAAATAAATGTATAGAAACTAGCATGGCCACAAAAGGAGGGATCAGTTTATATATTGAATATAATATAGAATTGATTCCCCATTTTATACCCACATTATAATTCCTCATAAACAGTTGGCATATATCTTCTTTTATGTTCCTTGTTCTTTCAGGACGTAGGCGATCATGGTTTTCCACGTCTCCCTATCCCTGGTGGCTGTTAGCACGCCTTCTCCTGTTACACCATGCAATCCTCGTTCCATAATCCACCTGATTATTGTTTCTTAATACTTTACTCAACTTCTGGAATGCTTTCTTCGTCATGCCAATTTGCCTTCGGATATCTGTGTCGCACATTCCGTCTTCTGTGATAACACTTCCCAAGTATTTAAATTTTTGTACCTGCTTGATTCTAGTATCCCCGACCTGTATTTGGCATATTGGACTGCCCTTTTTTACTGATGACCATGCATTCGGTTTTCTTGCCGTTTATTTGTAGTCCTTTTCTATCACTCTCTTCAGCTACCTTCTGTAGGAGGTCTTGTAGTTTCCTTTCTATGTCTGCTATCAGCACTGTATCATTTGCGTACCTTAGGTTGTTTAAATTGTGGCCTCCGATGAAAAATCCAGGCATAACTTATAGGGCCCTCAAAATGTTCTCATGGTACAATTTGAACAGTAAGTTTCTTATAACTGATTCAGACGTCGAGATTTCATAATTCCGCATACCGAATATTTCATGATGGATTCAGTGCATACCAGACCTTTGATAATGATGGTAAAATCTGGGCTGTGGCTTTAAATAATTCGAAAGCGTTTGACAGGTTTTGGCATGCTAACAAGCTCCAGGGTAATTATATTACTAGACGATTAACGTAATCTAATCGTCCCTATTAAGTCAAGAAATGAAGGTAGTTTTGAATGGGCCAGATACTTTCACCTGAGCGGGGGTAACACTCAAGTCTCTATTCTAAGTCTTATTCTGTTTATCTTCATCAATAATCTTTCTGATGCCATCATATTCCAGGTAGGCATTTATGCAGGGGACACAACCATTTAGTCCAGTCTCAATAAAAAATCCTCCAAGGTTGATAAATTAAACCTTGCTGCTGCTCTTGAAAAGGATCGCCAATCAGTGATTAACTGAGACAGATTGTAAATTTTAATTCCCCCAAAACAAAACTGCTCTGATTTAACCACCATCATTAAACTTTCCTGCCCACCATCAGCATGGATGATACTAGTCTCTTGGAGACCAACACACTAGGTCTCCATGGCCTCACTTTCCAACCAACCTAAAGTGGAAGAACTACATCGAATTAATAGCTGTATCTACACCTAGAAAAGTTGGTTCACTGTGACGTGCTAGAAGATTTTTCTCGTCAGACTTCATCTGGGACAGTTACAAATCTATCATTCGTCCGTTCATTGAATACTGCTTCCATATCTGGTCTGTTGCTACTACTATTCATCTTGGGGTCCTTGACAGAATCCAATGAAGGATCTGCAATGTAATCGGTCCTGATTTGGCAGTTCGGATTTAGTCACTTTCTTACCAACGTGGCCTGGTTTTCCTTTTTTCATTTCCAACTGCACTGACGAGCCTTTTTTCCTGGTGCCCCGACCACATGAATTTAATCGGGTTACTAGACTGACAACCAGCTTCCACTTTTTCTTACCGTCAAACTAGTTAAATGTATCCGCCACTTCTACTTCTTACAGTTTCTTTTCTCGACCTTTTGCCTATCGAACACTTTTCTTGTTACTTTCTTTCCTGATAGATCAGTCAGTTAAGTGCCATGCGTCAAACACGCTTGGACGATCATGTCTCGAAAGAGACTATAGCTGAAGGGAGAAGAGACAGATTGTATTAATAAGTAGTAATTAGCAGGGGATCAGTTTATTACTTCATAATAATATAAAACTGGTCCCCCACTTTATGCCCATTAGAAGCTTTACTTGTTTCCAGCTATTATCTTCATTCAGTCAGTTAAGTGCCATACGTGATACACGCTTTAGGCGATCATGTCTCGAAAGAAACATGATTGACTGAGCAGAAGATTATCCCGCAGTAGGTTGCCATTTGGGTATTTGCGCGTAGGTGAATGCAATGAATTCAATCCTGATAGATAAAATCTCTAAAAATATAACCCCTTTAAAATCTAATCTCTTTAAAATTCTGATTTAAATTCAATTGACATATTCTACCTCCTTGAATCCCGGTTATCTTTTAACCTTTGCTCAATCACTCCTGTGCCCTGTATTTTCTCTTACCGTAACCCCCTGAACACTAGTAGCTGGCTTACGGCCTATCACGTTGAATACACCGGTTCTCGCTCGATCACCGAAGTTAAGCAACGTTGAGCCTGGTCAGTACTTAGATGGGTGACCGCTTTGGAATACCAGGTGCTGTGAGCGTATAGTGATGGAGGTGCGTGCTTACGGCCATATCACGTTGAATACACCGGTTCTCTCTCGATCACCGAAGTTAAGCAACGTTGAGTCTGGTCAGTACTTAGATGGGTGACCGCTTTGGAATACCAGGTGCTGTGAGCGTATAGTGACGGATGTGCGTTGTGGTGCAGTGGATATCGGCTCGGAAAGAGAAATCGGTGAGCCGAGTTCGAATTCCAGTTGAATACCCTGCATTCACTTAAGCACTTGTACCCTTGAGAAAAGGTATTAATCCGACCCTTCCCTCCAGTTATGTGTTAAATAACAAGGGACTCTGCTCTTAAAAACAAATCCCAATGAATCTTGATACTCGAAAAGAAAAATGATGTAAAAATAAGATAACCTTACCCAAAATCATTGGTTATGTCCTTAAATGATCGCATCAGTATTGATAGGTCGTTAAACCTCGAAACAAACAAACACTTGTAGCTTCCCGTCCTAATTTGGGTGAAATAATTTAAAAGAAATATTTCAGATTATTGTTGCTGTTTTGGTAAAGGGATATCTTTAGTCCTCTTTCAGGATTTACTTGGCAGATTAAGATAATTTCATCCAAATATAAATTATCATTACATTGACCATGGAAGAGACTGCAAGAAAGCTGTTTCCTTTGAGTAGATTCGTTTGGATTGTGGCAAGGAATATTTAACATTATTTATTTATATTTCTTAACTCCTGTCGTACTCCTTAGGAGGTGTGAAATATGCTCTATATTGTATGATTTTGGGGACTGATATGTGGTAAAATATATTTTCAAGCCGAAAAACTATAATAACTCTCGAATGGACACGAAATTCTAAACCTTTAATTTCGACCTACTGCAGAACTCATTCAGTTAAATGCCATACGTGATACACGCTTGGGCGATCATGTCTCGAATGAGACATAACTGACTGGGCAGAAGATTATCCCGCAGTAGGTTGCCATTGCTTTCTGCGGTAGACTGGTTGCCAGCCAAGGCTATAGAACCCAATCTATCCTGTTATTTAACCTATAACTGGAAGGAAGAGACGGATTAATACCTTTCCCAAGAGTATTTGCGCGTAAGTGAATGCAATGAATTCTACTGGAATTTGAACTCGGCTCCCCGACTTCTCGTTCCGAGCCGATATCCACTGCATCACAACGCACATCCACTGCAGAACTACCCCCCCCATATTATCAACTATCAGTTGGTTTTTAGAAATGTTTCTTGGTAAAAAAAAAAGGAAGGATTCTTTATCGTATCTGTGTAAGTTATGCAGTTTTCAGTTAATCTCTATATGTATCTACGATGAAGCGCAGGAAGTTATTGGGTCTACCAAAACTGTCAACATCACCTTGTAAAAGCATTTGATTAAAATTAAGTATTACACCTGAATTAGGTACAAAATCACGGTCGGTGATTGATTATCGCAGAATGTCTGCTGGAAGAAAGGGCGATTAATTCGGTTGCAAAGAGTTTCGAACACTCAAACAATACAATCTAATGTGTTTCTTTAACTGGCTGGTAGCAAAAGGACTGTGAAATCAGTACAGACTCAAAATATACATGTTTGTATACTTTCTATAAACCTGAGATATGGAAACAGATTGATAAGCGTTTAAGAATATAAAAAAGTATATATTATTTAGTGTATGGGTAGATATTTGAAGACCATCACAATGCGTTTTGTATAATAAAGGAAGGTAAAGAAGGTGTTGGATATTACCTATTTATTATTCATTAATATTTCAGAATCTCATCTTCAGAATGATAGGAGAGCTTGATTCCACGTGCGCTTTAGACGAATGGTCCTCTTTCGCTACTACTTCTGTCGGTAATTGTAGTGAGTATGTGTATCTGTAAGTGTGTTAGTGTATGTATGTGTGTGTGTTTATGGTTTATATAAGTGTGCGCGATAGTAGAATTTGCGTTTTTCACATCTTTGCTAAAGTGATAGCGGGCGCCGTTTTACGATTTGGCGATATATCTGCTTGCTTTAATTTATGGTTTAATATGTGTCTGCCGGTGGTAGGGCTTGGTATTTTCGCATCTCTGTCAGAATGGTAGCAGGCGCCGTTTTACGACCTGTTGTTATGTCTATCTGCTTTAATTAAAGGCGTGTTTTTTGCTCCGGCATTCGTTCTCGTGTGTGTGTGTGTGTGTGTGTGCGTGCGTGTGTATGTGTGTGTGGGTGTGTGTGTGTCCTGGGTGTGTGTGTTTATGTGCGTATACTTGTATTTTTTCACTTTTGTGTTCATTTAATATATGCATGTACCTACATACCTTTTCCTTGTATCATGTGTGCGTGTGGGTGTGCATATATATATATATATATATATATATATACATAATTATATATATATATATATATATGTGTGTGTGTGTGTGTGTGTCTGTGTGTGTCTGTGTGTGTGTGCTCCTGTATATAGTTTGTTGGATTGTGCTTGTTAATAAACATATGTGTGTGTGCGTGTGTGAGTGTGGGTGTGTGCGTGTGTGTTCCGGTATATATATATATATATATATATATATATATTATTTAATCTTTGAAGCATCACAATCTTATTAAAATATACCAAGTGTAACAATAAAATGCCAAATTTAGTTGTTTTTTTTTTCTGTTTAATGAGGTCAATGCATTACTATTGATAAGAAGAATATAAATGTTTAACATTACTGAAGTAGTAATAATAGTAGATTCCTACACGGATTCGGAGTTTGGGCTTTAACATGTTTTTTTCGACATGTCTCCCATTAGCATGGAACAGGCTTGCCTCCCAGAGAGTAAAACACTACGCCTGCTTGGCCTCACACTCTCAGCGGACCTCAAGTGGAATGACTATATATCGAATCCATTGCTAAATCCGCTGCCATAAAAGTTGGTTCTCTGTGCAGGCTCCGGAAGTTTTTTCCTTCTGAATCTATCCTGCACACATATAAATCTACCATCCGCCCGTGTATTGAATACTGCTGCCACATATGGTCGGTTGTCCCTGCTATTCTCCTCTGGGCTTCTTGACAAAATACAACAGAAAATCTGTAATGTGATCGATACCGACTTGGCAGACCGGCTGCAGTCACTCTCTCACCGGCGTGACATGGCTTCCCCGTGCCTCTTCTATAAATATTTTCACGGCGTCTGCTCCGATGAACTTAGATCACTGATGCCCTCTAGGTATGAATTTGCACGAGATACTAGATTAGCAACTAGGTCCCACCCTTTTACAGTGAAACCGATAAAATTTAACCGCAATTTCTACTCCAACAGATTCTTTTCTCGCATTTCCCGCCTGTAAAATTCCCTTTCGTATACTTGCTTCCCCGACTGCTACAATCTCCAGGAGTTTAAATGTAAGGTCAATAGACACCTCCTAACACACTATCTCGCACCCATTCTCTCAAACATTTTTCCTATGTACCTCCTTACTCGTCTATCACCCTTCTTCTGACATTTCCTGTATCTAATCGCACTCTTATCACTTTACCCTGTATAACCCCCTGCGCTATTGAGGCAGTAGAATGCCTTGCTTGGGGTGAAATGGTTGAGAAAAAAAATGTTTCTTTATAAAATCAACAATATTTATCAAAAGAATTTGTCTGGCAAATCATAATTATTGTTATCTAATGTGTATGGCATTTTCCTATCTTCCTTTATACTAAACGTTCAAGGGTCATTTGCATTTTATATACGTACTATGGCGTAACAGCAAACAACCAAACAGACAAAGGGCGACAGCGGCATTTATAGAATAGCAAGATGGCTGAAAACATATGAAAAACGACTTGGGCATACATGGAAATAAAAGATATAAAACTTGTAATGTTAGTGTTATGAGAAATTAAACCAAACCTTAACGGACATAAACACTGATCAAATGGTCAAATAGAAGTAGGTCTTTATTTGAGAGATTTATTAGGAGCGTTTTGGAGAAATTCGTTAACCTGTATTAAAAAAAAACAAAAAACAGAAACATAGAAGGTCGAGGACTGCTTATTCACGTGCTGAATCTGATCACGTCCAGTTAAACTGCCTATGCTGGAAGCAATTTCACTTTAACATATTCCTACTTTTTACGAATTGAAATAAATCACCGTTGTTTTTCCTGTCCTTTCATTTAATTTCATTTAAATGCTGTTTATTTCCAATTTTTTTTCTTTCATTTCATTATTCATCTTCCACTTACTTACTTTTCTAAATTGACTTTGAATAAAACTTTTTCTTTATTTTTTGCTACATTTTCTTTGTATTTTTGCTTAAATTTTGTATTTTTAGCCGAGTTTCCCTTTAATTTCTTCCGAAACTTTTAATTTGTTGATATTTCTCAATTGATAATATTTTTACTCTGATAATATATCTTATCTCCAATAAATGTTAATTGCTTTCAGCGAGTATTATTTTTTCAAAGGCAATTCATTTTTTAGGCCATATACTTAAAGCATCAAGATAGGTCTAACATTATCTCATTATCAAACAAGAACAAAATAAAACCCAATGCAGTGATGAATAAGCAAAAGTTTTAAATTCACTTTAACATTTTTCTTTTTCTTCTATCCTTCTTTCTATTGCTCATTTCGTCGCTTTTATATAGACTAGCATCATAACCCGGCGTTGCCCGTGCAACTTAGAACATTTTAATTTCTTCTGTGAATGAAACAAATCGCTTAAATTCGCTGCAGACACTTGAAATATAATCTACATATATGTAACAGGCAATCTGTGTGTGATTGTTCCCTATGCACTTCTACATTTTTTAATATTTCTTTTGTTTCAAAATTACGGGGAAAAATATTCGCATTTTTTTTTACCAAATGAATTATTAAAACGACGGAATAAAAGTTAAATATAAAGGCTCATTTTTTTAATAAAAAAAATATTTTAGTCGCGTTTGACACGTGCGATTTGATTTCTGTGACGTAATTTACCTACCATTTTAGATCTTAGATGTTTTACGGAGCAAATGTAAACAATCTGCACCATTGGCCAAAAAGTGCGAAAGGGAAAATAAACTCAAAAAGTAAGTGTCGACCTGGATATGTGTCCCTAAAAAGTTTGAATGGCGTAGCTTAAAAAATGTAGGCGTGCATACGTAAGAGTCACACACAGACTCACAGATTGCCTTTTATATATATATATAGATTTTATTTCTTTCCATAAATCTTTATCCATATTATTCTCTTTTAATGATTTTTTTATGCATTCTATTTTCAGGCGAAGAGAAGACAATTTTCCAAAAGTTTTAAGTAAAATTGTCACTATTTAGAATTAAGGGTTTTAACTCTAGTTTAGATATATGCTTAAAAAGGTGTCAGTTTCTTTCGTCTCACTGCTTTATTCCCCTTTTTTAATTATATTCAGTTTTTTTTTATTTTGTAATGAGAATCGAAATGTTGGCATTTCATACTGATTTAAATAAAAGATCAAGGATGAAACTCCCGCCAATTCTGTGAAGTGCTGTGATTGTTACAAAGTTTGAGAAACTAATTTTATTGAAAGTTTCTTTTAAGAGAAACCTTTTATAAATTTCAATCGAAAATAGCATTGCATATTCGGTTAATAAATATTTTCTTTAAAAGTAAACGACTAATATTACCATTTATATAATTTTTTTTTCGTTATTTACATTGTTCGATCTGTTGTCCACAACTTTATTGCCACATTCACGACGTTTTAGATGTGGTAGGGTCCGGATTCAAAGAGTTGTGAGTTCAATACCAGTCTACAGCAGTAGAGAACAAATAATTCAGACTTGATTTAAAGGGAGATAACTACATGATATGACATCCTGAAGTGGCATGACACATGAAAGCAGAATGATATAACCCAGTGATCGAAGTTAAGGGTTCGGTTCGAAATTCTAAGCTAATGAAGAAGGCCGGAGCGAACAACTATCGAAACGTTGTGTATATGGCAATAAAGATGAAGAACAGTGTAAATAATATAATCACTCTCTCATCTCAGAACTATAGACAATTTTTTAAAAATCTTTAATTCGTATCTTTTAACTGATCATTTATCCAGAAGTATATGTTTATGCAAGTGTTGGTCAGTCTCTTATTTTTTTTTTTTTTTTTTTTTTTTGCGGGGGGGTCAATCTCGTTCTGTTGCAAAAGAATTCTCGTCAATAGATTTCGCATAAATCTTTTTCTACCAATCACTGCCATGATCAGTTTATATATATATATATATATATATATATAATATATATATATATATATATATATATATATAATATAAACTTATTTATAAATGGAACTTTGTGTGTGTATCTCTGTGTGTGTGTGTTCGTTACTTATAGACTCCGAAACTGCTGAACCGATGTTCTTGAAAATTTACACGGTTGTACTATAAGCGTGTGCGAGTGTTCTTAGCTAGGTTTTGTGTCGAGGTAGACCCGATAAATTTCGAAAATCGATAATCGAAAAATCGGGTTATAAAAGAAGCGGTCCGATTTTAATCAAATTTGATACACTCATAGACAAAGACATAAGAAACGATACTCAGAAGTTTCAAGGTTGCAGTTCTTACAATACTGCAGAAAATCGATTATATATATATATATATAAAAGGTAAGATATTTGTGTGTGTGTCTGTTTATCTGCCTGTATGTCTGTATGTTTTTCAGCCCTTTTATTTTAGTTTTTGCTTCGGGTTTGGCTCTAATAGGTATAATTGTTGTTCTTAGTCTCAGCCATGATACCATTTAATCAGAGGACTTATTTAGCCTTCAAAATTCAGTTTACGTCGAAAAAGATTTATTTGATATCGATACCAGGAAACCAAAATTTGACCTACATCCATTCATTTTTCTTTCAGTCGACAATTTCGCTTTAACTGGAAACAACTATTCCTTTTTAGTCTTTCGTGCCAACGTCCAAGGAGTCTGAGCTCCAGGACCATGGATTAGTTTTAAAACTTTCATTACACCCAAGCAAGTCCAGGCTATACTGCTAGAATATATATATATATATATATATATATATATATATATATATATATATATATGTGTGTGTGTGTGTGTGTGTGTGTGTGTGTGTGTGTGTATTCAGAGGTTAAGCAGTATGCATTTACTGTGATCGGCTGCACTACACACAGGTAATTCTTTGGGGGAAGCATTAAAATCCCTGCAAAATCTTCAGGGGTCGTACTATATATCCACAGGTATACGATTTCTTTTATATCACTACATTGCATAGATTCTTTTTTTTTAAATGTTATTCATAGATACCAGTATATTTATATCTATAGATATGCGAGAATATATGTGAAACTGAATATATTCTACACAAAACCATTTTATATCTTTTGCACATATAGACGTATATTTTTGTTATTATTCGATATCAGTATATTGAAATACACATTAAATGAACGACTCGCGCATTTACTGTCGCATAAAAATCTATAACTTTTTTTCTTTTACATCGTAGCTTTTTCTATCAACATCTCACAAGCTTGCTACGAACTTATATTTGCGTCTGTGAAAATGCAAGCGCCATTATTCTTTTCTACCTGGTGTCAAATGTACAATTCTTAATTGTATCACTGGAGATGCACATTTCGTTTTCAATACTTATGTCCATATAATTTATAGCGCGCAGGTGTACTTCCGCGTATATACCAAAGTTATATGAAGTATAGGTGTTAAATTGATATAGGTGAAAAGTTTTCGAATTTAACTTACACAACACAGTATATATAAAATTACGCTATATTTATTATTGCAGGTCCAAATGCTCAATATCAGGAATATGTAAATATGAAAGTAGTCATTGATGCCAACAGACACCAGTGACACTCTGTTAAAACACAATATTCAGGCCACTATATATATATATATTGTGTGTGTGTATTTTGGCAGCATTTTTTCATTAATACAGGTTTCATTGAATAATATAGACAAGTTCTGTCTATTTATTTTGTGTAAGATCCTTTCGTATGATCTGATTAGTTTGATAGTGTTGTCATGAAAAAACGACAAGAAATCGCAGGAATTGTTGATTTTTTTGATCAAGTCTGAGCTTTCGGCTTACATAAGCCATTATCAAAGGATGAACATTTAATATACAGTGAACATAGAACATTTAAATTATTAACAGAGTGGAGTTATACACAGAAAATTAAACAGGTCCATTTTTTGCGTCGCAGATGGCCGCTGGCCGTGAACAAAATGGTGGTGGTAGGTGTTTGGTCACACGAGAGTATAGTGGCATCAGTGGATTGGTCTGGGAACTGCTACCACTATGGGTGTAGGGGGTAAGTATAGTAACTATGACTTCTCCCGTCGATTATAGGCATTGGAGTATGTTAGTAGAGGTGTCGAAATATATTTTATTTAAGCTAGGTTTAAAGTGTTTGATGTAGATTGCTTCTAGAATTTTAAGTTTTCGTTTATTATTTTCTTGTCTAAGTATATATGTATTTTCAACAAGTGTTTCCTAAGAAGTGTGTGTTGATAGCCGTGGTGTTTTAAATGTCGGAGGAGGCTTACATTACACTTAAATGAAAATTCTAACATATTCCGACATTTAAAACTCCACGGCTATCAACACACACTTCTTAGGAAAACACTTGTTGAAAATACATATATACTTAGACAAAAAAATAATAAACGAAAACTCTAGAAATTCTAGAAGCTATCTACATCAAACATTTTAAACCTAGCCTAAACAAAATAAATTTCGACACCTCCACTAACATACTTCAATGCCTATAATCGATGGGGAGAGGTCATAGTTATTATACTTACCCCCTACACCCATGTAGTAGCAGTTCCCAGACCAACCCCCTCATGCCACTATACTCTCATTTGACCAAAAACCCACTACCACCATTCCTTCTCGGCCTGTGACCATGTGCGACGCAATAAATGGACCTGTTTAATTTTCCCTGTATAACTCCACTCTGTTAATAATTTAAATGTTCTATGTTCACTGTATATTAAATGTTCATCCTTTGGTAATGGCTTATGTAAGCCGAAAGCTCAGACCTGATAAAAAAATCAACAATTACTGCGATTTCTTGTCGTCTTTTCATGACAACACTATCAAGCTAATCAGATCATACGAAAGGATCTTACACAAAATAAATAGACAGAACTTGTCTATATTATTCAATGAAACCTGTATTTATATATATATATATATATATATATATATATATATATATAGATAGATAGATAGATAGATAGATAGATAGATAGATAGATATAGACAATACAAGAAATCTAGACGTGAGCCACAACCTACCGCGGTTTCACACAAACGGTTCTTCAGGGTAAGAGGTTCCTTACCCTGAAGAACCGATTGTGTGAATCCGCGGTAGGTGGTGGCTCACTTCTAGATTGTTTTGTATTGTATTCTCGTTCTACGTTCGTACTTTCGTATCGAGCACTTTGTTGTAAAGGTTTTGTCTTGTTTTTTTTTCTTTCAAAGGAGCACTAGACGTATTGTTCTTGTGCGCTGTTTATTTCTTGTTTTCTCCCCCATTATTTAACCCACGAGGTAGTTCTCGCCAGGTTACAAGACGGTTTATATTACTGTTAAGTTAGCTTTATTTTCGGATGTTTAGTCTGTTATTATTAGTGTTGCCTTACTGTGATTATGTTCATTATATATATATATACTTTAATCCAAAAAGAAAAGCAGGAAGGTAAATTCCAAAGACCTGATCCTAATTAATATTAATTAATGTAATATTGATACAGGTGCAGGGCTCAATGTAATTAATATTTAAATTACAGAGCCAATTATAAAATAAAATAAATTTCGAAGTTCAAAATCGTTGAATGATCATTTCAACATGAAATCCCTAAAAGAGATTTCACATCTCATCGGCAACTATCAATACTCAAAACGAAATAAAAAAAATTAAAATTTAACCGGCGAAAGTTCAAAAATTTACGTCTCAAAAAAGAAAAAAAAAGAAAATCTAGATAGCAATCAATTTCTATTTTTAGATTTTGGACAACATTACTCTTAGATTGAGTTGTAAGTGAAAAGTTAAAAATTTGGCTTTGTCTAGCTTTAAAAAGGGGAAGGTTGGTAACGGAAGAAATAGGAAGTAGTGTTTGATTGAGAAGTGAGCTAAACAAAATGGAAAGATATATATATATATATATATATATATATATATATATATATATTTGAGCAGCAAACTTTTTGAAGCATGTCAGATTAACGAATTGCAAACATTGTGTATGATTATTTTTAATAAAATCCGTTCATACTCACGGATAATCTTTCTCGTATTATAATTGAGAATTGGCAGAAATGGGCTGTAACGTTGACAGATGTTATTATCATTCATTTCTCAATGTATCCAAGTATTTTTGATTTCCTTCTGAGATCATCTTCAGGGGTGTGAGTTATGGTAATAAAAATAACCGCAAAACTGTGTTGCTAAAATTACTGTAAATTTTTGGCATCTTTCATTTATAATACGCAAAAGATTATCCGTTAGTATAAACGAATATTATTAAAAATAAGCAGACACAATGTTTCCAATTTATTTGAAAGTTATTAAAACGAAAATGACGTGTTTTCCGAAGTTCTTGAAAACGTAACGTGCTCTTCTCTTCGTATATGAAATTTTGTTATTCTTACTATTTTAACATAAACATGGATTTTTCTTCGTATTGTTATTTAATTGATTTGTTTCTCCTTTAAACGATTCTGATAGATTAATTTTTTTATCATATCACCCCGAGCAAGGCGGTAACGCCACTGATGAGCAGGGGGCTACGTAAGAGGGAAAAGACTGGAAAAGAGAAAGCTGGAAACCACATCCTAAACAGGGAACAAGGGATGAGCCTCTACACCTGTTTAATAGATGTGGGTGGAGTGTGAACCGGGCGATTGTTTAGTCTATCTACTTCAATTGAAAAAAAAGAAAAGAAAAGAGTGTGAAGATTGGAAAAGAGAAAGCCGGAAACCCCATCCTAAACAGGGAAGAAGAGATGAGCCTCTTCACCTGTTCAATAGACGTGGGTGGAGTGGGAACCGGGCGATAGTTTAGTCTATCTACTCCAATTGAAAAAAAAAAAAAAGGGAAAGTGTGTGAAGATTGGAGAAGAGAAAACCGGAAACCACATCCTAAACAGGGAACAAGGACACTCGTGTTGGGATGGGAATCTCTTTTGTTTGAAATATTCTTAAAACTCAGTCATTCTTTTTTTTTGTTTTTTTTTGCTTAATTTTAAACTTTTCATGTTTAATTGGTTTTCTTTAATTTTTTTTTTTATTTTAGCAGAAATCTATTTGACTGGCGCATTGCTAGTTTCTTTCTTTCTTTCTTTCTTTTTCGCTGACCCTATGTAAGATTGTCTCTCTCCTTTCCTCTTCTTGGTCGGATGTAATTTGGTAGTCATGCTACCATCTTGGGGCCATTCACTGGCTATTTCATTTTATTCACTTAGTGTGACCAAAAAGTTAAAAATAACAACGAGTTTTATTATTATTCATGTTTCCCTCAGTTGTTGATATTTCGACAGAATTTTTATTTTTAAACAACGATAAAGTTTTAAAATCCTAATACGACAGGAAAAAGCAATACGTTAGAAAAAACTATTCGACACAATTTCTACGAAACCTTTTCTTAGAAAGACTGCTTTTTTGCTTTGCTTTGTTTTTGTTTTCTTTTTTCGATAACGCTATTTTCGACGACTGAAATGAAAAAATAACTGAATATACAGAAAAGTGAACAAATTATTATTTTTAAATTTCAGCGCAGTAATAAACGTAAAATAATGTTAACTTTTCTTTTCAATTAATTTTGTTTTTTTAAGAATTTATTTTCGTTAAAAGGACTAATGATGGCAACAACAACATTTTTATAATTAACAACTCATCTGATCATGAGCAAAAAAGTAAAAAAAGAGAAAGAGAAGGAAGAAGAGAAGAAAAGGAAAGAAATAAAATTACCTTCTCTATATCTCTCCTTCTTTCTTTCTTTTTTAATATAATACTCTCTAGTGTAGTGATGTTTTGTTTCGTTGAGCGGCTTTTTCTTCCAAGTTTTTTTTTTAAATTTTTTTTTAACCAGCGTCTTTCTCTTTGAATTCCAATCGCCTCTCTCTGTACTGTCGCTTGGCAAACCATTTCGGAGAAGGAATACTCCGAACAACAACCCGCAACTCAAGGTGTTAATCTTGCCAAGGAGTGAATGGCTACTGCGTTAAGAGGTCGCAAACGATCCCCTACAGGCTTCGGAACCCTGTTTGTAGAAGACCGTTGCCCAACGTTCCAGGCAACTTTGGGTACATTTTGGGTGGACATTACTCGTAGGAATAATATGAGAATTAAAAATAAAAACAAAAATTTAAGTATCGCTCTTCCAGTGGATAAACAAAGAGCCCGTCCCTCAGAAGGGAACTTTACCTGAGGTCTGCCAGAGAAAAATAACTTCTACACAAAGAATGAAACTTCAGGTCCCCACAATCAGGATGATCCTAATGATAGCTCTGCAAATTCCCCAGCTAGATCCGTAACCGTACATTTAAAGAAAGAAAAACTAAAATGGTCTTGTGAGGAGTACAAAGTCGTTATGATTGCATTCCATGATGCGTTACTCAAACCTCAGAAGAACATCATTCGCCAGACATATGACATTCGGCGCGAAGAGGTCGGACAAACAAGTAGAAATAACATTGACAAAAATAAACTAACCAATGTAAGAAGGTAAATCATGCGAAATAACCAATTGACAGAGGCTGAAATTTAAAAATTAAAAAAAGAATTGCAACCAGAATAGACGAATCAACAAAACATGAAAAAGAACCGGAATGGGGAAAAAGTAGTAACATCCCACAAGCCACAGGTCATAATGAAGAAACCGAAATACACAAAGATCACTGTGAAGATAATGCTGACAGTTTAGAAGTGTTGGAAAAGAGTGAACTGAGTCGGTCAGTAGACGGCAATTAAACGAGTTCAAAACATACTGAACAGAATTATTTTCCGGAAAACAAAAACAGTATACAAGAAGCCAAGGAAAACTTAAGAGTCAGGTACAAAATATTGCAAAGGAGTACAGTTACAACTCCCAAAATTACAACCAAAAAAGTATAATCTTGAAACTATTAGGCTCCACAATGCAGCACTCAAATTAATTCTGGATGAAAAAGACACCTATATAAATCTCAATGAAGCAATATGTGCATCAGCAATAGCAGCAACATAGAAAGTAAATATCAAAACAAAAAAATGGCAGTCTCACAGACATGAATATCCACTTTGGAAGAGAAAACTATAAAAAGAAATCTAACAACTTAGAAGTGAATTATCAGTACTCGATTAACCGGAAAGGGAAATAAATGTAAGAACTAGAAAAGGTAGAAGAGTCGAAAGAAATACAATATTCGAAATGAAAATGAATTGCTATCAACTAAAGAAAAAATAAAGCAAAAAATACAACTGAAGACTCAAAGAATAAGACGCTATGAGAAAAGATCAAGATTCTACAGACAGAACTGGATCTTTCAAACCAATGCAAAAAATGTAACAGAGAAACTGGTAAACAAAGAATTGCAGTGAGAGTCCCACCCACAAAATGGAAGAGATTATACATTTCTAGGAAAAAATATGGGCTTGCTCAAAGGACATAACAAAAAAGCAGAACGGATTGCGCAAAAGATAGAACGAATTAAAAATAAAGCAGAACAGACATGGGCTAGAATCACAGAAAAGGATGTTTAATGAGCAGTGAAAAAAGCACACAAATGACAATCTCCAGGAATAGATAGAATGTCTAACTTTTGGCGATATTGTTTAAATACTGCACACAAACAAGTAGAAATAACATTGACAAAAATAAACAAACCAATCTAAAAATGTAAATCATGAGAAATAACCAATTGACAGAGGCTGAAATTTAAAAAATAAAAAAAGATATATTAACACATTTTAATGTGTTAATATATCTTTTTTTATTTTTATTTTTCCAAGTATCCTTGGAAACCCCAGATTTAGAGATATACAAAAAAACTGTCTTTTAAAGCACAGCCCACACACTAAGGTTAATTTTGTCTATGTAACGCTAGGGATGTTAGGGGAGATAGAAAAACCATGAAATGGAGCCATAACAACACACCAAAACCTGCTTGAGGTCTTTCTGCACAGACTGGATAGGTAGTGCGACCATAGCAGAAATCAAATTATGATGAAAAATGACATAATAATAAGAAACACCCAGACATAAAATCAATAATAATTTTATGGGATTTTACAACATACAGGATGTGCGTTTTGGTGCAGTGGATATCGACTCGGAACGAAAAATCAGAGAGCCAAGTTCGAACTACAGTTAATATCCTTGGATTCATTTACGCACAAATATCCCTGGGAAAGGTATTATTCCCCCTCTTCCCTCTATTTATAGGTTATATAACAAGACAGATTGGGTTCTATAGCCTTGGCTGGCAACCAGTCTACCGCAGAAAGCAATGGCAACTAACTGCGGGATAATCTTTTGCCTTGTTAGTCATGCCTCTTTCGAGACATGATCGCCCAAAGCGTGTATCACGTATGGCACTTAATTCCATCCGTAACAGCCATGTTTGCACCCTTTTTGTGCAATTGGTAGTATGTCATTTCTTTCCAAGAAGAAATATGTCTGTTTTGTATGTTGTAGGAAGACATGTAATTGGTCTATAATTTTTCGGGATATTTGTGTCACTATTCTTGGGTAGAAAAGAGGTAATTCTTTTGGTCATCCATACAGGGATTTTAGTGGGATCTTTAACCATTTCTTGAAGTTCTTTGGAAGTTCTGTTCTGTCTGTATAATCTTGATCTTTTTTCATAGCCTCTTATTCTTTTAGCCTTCAGTTGTATTTTCATCCGGTTCTTTTTCCTGTTTTGTTGATTCTTCTATTCCGGTTGCAATTAACAATCAAAACTAACTTCCCAGACATCGTAATCAAAGACTACAAGAACAAAACGTGATTTCTTATTAACAAGGCAATCCCTGCAGATTTCAACTAAACTAACAACAATTATCTTGAAGTAGAAATCTAAAACAATGTGGCAAATGGAAACATCAGTAATTCCAGTTGTAGTTGAAGCCCTCGGATTGATTGGGAAATCTTCCAATACAGCCATTCAAGAGGTCTCTGAAGGCACAGACATTAAAGAAATACGTAGGCACAGCTAACATATTATGAAGAACTTTATGCAAAATTTGTGTTATTTTAGGAGTTTTTATTGTTGCTGTTATTTTTTTTTACAAAAATGATCAATGGGAATATCGTGAAGTCATTAGATCTCTGGCTAGACCCGGAAGGAAATGTGTACACAACAGAAATCATGACATAAACAGAAATCGTAACAGAATTATGATATCAAACTTATTTATAAATGGAACTTTGTCTCTCTGTGTGTGTGTGTGTGTGTGTGTGTGTGTGTGTGTGTCCGTTATCTATAGACTCCGAAACGGCTGAACCGATTTTCTTGAAAATTTACACAATTGTACTCTAAGCATCTGCAAGTGTACTTAGCTAGATTTTGTGTCGAGGTAGGCCCGATAAATATCGAAATTCGATAATCGAATAAATCGGGTTATAGAAGAGGTGATCTTATTTTAATCAGATTTGATACACTCATAGACAAAGACAGAAGAAACGATATTCAGAAGTTTGCAGTTGTTACAATAGTTCAGAAAATCGATAATATATATATATATATATATATATATATATATATATACGGCAAGATGTTTGTGTGTATGTGTCTGTTTATCTGCCTGTATGTCTGTATTTTTTCAGCCCTTTTATTTTCGTTTTTGCTTCGGGTTTAGCTCTAAGTAGGTATTATTGTAGTTCTTAGTCTCAGCCATGATACCATTTAATCAGAGGACTTATTTTGCCTTCAAATTTCAGTTTACCACGAAAAAATCTTATTTGATATCGATACCGTTCATTTTTCTTTTAATCTACGCACAAAATAAGGAACAACAAAAACAGATATGGAGATAGAAAAGTAGGTTATATTGAACGTAATATACAAACTTGAACGCCGGTTAGTAAATCCAGGAATACTATTAGTAAGAAATAAATACATACTAGTCTTGAAGTGAAGTCGTTGGAAATAGTATATCCCTGTATATTATTTGTTGTGGATTTTAGATGAGGAACTGCGCTAATAAATAAACAACAAAAACAGATATGGAGATAGAAAAATATGTTATATTGAACGTAAAGATACAAACTTCAACGAATGTTAATAAATCCAGGAATACTATAAGTAAGAAATAAATATATACAAGTCTTCAAGTGAAGTCGTTGGAAATAGTATATCCGCCTAATATTATTCTAGCTGAGTGAAGCTCAGAAGTAGTTTGGTCTCTGGGTAACTTCGGTATCTCTCGGAAGTCTCTGATAACTGTAACGGATCTCTACGATTACTATCCACTGCAAACTGCAACTGCAACTAAATCTACTGTTCTCTCTATGGCAGGATTATATGTACACTCAGTCGAGTTCATTATCATATACAAAAGGGGGAGATCCCACAACAGTTTCTTTATATTATACATAGCTTTTGGATAGCAATTTAAAAAATATGAATATTTTTTTTCTGATGCTAAAATACACAAACTAAACTAGCGTAATCTCGGACTGATAATTAATATTTCTGACTGGCTTTAGCCTAAGGGCTGAGTTATTGGATTATTAACCTATTTAAAACCAAGAACGAGGATCCATCTGAGAAAAATATAGGCGATGAGTAGATTTTGGCTAGCGTAGCTGAGGGTTACGGTCTCGCAATACCTGTGAAAATGTTTAATTACAGGGCCATTTATTTATTACAAGTCATGTGGAATGAGCATCAGTATATAAAAAAAAAAGATAAGGTCAGTATTAAAGTCCTTCATTCGACTGACTTATGAAAATGTCAGAAATATAGTCTTATTTTCAAAACTAACAATAAAAAAAATATCCAT
Organism: Ascarosepion bandense; assembly: GCA_037127315.1. Classification (NCBI taxonomy): domain Eukaryota; kingdom Metazoa; phylum Mollusca; class Cephalopoda; order Sepiida; family Sepiidae; genus Ascarosepion; species Ascarosepion bandense. The sequence goes on from JBBBDQ010000391.1 coordinate 1,312,553, forward strand.
TGATTCTCCTGAAAAATAAATCCATTAAAAAAACAAGCAGCTTCGGTATCCCTCCTGAATTAGGGGCCCTGAAGCTTTAACGTCATTTGTTTCATAGTATATTCGCCACTGGGGAATGCTCATGAGTCGGCGTCAATTCACACATAAAACCCTGAAGGTATCCATGTATATTTTTGCACACACATTTTATAAGTGTGCTGATAGGTGCGTTTTCTTTGTTTGTTTTGTAGTAAGACTCTACGTTAACATGCATTAAAGCACTCAAAAAATTCCCGAACAAATACATGCGTACACACACACAGGCGCGCGCTCGCGCGCTCGCGCGCGCATATATATATATATGCGCTATCACACCTTGATTGAGCACTCTGGAAGAATGATAGACTTTGATAAACAGTAGCTACTGTGGCATCTATGCATCGTTCATTCAGCAATGAATTAGAACACTCTCATCTATTGGGCGTGTATAATTACAAAATACATGCAAAAACAGTCTGCCTCCTGCCGAACGCCGTAGCTCAGAGTTAGAATCGCCGACTGACGTTAATTGGGTCGGGCTTCAATCCTTGTTAAAAAGCAATCGGCTGTCTAACCGTACTGATGAGCTGCGGAACAGATCTGTCTGCGGATATATATATATATATGTGTGTGTGTGTGTGTGTGTGTGTGTGTGTTTTCAGGAAGCAAATTTTCTTTTAAAATGCCCGATTAAATAAATAGCAAACATTATGTTTGCTTATTTTAATAAAGTCCGGTCATACTCACGGATAATCTTTCGCGTATTACAATCAAAAAATTTCCAAAATGAGCTATAATGTTGGCAGATGTTATTTTCATTAATTTCTCAAGGTACCCAAGCACGTTCAACATCTAAGCTGGCAATCTGTCAACCGTTATATTTGAAGCAGAAAAAATGTACAGTAATTTTTAGCAACACATTTTTCTGGTTACATTTGATACCATAGCTCACACCCCTGATCTCTGAAAGAAAGACATCTTTTGATGGTAATACGCGAAACATTATCGTGTGTATGAAAGGATTTCATTAAAAATAAGCAAACACAATCTTTGCAATTTATTTAATCTGACAGACACACACACATATATATATAGTCATCCGCAGACAGATCTGTTTCACAGCTCAACAGTACGGTTAGACTCCGATAGCTTCTGATCCAGGATTGAAACCCGACCGAAGTGGCGTCAGTCGGAGATTCTACTTCTGGGCCATGGGCGCACGGCAGAAGAATACAGACTTTTTAGCATGTATATTACCAATATACACGCCCAATAGCCAGAGTGCTCTAATTCATTAGTGAATGAGCGATGCGTACAAGCCAGAGTAGCTACTGTTTCTCAAAGTCTCTTATTCTTCCAGAGTGCTCAATCAGGGTGTGAGAGCGTAATATGTACACTACCGGCCATAATTATTAGGTCACCCCAGTTTTTTTCTTAAAGAAATTATTTTTTTATACTATTTTTAGTATTTATTGCCAAATGAAAATGGAATGGTTCTTTTGTTTTAGTTACCGATTTTATTGATTGATATTTTTTTAAATTCAATCATTTCTTGCTGCACTATTACTAATTTGTTAGATTGCTCTTTTTATTAAAATTGCAGGAAGTTAGTAAAATAGATGCCTACCCTGAACGAAATGTACAATTTACTAACTTAAAAATAAAGTAAACATCTAACATAGCTGTTTCGATTGTCTCAGTACGGCAGATTTTTTTTTATCGAGATTTCCTCATGCAAGACAATAAAGCCACTAAGATACAAGGGATTAGTGGGTGTAATAATTAGAAAACAAACCTTATTAAAGAGCAATAAAAATAGATGAATGATCTGGAAGACAGTAGATAAATTTAAAATTTTGAAGGCTGGTGTTAGCTGGTAAGTATAGAACCGGGAGAAAGTTTTACATGCGAAAAAATGAGAGAAAAGAAACTCTTAGCATAGGACATACGGTTACTTACACTACCGGCCATAATTTGTTATTATTACTTTGCAAAATCTTACAAGGCAAGGAAGCAAAGATGAACTCATCCGAATCACTCTAAATTTTCTTCATGCTTTCATTGACGAACCTGCAATATAAGTAATTATTAAATATTTATAAATTCATTTGAGGCACATGTTATTTTGCAGTATTAACAAAAGAACCGTTCTATTTTCATTTACAATTATTCACTTGGCAATAAATACTAAAAAATAGTATGAAATACATCATTCTTTTTAAACACAGGGGTGTCCTAATAATTATGGCCGGTAATGTATATATAGATATAAAATAGCAAATCTGCAGGGTGCGATGGTTAAATTGTCACTATTTGCCTTGTAAAAGTTTGCAAAGTAACAATAACAAAAGAACCATTCTATTTTCATTTACAATTATTCACTTGGCAATAAATACTAAAAAATAGTATGAAATACATCATTCTTTTTAAACACTGGGGTGTCCTAATAATTATGGCCGGTAATGTATATATAGATGTAAAATAGCAAATCTACAGGGTGCGATGGTTAAATTGTCGCTATTTGCCTTGTAAATGTTTGCAAAGTAACAATAACAAAAGAACCATTCTATTTTCATTTACTATTATTCACTTGGCAATAAATACAAAAAATAGTATGAAATACATCATTCTTTTTAAACACTGGGGTGTCCTAATAATTATGGCCGGTACTGTATGAATGTATATGTCTCTGAAGAATAATAATATGGTTATTTTGTTAATAGATTCCTGATAAAAGACTGCACATGAGAAATATGTTATCTTTGTCGTGTTCATTCTGTTACCCTTTGGATTAAGAAATACTAACAGTGCCATGTACGTCCAGAAACTATTTCAAGTCGTTCTGTCGCTTCACCTACGAAAATATAGCAATGTTATGTTCAAGAAGAGTAATGCCTGCCTATGTAAGCCCGTTCGACGGAACAGCGCTTTGCAAGGTTTTTTTACCATTTTCCTTTGCCGACATGATATTTAAGACTCTCATATTGAATATGTATGCTATAAGATGAAAAAACAACTGAAATTTTCGTTAGCCCACCTGAAATTCTTGCTCCATTTAATTGACTCATATAAGAAGTTTTAAATAATATATCGACGTCCAGTATAATTCATCTAGACGATCGAATTTATGCGAACGTACAGATATCTATTAATACGCAAAAAGGATAATCAGTGTATTATTATCAAGACTGATTCTTGTTGGTAACCACTTATTTCAAAAAATATTAACCCTCTAGGGCCATTCGTATCATAAAGTGGGGGATCAGTTCTATATTGTTATGAAGTAATAAACAGATCCCCCACTAATTACTACTTCACCCTCTAGGGCCATTCGTATCATATTTGATACAGTATTTCCCTATAAGGAAACATTTGGTATTCATTGACTGAGCAGTCAGTACTGCTTTCATTTGAAATTTATAAAATATTTCTCTTAAAAAATTTTTCGGGAAAATATTTCTTTCAAGGCTTGTTTTCATACTGTATCAAATATGATACGAATGGCCCTAAAGGGTTAATCTCAGTCTGTTTATCTATCTATCTATCTATCTATCTATCTATCTATCTATCTATCTATCTATCTATTAACCCTCTAGGGCCATTCCTATCATATTTGATACAGTATTTCCCTATAAGGAAACATTTGGTATTTCCCTATAAGGAAACATTTGGTATTCATTGACTGAGCAGTCAGTACTGCTTTCATTTGAAATTTATAAAATATTTCTCTTAAAAAATTTTTCAGTAAAATATTTCTTTCAAGGCTTGTTTTCATACTGTATCAAATATGATACGAATGGCCCTAGAGGGTTAATCTCAGTCTGTTTATCTATCTATCTATCTATTAACCCTCTAGGGCCATTCCTATCATATTTGATACAGTATTTCCCTATAAGGAAACATTTGGTATTTCCCTATGAGGAAACATTTGGTATTCATTGACTGAGCAGTCAGTACTGCTTTCATTTGAAATTTATAAAATATTTCTCTTAAAAAATTTTCAGGAAAATATTTCTTTCAAGGCTTGTTTTCATACTGTATCAAATATGATACGAATGGCCCTAGAGGGTTAATCTCAGTCTGTTTATCTATCTATCTATCTATCTATTAACCCTCTAGGGCCATTCCTATCATATTTGATACAGTATTTCCCTATAAGGAAACATTTGGTATTTCCCTATAAGGAAACATTTGGTATTCATTGACTGAGCAGTCAGTACTGCTTTCATTTGAAATTTATAAAATATTTCTCTTAAAAAATTTTCAGGAAAATATTTCTTTCAAGGCTTGTTTTCATACTGTATCAAATATGGTACGAATGGCCCTAGAGGGTTAATCTCAGTCTGTTTATCTATCTATCTATCTATTAACCCTCTAGGGCCATTCCTATCATATTTGATACAGTATTTCCCTATAAGGAAACATTTGGTATTTCCCTATAAGGAAACATTTGGTATTCATTGACTGAGCAGTCAGTACTGCTTTCATTTGAAATTTATAAAATATTTCTCTTAAAAAATTTTCAGGAAAATATTTCTTTCAAGGCTTGTTTTCATACTGTATCAAATATGGTACGAATGGCCCTAGAGGGTTAATCTCAGTCTGTTTATCTATCTATCTATCTATTAACCCTCTAGGGCCATTCCTATCATATTTGATACAGTATTTCCCTATAAGGAAACATTTGGTATTTCCTTATAAGGAAACATTTGGCATTCATTGACTGAGCAGTCAGTACTGCTTCCATTTGAAATTTATAAAATATTTCTCTTAAAAAATTTTCAGGAAAATATTTCTTTCAAGGCTTGTTTTCATACTGTATCAAATATGATACGAATGCCCCTAGAGGGTTAATCTCAGTCTATCTATCTATCTATCTATCTATCTATCTATCTATCTATCTATCTATCTATCTATCTATTAACACTCTAGGGCCATTCGTATCATATTTGACACAGTATTTCCCTATAAGGAAACATTTGGTATTCATTGACTGAGCAGTCAGTACTGCTTTCATTTGAAATTTATAAAATATTTCTCTTAAAAAATTTTCAGGAAAATATTTCTTTCAAGGCTTGTTTTCATACTGTATCAAATATGGTGCGAATGGCCCTAGAGGGTTAATCTCAGTCTGTTTATCTATCTATCTATCTATTAACCCTCTAGGGCCATTCCTATCATATTTGATACAGTATTTCCCTATAAGGAAACATTTGGTATTTCCCTATAAGGAAACATTTGGTATTCATTGACTGAGCAGTCAGTACTGCTTTCATTTGAAATTTATAAAATATTTCTCTTAAAAAATTTTCAGGAAAATATTTCTTTCAAGGCTTGTTTTCATACTGTATCAAATATGGTACGAATGGCCCTAGAGGGTTAATCTCAGTCTGTTTATCTATCTATCTATCTATTAACCCTCTAGGGCCATTCCTATCATATTTGATACAGTATTTCCCTATAAGGAAACATTTGGTATTTCCTTATAAGGAAACATTTGGCATTCATTGACTGAGCAGTCAGTACTGCTTCCATTTGAAATTTATAAAATATTTCTCTTAAAAAATTTTCAGGAAAATATTTCTTTCAAGGCTTGTTTTCATACTGTATCAAATATGATACGAATGCCCCTAGAGGGTTAATCTCAGTCTATCTATCTATCTATCTATCTATCTATCTATCTATCTATCTATCTATCTATCTATCTATTAACACTCTAGGGCCATTCGTATCATATTTGACACAGTATTTCCCTATAAGGAAACATTTGGTATTCATTGACTGAGCAGTCAGTACTGCTTTCATTTGAAATTTATAAAATATTTCTCTTAAAAATTTTTCAGGAAAATATTTCTTTCAAGGCTTGTTTTCATACTGTATCAAATATGGTACGAATGGCCCTAGAGGGTTAATGAATTGACATGTATATTTGATCATCAACTCAAAATATAAAAGGATGCAAAATAAGTCTACAAGAATATATTCTGTTTTTCTTTTATATCTACCATTCCCTTCACCAAAACGTTTGTTCTGATTTGTTTGAAAACGTGTAGTTTTAACTTAATTCTAAATGTATTGAATGTATTGTTAAAATTACTATATCAATGTGCATCTTAATCACTGCCTAAATTGGTCTTCCATTTCACCCTGCCCTACACACCCAATGGTGTGTTTAGAACTTTTGTTACTCTTTCCGTAACAAACCGTTTTTTATTGGGCAGGGTTGTTAGTCCTGCGCCCAACTACCAAACAACCAAACCTGGAGGAGCGGTGGACCATTCTTGGTCCTTACGTTAACAGCACCTGGCATTCCCAAATAGTCACCCATCTAAGTATTGACCAGTCTACGGCTATATCGTGTTGAATACACCGGTTGCCGTCCGATCACTGAAGTTAAGCAACATCGAGCCTGGTCAATACTTCATCATCATTTAACTATCACACCCAGATGGTGCCTAGGGCAGCAACATTTTGTTGCTGTTTCTGTAACAAACCGTTTTTACGGGGCAGGGTTGTAAGCCCTGCACTCAATCCCCAAACCTGGAGGAGCGGTGGACCATTCTTGGTCCTTACGTTAACAGCACCTGGCAACCCCCAAATAGTCACCCATCTAAGTATTGACCAGTCTACGGCTATATCGTGTTGAATACACCGGTTGCCGTCCGATCACTGAAGTTAAGCAACATCGAGCCTGGTCAGTACTTAAATGGGTGACCATTTCGGAACACCAAGTGCTGTAAACGTAAGGACCAAGAACGGTCCACCGGTCCTAATACCAAGTGCTGCAAACGTAAGGAACAAGAATGGTCCACCGGTCCTTTAGATGTTCTGTCTATCTATGTGATTGCTGCACAATCTTCTCATGAAGATGGAACTTGTAGCAACAGAAGAACGCCAGAAACTAAACATATCAGTCAGTCAATTAAGTGCCATACATGAAACACGCTTGGGCGATCATGTCTCGAAAGAGACATGGCTGACTGGGCACAAGATTATCCCGCAGTAGGTTGCCATTACTTTTTGCGGTAGACTGGTTGCCGACCAAGGCTATAGAACCCAATCTGTCCTGTTATTTAACCCATAACTGGAAGGAATAGACGGATTAATACCTTTCCCAACGGTATTTGCGCGTAAGTGAATACAATGAATTCGGCTGGAATTCGAACTCGGCTCCCCGATTTCTCGTTCCGAGCCGATATCCAATGCACCACAACGCACATCCAACTAAACATATACAATGGAAAAAAATAGGATACTAAATGAGAGAACGACTCAGTTGAAATTTGTAGGGAATTCTGAGAAAAGAGGGCTCAGAAAATTTGAAACTCACAAGACATATTGAAGGGAAGAGAGAGAGAGAGAGTAAATGAGCGCATAACGTACCCAATGACATTATGTAAATAATTGGGAAAATAGACATTTGAATATACAGCGAAAAACCAAAAGTTACTAAGAATGACAAAGGACAGAAAATTGTGCAAAGCCATGTTCACGCCTAGGTCCTTTTAAAGACTGAACACATAGACGTAATATAGGAGATTAGAAAACTGAACAAAAGTTCTACTCAAGGTAATTTTCTCCAGCACTTCATTAATCTACAAAACCAAATATCAACCTGAAAATTCTGGGCATTTCTTAATATACCACCATCAGATCTCAACTCTTATGGTTGTCATACCTGTTGATCAAATCCTTCGAAAGTATCTAAAATACCCTATATATATACGTTTTCACAGATCAGTGCTTAAAAATGGCTTCAATCGAATGAATCTCTCGATTAGACGCTGTAATATTAAATCAATTTAAACTCACTTGTTATCTCTTTCTGAAAACGCACAATTTTAACCAAACACATTAAATTTTACATATGCTAAAATATTATGGTCTCCTTAGTAGACATTGCGTAGAAATAGAAAAACCTTATGGGAAACATTAACAAATAAAGATTCGCAAGAAGTAAGAAAATAGAAGCCATTTTGAAGAGGGATAGAAACAATAGAATCAACAGAAGATAAAAGATCATAACGTTTAAAATTCATGTTCTAGATTCCAGATTGTCCCAACGGACAATAACAGAGGGGATGTGCGTCATCGTTTTTGAGATATCAATGCCATGCGTCATCGTTTATAAAAGTTCAATATCAGTTTGTCCACACAGGATAAATAATATATTCGAAAATCGCTAAATATTATCCGGATCAATAGACACATGATGATCGGAGAGAACAATGACCGTAACCTTTTGACAGTAATAACAACGATAAGGAAAATACTTATGTAAATAATTGAAAGCCTTAAAAAGATAGTCAGACATAAAGAAAACACAAAATAACAATTATTGCATTAAATAACTGTTCGTTTGTATTCTTAATTGAAATACGAAGGACTATAAATTCAGATAATTTCCCTGTTTTGTTGTTTTCCCTTAGTTTCAACCCAAACAGCTATGGAATTAATATCTCCCAGAATATAATGCAGAAAATCGTTTTCATAACTAACGTCAGTTTTGTATGTGTTTTTTAATTAAATAACAAACTTTATATCTTAGGTGGTGCCAGCAATCAGTGACAAAGTTGAAATTACAGTTCAACAGATTGGCATCTATGTGAAATTATTTTTGCTAAGATAGTATATAGATGTATAAATAATTTCAAATATTAAAAAAGAAAATAATATTAAAAATTGAGTCTCTTTCTTCGGTTCCATTAATACAGACATTATTATTGCTATTATTATTTTAGTTTTCAAAACAGCAATATCCGGTAACTCTCCCTTGAGATTAAGTAAATTCAAATCTTTAAAGTACACATTTTCTCACTGCAGTACTCTTCTTGATTTTAAATATGATACGCCTAAATTTAATTTAAATCAAAAGTCACAGAAGATGATTAATAATTAAGTTTATATTTATAATATAAAAATCAATTCTTATTATACATGAAAAATTCAACCAGTATATTTGAAAAGGTTTCGTAAATTATATTTGAAATATTTTGAAAATTTGAAATTTCATTTCTGAGAAATAAAATTAAATTTAAAATATTGGGAATTGTCTAAATTAACTATTTTTTAATATTTATTTTATTTCTGTTATTATGAATTTTGCTGATAAAGTATCAGGGAATTTAATAACTAGTGATTTATATTTCGCTTTTCATATATATCTTAACCACAACTTTAGGAGGCACTGTAGATTTTCCTGGATTTTATAGTTTATATTCCTTATTTATGCATTTATTATTATTATTATCATTGTTCATTTATCATTTTTTATTATTATTATTATTATTATTATTATTATTATTATTATTATTATTATTTCTTTGTTTATTCATTCTTGATTTATTTATAATATATTTGTTTATTTGTTTACAGTTTGACCAGCCCATCTGTTCATGTATTGTCAACGTCCCTCCTACCATTTCTTCCCCGACCATCTTTCCTGGTAAATAATTTGCATCGCACATGGACACACATTACATGGGTTACGGGGAGAGAAGAGCAGAAAAGGAGGGCCTGTCTTCGGCTGAGTTCAACGATGGGCATTAGAATCATAAATGTCAAGGGAGAGCATCCGGGGTTTCTTGGATAGGATGAATGAATAAAAAGGCCAGTGTGCTTAATCAAGAAAAGACAAAAACAAATATTTAAGACGAATGAAAATAGATCGAATATGTTGAAGGGATCGGCCATATGACCAGATGTCCTCAAATCTTTAGTGACTTTCGCATCGTGAAATAAAGTTTCGTCGCTTTTGCAAAAATGCTCAATCTTAAATAGAAAGAAAATTATATAATTACTTCAGTTTAATAGAAAGGAAGATGAAATCTGAAGATCGTTAAATCGTATGTATCTTAAATTATATATAAACCATCTTATATATCTATCGACAATTTTTCTTTACAAACAAAATTTATATATATATACACAAATAATTTTAATGAACTTGGCAAAAATTTATGTAAGTTTATAGCGATAAAGACAAATAGTGTAAAAAATATTATGAAAATTGGATTAATCATTTTTTAAAATATTTATTGATTTCCTCTGTCTGTCTGTTTGTCTCTCTCTCTTTAAGTATATATATATATATATATATATATATATATATATATATATATACGCTCTCGCAACCTGATTGAGCACACTGGAAAAATGATAGACTTTGAAAAACAGTAGCTACCCTAGCATCTACGCATCTACGCATCCTTCATTCAGTAATGAATTAGAACACTCTCATTACTGGCGTATGAATACATGGTATATCACACGCTAAAGGCCCGCTTCCTTATACCGAGCGCCCATGCCACTAGAGGTATAATCGCCAACTGACGCCAATTCGGTCGGGTTTCAATCCGAGGTAAAAAGCAATCGGATGTCTAACCTTACCGATGACCTGTGATACAGCGAAACAGATCTGTCTACGGATTATATATATATATATATATATGTATATATATATGTATATATATATATATATATATATATATTCAGTTTTGTATTAACCTTTTTTAGATCTGTATTATTGAGAGAGAGAGAGAGAGAGAGAGAGAAATTTATTATATTTCAGCAAAAATATATATTTATTGCATTCTTTTAATTATTTAATTTGGTCAAAATGGTACACATAAAATTAGATTAAAAATGTAACATTAAGCAAATGCAAGGATGAAGCTAACTATTTTTTTCTATAGTAATGACAAGATATAATTCTTCATAATCATAAAACAGTTCGAAGTTCTTGGACAAAATCTTTTATGGTAAATGGAAAGGCGAAACCAGAGAGATTTGCTCGTAGTTCCAGTTGATCATTTTATATATAAGGTGTCCCAAAAATAGGTATACACACACTGCAACAGTCTATCATAGTAAGCATTAGTATGACAGAAAGCACTGATGGGAAATGCAAACAAATACTGAACGAATTGTTTCATGATGTTTGCGATTTCATTACCTCACGTTGTCAGCAGTGGCTGGGTAAGAACGGACGTCAATTTGAAAAAAGGCGTTGACTGTAGATACTATTTATTTTTGAAAATGATATGTATTTTAATAAATACTGACTTCACAAACTATTTAAAGTGTGTATACATTTTTGGGAACACCCTGTATTTATGTTTATGATTCTACCAAAATCCATCGACAAAGTTAGTGTTACAAATATTCGCAACTATAAGCGGTGTTTGATAATTTTATTATATTTCATCCTATTTTCGCGTCATAAGCCGAATTTTCTTGTCACGAATTGGAAAGAGAACTAAAGAATTACCCATACGGAATTATTTGAAATTAGCGAAATGTCATCTTAGCGAAATGTCATCTTGCCTATTTTCTTACAGTGACGGGAACTAATTAAGCAACAGCTTAATATGCAGGATGCGATGAATAAATTCTTGTCTAATTTACGCAAAAGCATCACATTTTATCAAATCAGTAAGTTAATCGCCATACGTGATATACACTTTGGGCGATCATGTCTCGAAAGAGACATGACTGACTTGGCAGAAGATTTTCTACCCTGCTCTATAGCTGAAGGAAAAGAGACAGATTGTATTAATAAGTAGTAATTAGTAGGGGATAAGTTTATTACTTCATAACAATATAAAACTGGTCCCCCACTTTATGCCTATTGGAATCTTTACTTGTTTCCAGCTATTACCTCCATTCAGTCAGTTAAGTGCCATACGTGATACGCGCTTTAGGCGATCATGTCTCGAAAGAGACATGACTGACTGGGCAGAAGATTTTCCATACTGCTCTTTAGATTATAGCTGAAGGAGAAGAGAAAGATTGTATTAATAAGTAGTAATTAGTAGGGGATCAGTTTATTACTTCATAACAATATAAAACTGGTCCCCCACTTTATGCCCATTAGAAGCTTTACTTGTTTCCAGCTATTATCTTCATTCGGTCAGTTAAGTTCCATACGTGATACACGCTTTGGGCGATCATGTCTCGAAAGAGACATGACTGACTGGGCAGAATGTTATCCTGCAGTAGGTTGCCATTGCTTTCTGCGGTAGACTGGTTGCAAGCCAAAGTTATACAACCCAATCTGTCTTATTATTTAACCCATAACTGGAGGGAACAGTCGGATTTTATCAAATATATTTACCAAAATTACACAAATATATTTTAATGAGCGATTTTTTCAATAAAATCGCCATTGTCTTCGAACAGGACCCACATTTGAAGGCTGCCATAATTCTTGCCTTTAATTCATTTTTAGTTTTACAAGGAGTTTTGTTGGTATCACAGTCAAGTGAGCCCCACACATAACAATTAATAGGTTTCAGTCTGGATAATTTGGTGGCTAAATGTAAGAGGTGATCTAGTGGGAGAAACTGTCTGGCCGCCATGACTGAGTTCTTCTGTTTGTGTGGCATATTGCAGGTTCCTGTTGCCAGACAGTAGCCACCCTCTTGACCTAGAGCAGCAATATCTCTTCAAGGTACCTGACATAGGCCTCCATGTTGAGCCTGAGGGCTCTCACTAACAAATTAGCAGAACGAGCAGTTTTCCGAGCGTCCGTAGCTTCGTAATCCCAATTATATGCATCCAGTGTTCTGCAAATCCTGTGCACTGTCCTCAGATTGATATCCAAACACTCTCAATGTTTGTATATTCCGGTCGAATGCTAAGCAATACAGCATACCGCTTCCAAATATCTGGCAAAGTGAATTGCGCAATGGTGATCTTTTTTAATAAGCGGCGATTAACCGACCCTACTATATTTTGCAGTCGACACAAAAATCAAATGAGGCCTATGTGTGAAATTAAAAATATAAAATGTCCAGTGTTCTGCAAATCCTGTGCACTGTCCTCAGATTGATATCCAAACACTCTCAATGTTTGTATATTCCGGTCGAATGCTAAGCAATACAGCATACCGCTTCCAAATATCTGGCAAAGTGAATTGCGCAATGGTGATCTTTTTTAATAAGCGGCGATTAACCGACCCTACTATATTTTGCAGTCGACACAAAAATCAAATGAGGCCTATGTGTGAAATTAAAAATATAAAATGTCCAGTGTTCTGCAAATCCTGTGCACTGTCCTCAGATTGATATCCAAACACTCTCAATGTTTGTATATTCCGGTCGAATGCTAAGCAATACAGTATACCGCTTCCAAATATCTGGCAAAGTGAATTGCGCAATGGTGATCTTTTTTAATAAGCGGCGATTAACCGACCCTACTATATTTTGCAGTCGACACAAAAATCAAATGAGGCCTATGTGTGAAATTAAAAATATAAAATGTCCAGTGTTCTGCAAATCCTGTGCACTGTCCTCAGATTGATATCCAAACACTCTCAATGTTTGTATATTCCGGTCGAATGCTAAGCAATACAGCATACCGCTTCCAAATATCAGGCAAAGTGAATTGCGCAATGGTGATCTTTTTTAATAAGCGGCGATTAACCGACCCTACTATATTTTGCAGTCGACACAAAAATCAAATGAGGCCTATGTGTGAAATTAAAAATATAAAATGTTAACAATCTATCCATCGAGATTGCGGCAGAAATACCTCCCATTGAAACCTCCGAAAAATACATCTAATATCATGGTAAGACATTAGCAAATTCAAGATAACATCGTCACTAATGGCGTATAATTATAAAGAAAATATGAGCAGGAATTATTTCTTTCACAGCCTGTACATATAATCCTGAAAGATCGCTGAGGATTTTCCTCACCGAACTTTTAATCTTGTTTTCCATTCTAACAATCGTGTGAACAACTTAAACAATTGTCCAATGTACATAAAAGCTCGACAAAGCACTGAAGTAACATTGAAGAATTTTCTTACAAAAACCTATGTTGCCTGTCATCTTGACTCTTTTCTAACAGACTTGGAACTGCTTATACCTTGTCGACGATCATCGAACACGCAAGAATATTCACGTCACGTTAAGACGTAATTTGGTTTCTATTTTTGCGTAGGTGTTTAAACATGTTAACTAGAGTTTACACGGGTCTCTTATGTCTGTGTGCATCGGACCTAAGTAAATGGAATCAATGAAATTCATTTCAAAAGAGCTCATGAAAGCTATTGAGAAATTTCTGTTTTCATCTTTTATCTAGAGTTTTGATAAAATATGTTTTCTTTGGAATATATTAGAATAAATCACCTGAAACACTGTTATCAGCGGAAGTAAAACAGTTACCCATATTATAATCGCATAACCACTCTATTATACTAAAGACCATTGGCTAATAATTTGCATATATATATATATATATATATATATATATATATATATATATATATAGTTATCAGCAAACTGATCTGTTTTGCTCTATCACAGCTTATCACTACGATTAGACTCCAATTGCTTTTTTTTTTTATATATATAAGCGTTTCACCCCGAGCAAGGTATGTCACTGCCACTACTGCGCAGGGGGCTACATAGAGTGGAGAAAGGATGATTAAATATAAGAAATGTCAGAGGGTGGGTGATAGGCGGGTAGGGATACCGAGAATGGTTCAATATAGGAAATGTCAGAGGGTGGTTAAATATAGGAAATGTCAGAGGGTGGTTAAATATAGGAAATGTCAGAGAGTGGTTGAATATAAGAAATATCAAAGGGCGGGTGATAGGCGGGTAAGGATACCGAGAATGAGGGTTGGGTAGATGAGAGTGTTCTGAGAATAATTGGGAGTCACTGTGATAGGAGGTGTCTATTGACCCTACATTTAAACACATGGAGATTGTAGCCGTCGGGAAAGCAGACTTGTGGAAGTGAGTTCCACAGGCGGGAAGCGCGAGAAAAGAAGCTGTTGGAGTAGAATTGACGGTTATATCTTATCTGTTTAACTGTAAAAGGGTGGGACCTATTTGCTAATCTAGTATCTCGTGTAAATTCGTGCTTAGGCGGCACCAGTGCTCTAAGTTCATCGGAGCAGAAGCCATCTTTTTAACCCAGGATTGAAACCCGACCGAATTGGCGTCAGTCGGAGATTCTACCTCTGGACTATGGGCGCTCGGTAGAGGAAGGCAGACTTTTTAGCGTTTATATTATCATTATACACACCCAATAGCCAGAGTGGTCTAATTCATTACTAAATGAGTGATGCGTTTGTCACGCTCATTAAGAGAGCGACAATTGCGAGGCAGCGTCGGTTTAGGTCATACATTTACTATCTGTTATTAAATTTTCATACCAGTTACGAAAGTTTTGTTGCATATTTGCTCTCTAACAGTGTCTTATCATTGTAATTTTTGCAATAATTATGCCATCGATTAGTGAAAAATATATATATATTCAGAAATTATAACAGGGATATGTTATAATATCACTAAAAAAACTTCTTGTGTCTTGTCAAGTGATGTGGTTTGTTTCAAATTGAATGGTTTTAAAAGGTTGAAAACAAGCAAAACCCCTTTAAAACAAGCAAAACCCCTTTAAAACAAGCAAAACCCCTTTAATCAGGGAGGCATTGCTGTATGTACAATGTGGACCAATCAGAGTAAAGCAACATCTAATTTGCAGAATATGTAAGCAGACTTAAAAATAATTTGGAGGGGCATTAGTATTAATATTTGATTAAATTGAGATGAGCATTATTAATTAACTATTATATCTACTTTATTATTGTTGCGAAATTTAAACAAATTTTCTAAGTTTAACAATTTATTAGCTTTAGAATGTTATTCATATATTAAACGAGGAAGAGAAAGAATGCATACATAAACAAACCTACAAACATCCATACATGGAAAAATAGACGAGTTTATTCACAAACACTGGCAAACAGTCACATATACAGATTAATATACCCACGCATATATACATACACAAATTACAAAATTTAACTTTTATCGGCTTGTCAATTTGTCTGTTAAATTTTAAAGCTCTATTTGTACACATACTAAATTGCTACATATTGGATACAGTCAAGACGAATTCGTAACAGGACCAGCCTTGAATGAATGAGGTCTGGACAGACACAATCATATTTCAATGCATGAACATATAAACAGAATTAGATATATACTTACGCAAATACACAAGCTAAAAACAAAAATGTACACAACTAAAACTCCATAGATCGTAAAAAATATATAACCACATATATAGAAAGACATGAAACCTCAAGCATCAAACTAGGTAGATTCACAATACATAAATTAAATGCGTATGCATGTGCGAAACGTCACACATATACATATATATGCTAAGCCCCATATCGTTCATATGAAGTTATGCCTGTGTGAGCCCCAGTTGTCTAGGTCACGTGCGCGTGTGTCTCTGCGCACGTCAATGGTTGTACAAGTGTTAATTTATGTCTGCGTTTGTATAAAAGGAGCCACGACAACAAATATTTCTCCCAATGTTTATCCAACTTTCACAAAAATTCATCAATATACGCATCTCTACATATATTCAGGATTTTAAATAAAAAAAAAATAAAACAGTTTGTCTGACGATCGAAAAAACCCAGGACAACAAATTTATACCCATCTAACTAAACATCTGTCTATCTATCCATACACATACATACGTACATACATATATACATATACACTTACATATATATATTTTTTTTTTTTTTTTAATTTTTAATTTTTAGTTTTTAATTTTTCTTTTTATTATTTTTATTATTTTTATTTTTTTATTTTTTTATTTTTTATGTATATGTGTATGTTTGTGTGTGGATGTGCATACTTGTATATATATGTATATATATGTATATATGTATTTATGTATGTGGGCTATATGTAGTTTTGGAAAAAAATTTTTTAGCTATTTAAATGCTCCTTTTCATAATATTCATTAATTTTTTATATATTTTTATATGTATGTGTGTGAGTGCATATGGAATATGTATATATATATATATATATATATATATATATATATGTGTGTGTGTGTGTGTGGGGGGGTATATGTGTGCATGTATGTGTATACATGTATATTGTGTGTATATGAATTTTTTGTATATAGGTGTGTATACACATATATATGTGTGTATGCGCATGTATATGTATATAAGTGTGTAATAAATTGAATGTATGTGGTGTATGTGTATGTATATATGTATTCTTAATCGTAGAATTGTGTGTGTATATATATATATATGTATGTATGTGTGTACTTCTATAGGTATGTATAATTGTAATTATTATTTTTTTTTTTTTTTTACCTAGTGTTGTCTTTATTTAGTTTAATTTCAAATGACCTAATTTTTTAAAAAATCCTATATCTTTTTATTCCCTTTTATTAATAATTATGCCTTTTTAAGTAAAGGCCTTTTTCTAATACTTCAACGTTTTGGGGAAATTAGATTTTCGAATTTGTCCAGCGTCTGTAATATTTTAAAAAAATTTTTTCTTTCGTTTCTTTTCTTTTTCCCTCTCTTCCTTCTTTTATCTCTCTTACCACCTTTTTTCCATGTTGCTTAAACTTACGTCGATTTAACACGGCTGTCTGTTAATTTTTAGTTACATTCTCTTTTTTTTGCGAACCCAGACGATATCAATTTTTTCTTTTCTTATTTATTTGATTTTATTCTATCTTTTTCTTTTTCTTTTTCGTTTTCTTTTCCTTTTTCTTTCCCTTTATTTTTATTTTTATTTTATTTTATTTTATTTTATTTTTTAATTTCTTTGCAATCTATTTAAAAAGGAAAAGTAGACTAATTTTTCTCCAGTTTCTGAAAGGATTTTTCTGTTGCTGAGGTGATGTGTTGTCCCCCGTGGGGATCTTCATATCGAAATGGCCATTCAACATCTTTGAATTAATCCTTTTTTAATATATATATATATATATATATATATATATATATATATATATATATATACAAATATACATAGTTACACACATATACACATACATATCCACACATACGCAAATATACATATATATAGATGCTAAGTGACATTTTTACTGAACCTTATTTCGACAGAACGAGTTGTTGGTTGGTTTGTTTTATGGCATATCAACCTCGGCGGGTCATTTATTGCCAACTAAATTTTATTTATTTATTGCTGGTAATACCTTTTTCTTTCAACAATTTATTGTTGATGTTTTTCTTATATAAGTTTTGTGTCTACTAATATTTTTTCTTTTCCAGTATCAAGATTCATTACGATTTATTTTTAAGGGCAGAGTCCCCAAGTTCTACCCTGTTATTTAACCCATAACTGGAGGGAAGGGACGGATTAATACCTTTCCCAAGGATACCAGTGCTTAAGTGAATGCAGGGTATTCGACTGGAATTCGAACTCGGCACATCGATTTCTCTTTCCGAGCCGATATCCACTGCACCAAAATGCACATCCGTCACTAAACGCTTACAGCACCTGGTATTCCCAAGCAGTCACCCACCTAATTACTGACCAGGCTGAACGTTGTTTAACTTCGGTGATCGAGCGAGAACCGGGGTATTCAACGTGATATGGCCGTAAGCACGCACATCCGTCACTAAACGCTTACAGCACCTGGTATTCCCAAGCGGTCACCGATCTAAGTACTGACCAGGCTCAACGTTGCTTAACTTCGGTGATCGAGTGAGAACCGGTGTATTCAACGTGATATGGTCTTAGCTAGAATGAATCGTGTATCCATGCACAATTCAATTTGGTTCGTTTGTATGCATACATACATTTCGTGTTTGCAATTTACTTACAGACATAAATTGAGATGAATATTTAACAGAAACATGTGTAATCCAAAGTATATCAGTTTCTACACTCGCACTTTTCGGCCTGTGGAACTTCCCTGATAGCTACACTCCTAAAAAGTTTAAGTGCAACGTCAATTGTCATCTTGTCTATTTTCGATTCCTAACTTTCTCTTGTCCATTCTCCGACATCTACAGTAACTTGTTCCCTGTTTCTTTTTCTTTCATTTTCTCCTCTATTGTTTAAGCGTTGTTTTTGATGGATACTCATATTTGGGCGGATGTTCTGTTTTTATTATGAAGCGGCTTTCTCTTTTCCAATCTTTTCACTCTTTTCTTTTTTTCTTCTTTTTTTCAGTTGGAGTAGATAGACTAAACTATCGCCCGGTTCACACTCCACCCACGTCTATTGAACAGGTGAAGAGGCTCATCCCATATTCCCTGTTTAGGATGTGGTTTCCGGCTTTCTCTCCTCTAATCTTTTCACTCTTACGTAGTCCCCGGCACCTCAGTGGCGTTACCGCCTTGCTCGGAGTTATATGATTAAAAAAAAAAGATATAGACATGTATATATGGACATCTGAACATACATACATATATATATATATATATATATATATATACATATACCCATACAAAAGCACACAGACATTTAACCTTTTAAAATCAGTCAATTTGAAATAAACCACATCACTTGACAAGACACGAGAAGTGTCGAAACAAAATAGCTACTTTTGTAGTGATATTATAACATATCCCTGTTATATTTTCTGAATAAATAATATTAGCTCTACCTTGTATTGAGAACATTTTTAAAAGTAGTGTTTCTTTGGATAAGGAATATTATTCCGTCCATACGTATCATATACTCCGTTATATATATATATATATATATATATATATAAGCGTATAGGGTACATATGAATGGAATAATATTCTTTATCTAATGAAACACTATCTTAAGAAAGTGCTCAATACAAAGGAGAGCTTATATATATATATAAATAACGAAGAAAAATTAGTAGATATTAACAGATAGGTATTATAGGTATTGTTAGAGGCATACTTTATTAATACACACACAAACACACACACACACACACACACATATATATATATATATATATATATATATATATAAATTTTACAAAAGTAAACATGTATGAATAGCTACATGTTCACGTCTACTGATTTAATTTTTTGTGTGTGGGGGGATTATTTCTAATTTCTCAAATTTCCGGAGAGATATGTAGCTCAGATCGAAAATGGTTAATTTTCTAAAAGACATGCCAGATTCTCAGTGAATTTCTGCTGAACAAGTTCTCTTTGCATCAGTTTTTTAACTGATGCAAAGTTTTTTGCTACAAGTATCTTTCACCAATTCTGACACATGAAAACAGAATTTCTGCCAACAGAAATTCTTGCGTTGTAGTCCTGTCTGATCAGACTACTAATTGACCAACTACTCATCGAAAGATTTGACCTGCTTTATCAGCGTCCAACCGAATACGCTAAGGATAACAAACCTGTAACTTTTACGACGTTTGTCAGACATCTTAAAAAAAGTGATAAATTCGTTGTCCACAAAAGCAAGATGAGACGAAACTCTTATTCGCGAGACTTTATCTTCATGCAGCGCTGAGCAAATAACTTGACCTTGTGACAATGATCTTGCAGAATAATCAGTGTTTGACATAAGGGAAGTACATTAAATAACGGAAGATCTACCATGGGCGATCGAATGAGAAAACGGCAAAACTGAAAGGACAAACGGATGTAGCTTACAGATAGTCGGATTCGTAGATACAAATACGTAGAATAAGACACAAAGCCGTTTACAAAAACACATTAACCACGAGGATATAGAATTAAAATTTTCGCTTTCTGTACTGAGTGACAGATTTTATGAATGCTATGAACTAACCTAGAAAAAGTAAAACAGGTTTAATTACATATATCTGCATATACAGTGGCCCAAGAAAAGATTTTAACCAGGAGAAATAAAATACATCCAATTTCAAAATTCTATTAATCCCAAGCCAACATCTAAACTTATTTATAAATAGAACTTTGTCAGTGTGTGTGTGTGTGTGTGTCTGTGTGTCTGTATGTGTCTGTGTGTATGTGTGTCCGTTACCTATAGACTCCGAAACGGCTGAACCGATTTTCTTGAAAATTTACACAGTTGTACTATAAGCGACTGCGTGTGTTCTTAGCTAGGTTTTGTATCGAGGTACCCCCTATAAATATCGAAAATCGATAATCGAAAAAGTTTGGTTAGAGAAAGAGTGGTCCGATTTTAATCAAATTTGATACACTCATATACAAGGACATAAGAAACGATATACAGAAGTTTCAAGGTTGCAGTTATTAGAGTAGTGCAGAAAATCGATAATATATATATATATATATATATATATATATATATATATATAAAAGGCAAGATGTTTGTGTGCGTGTCTGTTTATCTACCAGTATGTCTCTATTTTTTCAGCCCTTTTATTTCAGTTTTTGCTTCGAGTTTGGCTCTAAGTAGGTATAATTGTAGTTCTTAATCTCAGCCATGATACCATTTACTCAGAGGACTTATTTTGCCTTCAAAATTCAGATTACGACGAAAAAAACTTATTTGATATCGATACCAGGAAATCTAAATTTGACTTACATCCATTCATTTTTCTTTCAGTATACGGTTTCGCTTTAACTGGAAACAACTATTGCTTTTTAGTCTTTCGTGCCAACGTCCAAAGAGTCTGAGCTCCAGGGCCTTGGATTAATTTAAAGTTTTCATTACACCCGAGCAACGTCGGGCTATACTGCTAGTAAATAATAAAAAGTATTTGGAATTAGTATAGAATATGTACTCTATTTTCTAGTTTCAGTAAATGTATTCGATTTTTCATGGATATGGTCAAATTATCAAAATTCGTCTGATCCATATTTTACCATTCATTTAGCAGTATTTCTTAAATAGTTTACTTCTTCTTCTATGTGCCTTGTCCCTTCAGGACGTAGGCGATCATGGCCTTCCACATTTTCCTATACCTGGTGGCTCTGAGCACGCCTTCTCCTTTTACACCATGCAATCCTCGTTCTGTCATCCACCTGATTAGGTCCTTCAAATATGTTATCCGTTACTTTCCCCTATCTCTTTTTCTCTCTGTCTGGCCTGTTAGTATCGGATTCTCCAAGCCCTCCTTCCTCATTGCGTGTCCCAGGAACTTCAGCTGTCTCTTCCTGATGCTCACTATTAATTTTCTTTTCGTTTCCATCTTTTCCAAAACCCTCATCATTGCTCACATGGTCGATCCATGATATTCGCAGCATCCTTCTGTAGAACCACATTTCAGTTGCTTCAAGTTTTTCCTTCATCTTTTATGGTATTGTCCAACATTCACTGCCATACTGAAGGACGGACAACACGTAGCAATCCAGTATTCTCCTCCTAGAATGCTTCCTTCGCCATGCCAATTCGCCTTCAAGATCTCTGTGTCGCACTTTCCGTCTTCTGTTACGACGTGCTCTATTGGATTCATGTCAGTGTTTTTGTGCAACCCATGGCAGTGACTTGATTCCTTGCGATTCCTTCCAGGCCTTTCCTGCTTTGTTCGTATGACATGGCGCTCCATCTTGAAAAAAGCTAGGCATTCTTTTCAATCTGTTTGGTTTCAAATAGTTGAAGTAATACTTTCTCTAATATTTGACATAATCGTGAACCATTCAACCACTCGTCAGTAAGAATCAGCTCAGATTTCACTTCAAGTAAGACAGCAGCCCGCACCATCTCTTCAATCCCCCAATGCTTCACGGTCACTTGCAGATATTCAGTGTTCCAAGTTTCATTCTGATTCTCTCCAAACATAAAACTGTCTCAAATTTGAATATTAGCAGAATTTTCTTTACTGTTACCAAATTACAAACTGCTAAATTTCATAGTCTTTGCTCACAAATTATCTTGCCCAATCCATACCCCTGTTCTTGTTAACCTCTGAAACCAAGATCCTGGATATGACGGTAAACTGCATCCGGCAGCAAGGCTTCTAATTTGGGAGGTTGTGAGAAGTATGGAACCACCTCTTAACTGATGTTGTTCCCAGTTCCACCCTGACCCTGAGTGGTAGCATCTGTTAGGGTCCCAGCTATGGGCAAATAGTTAACCCCTTAAACTGTGTGAAAAAACACTATGAAAGTATAAAAATACACTGTTATAGAAATATATACATAAAAATAGACTATATAAAAAAATATACATTTTTGAAGAAAAAATTATAACATTTTTGAATAAAAGACTAGAAGATATTTTCAGTTTTCTAAAATAAAAAAAAGACTAAAAACAAAATTTTCATTTAAATTTGATTAAATCAAGCTTCTCACTATAACTGAACATTAAAAATACCTTAAGACCCCACCTTTTTAGCATTAAATAACCCACATATGTTGATATGCCGTTAAACAAAGCTCAAACTCTGAAACCAAGGGCTTCTTTCTGCAACTCTTCTTTAATAGCCTAGTTCTTCAGAGATTTTCTTACCGCGTATGGCTACATTTCCATGCTTTTAGCTCCATCCTTGACACTCTGACGACGGTTTATGTTGACTTACCTTTTCAGCTCTGTCTCCGTTGGCTCACACACGAAACTTAGTCTTCTTGGACATTGTTCGACATGACAATGGTCTCCTTTATTAAATTTCATGACAATATTATAAACGCTCTGATGATTAATCTGGAAAAATCTATTAATTTTTCTATTTGACTTGCCACACTGATGCCATTATTTCATTTGCCTTCGTTGAAATTCGACAATTTCTTTACTTCCACGAACTTTCATTGCAAAAAATATAAATCATCTACCGTTCGTAAGTGAGCGTGGAATAATACTAACACTGTCAGTCAGTTAAGTGCCATACGTGAAACACGATTGGGCGATCATGTCTCGAAAGAGACATGACTGACTGGGCAGAAGATTATCCCGCATTAGGTTGACATTGCTTTCTGCGGTAGACTGGTTGCCGACCAAGGCTATAGAATCCAATCTGTCCTGTTATTTAACCCATAACTGGAAGGAAGAGACAGATTAATACCTTTCCCAAGGGTATTTGTGCGTAAGTGAATGCAATAAATTCAACTGGAATTCGAATTCTGCTCCCCGATTTCTCGTTCCGAGCCGATATCCACTGCACCACAACGCACATCAACGATATTATCTATAATAATAATAATAATAATAATAAATAATAAATAAAAATAAATAAATGAAGAGACGTTATTAAACGAGCCAAAATTAAGGGTGGCGAAAACTTATCATAGCCAAGTGTAACAGAAGTCTAGAAACTACGAGTAATACATATTTCAGACGTACGTATACATATTTTGTCTGCTTCGGAGCCGATTTAAAAAAATAAATAAATAAATAAATTGGTGGAAGAGAATGTCTGAGTTCAATCCAGTTCAGCTTCTAACTAAAATATTAACTTCATCGAAATATACTGAAAGTTTACCAAATTTTAATTAAATCTTTTCTTTTGTCTTAGGCTAACAATGATTCTAGGACAGCGGTCGGCAACCCCCGGCACGCTGGCCACATCCGGCCTTCGATTGAACATTGTTTTTTTAGTATGAATAAAATAATATATAGCCTATATGTTTATATTTTTTAAAGTTATAACTCAGTTTATTGCCGTTTGGTTCAGACTGTGTAAGCATTGCTTGTTTTAATTTAAGAACATACATCTGTTTATGGGGAAAACAAAATAAAATCTAAAATAAAGAAATGCGAAACATTTGTTTCTCCATTGTTGCTTGCACTAATATATATTTCATAATTACATTAGATTAGAAATTGGAGACGTTCAATTATTATTGCTTTTTCTGTTCTTCATTGCTTTACTGACGGTAAAATCATCAAATTTCAAATCTCAAACGCTTTTCTATTTAAAATAATATATTTATTAGAAAATATGATAAAATGCCACTCAACACAGATGTTCACTACAATTTCATTAAAACTGTGTGTGTTTGTTTGCATTTTGTAAAATCATTTGATCCCAAGCAAGAAAATAAACACAATAAGATTCACGGGATTGCTGAATGTTAGAGAACAATTTCTTTAATCATTTTCCCCCCAAGCAAGGCGTTAATGCGACTGATATTCAGGGGGTTACGTAAGGAAGTTAAAACATGAGGTAGGAGGAGAGTAAAAACATACACGAACCAGCTACAGGGAGTGAAAGAGAAAGAGCAAGAGAAATATGTGAACACAGGAGTAAAGGCAGTTGCGAATGTTGAGAGAAAGAAAAAGAATAAGATACACGGGGTGATGTGGAAAGAACTCGAGTCAAGTGGATAAGAGATGGGAATTGACATTGCATTTAAATTCCTGGAGGTTATAGCCATCAGGAAAGCAAGTATATGGAAAGGAGTTCCACAAGCAGGCCGTGCGAGAAAAAAAGCTGATGGAATTGAATTGTCGCCTGCATTTGGTTGATTCAACTGTGAATGTGTGGGAGCTTGTTGCCTATGTGGCTGCCCGAGTAAATTCTTTTAGAGGGGTCACCGGAGACCAGATTTCGTCAGAGCAGAATCGATATGAATATGAGAAAAATATCCTAATGAAAAGACAATAAAAGAAAAAGAAACAAAAATGAACAATTGATTTGATTTTGCAGCTTCCAAACCTTTTGCAGACTATTTGAAGTCGGAAAAAAATTTTTATATATTTTTTATTATATTTTTTTATTTGCACGTATATATATATATATATATATATATATATATATATATATATATATAACGAATCTGACTAAAACTGAAATTCGGCTCCTCGATTTCTAACCATAAGCCTTTATCTATTCAATCAGTTAAGTGCCATACGTGATACACGCTTGGGCGATCATGTCTCTTTCGAAACAGGACTGACTGGGCAGAAGATTATCCCGCAGTAGGTTGCCATTGCTTTCTGCGGTAGACTGGTTGCCTACCAAGGCTATAGCACCCAATCTGTCCTATTATTTAACCCATAACTGGAGGGAAGACACGGATTAATACCTTTCCCAAGGGTATTTGCGCGTAAGTGAATGCAAGGAATTCAACCGAAATTCGAACTCGGTTCTCCGATTTCTTGTTCCTAGCCGATATCCACTGCACCACAACGCACATCCATTACAGCATCCTAGTATCCAAGCTTACAACAGCTTGTATTTCTACGTGGTCAAACATCTAGATACAAACTAGTCTCTGTGATCGCATGAGAATTGATGTTTAAACTTTAATAAGGCCGTAAGCCGACATTATATTTAAATCTTTGAAGAGCAAATTTTACAGGTAAGCAAGAATCCAAGAAGAAAGGTCCACGAGCGAGATAAGAAACTGTAGTATCGAACTTAGAGTTATAGCTTGATGTTTCAAATGTAAAATACTTGTTGATAATCCAAATAAGTACTGCGGTATTTGTCTATATTTCTGAGATGAGGTAGTATTTACAATATTTACATTATTCAGATTATTGTCCTCATCCTTGTTGCCATTTGTACAATGTTTAATAATAGATAATTCTATTTCTCTATATTTCTGAGATGAGGTAGTATTTAGAGTATTTACATTATTCGGACTATTATCCTCATCTTTGTTGCCATTTGTACGATGTTGAATATTAGATCATTCTATTTGTCTATATTTCTGAGATGAGGTAGTATTGACAGTATTTACATTATTCGGGTTATTGTCCTCATCTTTTTTGCTATTTATACAACTTTTAATAATAGATCATTCTATTTGTCTGTATTTCTGAGATGAGTTAGTATTTACAGTATTTATATTATTCGGACTATTGTCCTCATCATTGTTGCCATTTTTACGACGTTTAATAATAGATCATTTTATTTGTCTATATTTATGAGATGAGGAAGTATTTATAGTATTTACATTATTCGGACTATTGTCCTCATCTTTGTTGCCATCTGCACGACGTTTAATAACAGATCATACTATTTGTCTATATGTCTGAGATGAGGTAGTATTTACATTATTCGAACTATTATCCTCATCTTTGTTGCCTTTTTTACGATGTTTAAGAATAGATCATTCTATTTGTCTATATTTCTGAGATGAGGTAGTATGTACAGTATTTACATTATTTGGACTATTGTCTTCATCTATGTTGTTATTTTAACGACGTTTAATAATAGATCATTCTATTTGTCTATATTTCAGAGATGAGGTAGCATTTACATAATTCGGACTATTGTCCTCATCTTTGTTGCCATTTTAACTACGTTTAATAAAAGATCATTTTATTTCTCTATATTTCTGAGATGAGGTTGTATTTACAGTATTTAGTTTATTCGAAGTATTGTCCTCATCTTTGTTGCCATTTATACTACGTTTCGGCCGTTGTACGCTCCGGCTTTCTTCAGGTGCTAGGAATTTCAAACAGTACCCTGGTCAGTGGATATAGTCGTTAGTTAGTTCCTGAGTTGACTCTTAGTGTTGTGAGTTCAATACCAGTCTACAGCAGTGGTGAACTAGTATGGTTAGAGGGAGATTACTCATGATTTTCAATCGAGCTTGCATTTTTTCGTCAAAACTTTATTGCTGTATTTTACTATAAAAAATCTATTTTTATACTTTCATAGAATTTTGACTCTAGTTTGGGGATTAACTATTTTCCCAGAGCTTAGATTTTTACAGGTGCAACGACTTCGGGCCAGGGTGAACCTGGGAACAACAGCAATTAAGAGGTGGTTCTACGCTCCTCAAATCTCTCGATCGGAGCTTTTAATGCTGGTTGTAAATTATCATTACCCAGGACGACCTACGGATAGATAATTGTGACAGAAGATCTCTTTAACGCCTAAATTTAATATAAGCAACATTATCAGCGAGACATTTTTTTAAAGTTCTTCTCATCGTGCAAAATCCATGTGAATTTTATACTGGCCTCATAGATTCATAGAGCTTACCATGAGAAACATTTTAGTAAATTTCTCTTTGTGCATATTCAGATATAGTGAGAATTTTTAAGAACTGATTTTTACGTAAAAATATGGGATCGAACTGTTATTGTTTTTAAGTGTTATAAATTAATACTTTTTCATTAAACGGTAATCATCTCTATTTTGAGCTTAAGATTCTCGCAAATGATTCGTATCTCATAATACATATGCATCAAATTGGCTTATACACGACGATATATCCTATCTATCCTCCCTAGTATAATAAAGATCGATATATATATATATATCTTTTGGGGTAGGGAGAATAGTGAGGTAGCATCGGCTTAGATCTTTAGAGATACAATACCGAGGGAGCGTAAACACAGTTCATTAGACAGACCGTATCAGGGCAGCAAAGTTACGGTTATTTAGAGAGACAATAGCGAGGCAGTGTTGGCTCAGTTCATCAGAGAGACAATAGCGAGGCAGTGTTGGCTCAGTTCATCAGTGAGACAATAGCGAGGCACCATTTGCTCATTTCAAATCGAGACTATAGTTAGGCAGCATTAGCTTGGTTAATTAGAGAGACAATAGAGAGGCAGCGTTGACTCAGTTCATTAGAGAGACAATAGCGTGGCGTCGTTTAGTGCAGTTTTTAAGAAAATCTAAACTTATTTGTATAATTCTGCAATTCTTTACTCGGTTGTGCTCAGGCATATCCTCTCATGTGAAATATCAGATCTCAGTACCAAATACGAACAGTGCAAATGATATAAATTGTAAATTTGGGCAATGCATGTCTTAAGAAAGTAAATCTGGATACAGAACTAACAAATTTTTTGTAATATAACAATCTGGCCCCACCCGAGGAAGGCTGATGCAAGCGAGGGTGTTTCCGGTCGTTGAAAGGAACGGATGTCGTTTGACCTTATTTCCGGCAGCAGCGGAAATAACTACAGAGGCAAACAGAAAAGGTGTCTCTGAGAATTACGTGGGCGTGCGTGGGCGAGGCAAAACCGGAAGAAAAAGTCCCGGTTCTGGAAGATTATAAAATACCTCGGCACACGGATTCGCCAGGAGAGGAGCAACAGAGATCGGCCGGTGAAGAGAGAGACACAACAGATAAGACTACACTCCCGTCAACCCATTAGAAGCGCGCTCTCTCAATTCTCTGTTCCCTATGCTACACGGTTCATCGTCATTAATAAAAATATAACTTTATATTTTTATATATATGCGTGTTTGTTGTTTGTCGATATATAACACTTTGGCTAAAGTCAAGTGCTTTCCACTCACGTCTTTTGAACATGTGAAAAGGCTCATCCCTTGTTTCCTGTTTAGGATGTGGTTCCCGGCTTTCTCTTTTCCAATCATTCTACTCTTAAGTAGCCCCATGCGCATCAGTGGCGTCACCGCCTTGCTTGGGGTGATATGATTTTTTAAAAAAATTACAACAAAACTGTAATAAAAAATGGTAAAAAAAATGTTACAGAGTCATTAGTTTATTAAATACTCAAAACTCATTCACTGATGTCCTCAATGAAACATGGCACAGTGGAAAAAAAATTGGTTAAATAAAGTTCCTTGACTTGAAGAGATGTGAGTTCAATACCTGCCTAAATCTTAATGAGTTAAATAAGTTATATTATGACTTGATTGTGGATTTAGGCTACCCCAATAAATGGTTCATTTCGAAATTTTCATCACCTCAAGAATCCCAAAACCTCCAGAATATGGCAGCAAAGATGCAATGTAAATATTTATTGCAATTTAATTATTATTATATTATTGTGTTTGTTTGTTTGTTTTTTGTTTTTTCACGAATTTATTATTAGTATTAGTATTGGGTCCCACCCATTCACAGTCAGGTTAGCCAAATGCAGACGACAATTCTACTCCTGCAGCTTCTTCTCTCGCACTTCCCGCCTGTGGAACTCGCTCCCGTATTCTTGCGTTCCTGACGGCTACAACCTCCAGAAATTTAAATGCAAAGTCAATACTCATCTACTAACCACTGGACTCTAGCTCTCTCTCCACCCCTGTATAACCTTCCCTTTCTCTCCACCTATGTGTCTGTCATCGCACCTGCTTTCTATTGTTCCTTTCTAACTAGTTTGTACTCCTCACTCTTTTCTAATTAATCTTTTTACATTTATGTAGCCCCCTGCACACCAGTGGCGTTTCCGCCTTGCTCGGGGTGAAATGATTAAAAAAAAAAGAAATAGTAAATTCAGTAATTTAATTATGGTTCATACCGGTTTATTCGATTTTTACTACAAAAAAAAAAAGAAGTTTGGTTAAAATTAGCCTCATGTTTCTCGGAAGCTTTAGCTGTAAAATTAGCTCCAGCAATAGCAGCTTCAATTTTACTATTCCATACACCAAGTCAGTTAAATGCCATACGTGATACACGCTTAGGCAATCATATCTCGAAAAAGATGTGACTGACTGGGCAGATGATTATCCTCCAGTAGGTTGCCATTTTTGTCCTGTTCAGTATTTTATTTTTACCTAGCCAACTGTTTGGAAATACCTCTACATTCAGTCAGTTGGCGAGTGGGAGAAGCGATGTATTATAATATTATGTATTAATAAGTGGGGGATCAGTTTATTACTTTATAACAATATAAAACCGATCCCCCACTTTATGACTAGTAGAAGCCTTAACCAGGATTCCAATTATTATATTCAGTCAGTTAAGTGCCATAAGTGATACCCGCTTCGGGCGATCATGTCTTGAAAAAGACATGACTGACTGGGCAGAAGATTATCCTGCAGTAGGTTGCCATTGCTTTCTGTGGTAGACTGGCTGCCAGCCAAGGCTATAGAAACTCAGTCAGTCTTACTTTTTAACCCGTAACTGGAAAGAAGAGATGGATTAATACCTTTCCCACGGGAAAAGTGAATTCAGCTGGAATTCGAACTCGGCACCCCGATCTCTCGTTCAATATCCACTGCACCACAGTGTTTTAGTGTAATTGTCTGGAATATTTGTACATTGTACTGTGGTGATGATGACAGATATATGCAGGTTGTAAATTGAGATGGATTCTCGTAATGATTTACTTTGAATATCAATCAGTCAGTTAAGTACCATATGTGATAGACGCTTGGATAATCATGTCTCGAAATAGACATGACTGACTGGGCAGACGATTTTCCCGAAGTATATCACTATTAATTTCTGCAGTAGACTGGTTGCCAGCCAAGGCTACATAAGCCAATCTGATTTGCTATTTAACTCATAGTTGGAAAGAGAAGCGAAAGATTTATACCGTTCCCAAGGGTATTTGCACGTAACTAAATGCAACGAATTCAACCAGAATTCGAACTCAGTTCTCTGACTTCTCGTTCAAAGCCGATATCCACTGCTCCACAACGCACATTCCTATGACTATATCCAGCATAAAATTACGCGTAAAATATCAGAAGAGCAAATAAAGCGATACAATTGAGAACTACATTGATTTATTATTCCAATGGATTTTAGTTCCATCCCATCTAGGAAAGACGATATAATAGAAGAAAAAAAAAGAGAGAAAAATGATCAGAACATCGTTACATGGATGCTCAAACAACTTACAGTAATTGGGAAAAATCCATTTAAAGATTTACATGCTCAAACATTCTAATAAGAACAAGGCTTTAACAAAATATGCCGTCATCTTTGAAAGCTTTTGTAAAGTAGTAAAAAGAATCATAACGTTCATAAAAACATATCGGATTATTATTATTATTATTATTATTATTATTGTTATTATTATTATAAAATTCATCATCATGGATAATAGCAAAGCTACCTCCCCTACACGAACACCCACACATCTTTGCCACCAACCACACCCTGTACCTTAATAGGGCTTCCACTTAACTTTGGGACAATATTCAATCCTGAGCGACGCTAACTGGCACATAAAGGGCCAGCTAATTGTTCTGCGGTTGAACGTACCTTTTCATGAAAGGACAACGGTGAAATCGAGTTTGGTTGTTCCTTCTTTTGAGAGTCGAACAAGGGGGACATTTAAGCCTGCAGCAACAGTACAGGGGGGCTGTTCCCGAAGGAATTCGAGGCAGGCGGCGGCCGAGCACCCACAAAGAGCCTTCAGCTCACGAATGACAGCTGAATTGGACACAATTTAGTTACAGATAATGCAGTGTCTCTTGCCTTTCGTTCTTCCTGATAGTTTTCTTCTTTAGTGTAATTTAATGTGGGGAGAGAAGAACAAATGTGTAAACAAAAATACATTGAGGTTAGAAAGACATGTACTGATGAAGAAGAAACAAGTTGCTAAATTACTAATTGTGAAGTAAAACAAAAGAAACATAATTCTGTACTTGCTGTATATATATATATATATATATATATATATATATATATATATATTATATATATATATATATATATATTAGTGAATATATATATATATATAGTAGTGTTTATATATATATATATTAGTGAATATGTATATATATATATATTAGTGATATATATATATATATATATATTAGTGAATATATATATATATGTATATATATATATATATATATATATATTAATATATATATATTAGTGAATATATATATATATATATATATATATATATATATATATGAATATATATATATATGTGAATATATATATATATTTATTAGTGAAAATATATATATATTCGGGAATATATACATATATATATATATATATATTAGTGAGTATATATATATATATATATATATTAGTGAATATATATATGTATATATATATATTAGTGAGTATATATATATATACATATATATATATATGTGTTCATATTATTAAAAATTTGTGTATTTAGGCAGCAAATTCTGTTTTAAACGTCAGATCAAATAAATTGCAAACAGTATGTTTGCTCATTTTTAAATAAATCCGTTCATTCTTACGGATAATCATTCACGTATTACAATCAAAAGATGTCAGAAATGAGATGTACTTAGGTACATTAAGAAATGAATGAAAATAAAATCTGTCAACGTTACAGCTTATTTCTGACATCTTTTGATTGTAATACGCGAAAGATTATTGACGACCATAAAAGAAAATGTACGAATGTAAGAAAACTTGAATGAATAGCTTAATAACTTACACTTTTCAGTATTTTTGAACAGAACTTGTATAAATGAGCGCCTGCTGCAAAATACCTATATATATATATATATATATATATATATATATATATATATATATGGAGTATAAGAAAGACTTAGTTTGCCAAAATCTGCGATCAAATGGCGCAATTCTCGAGATAAAACATATTCCAAGATGGAACATCGGGATATAAGGAGTTCAATATCTCGAGTGAACCCCCAAAATTAATCCAATTCATATATATATATATATATATATATATTAATTCAGATACTTCAATCCAAGGGAAAAAAGCAGGAAGGTAAATTCCAAAAATCCCGATCCTAATTAATATTAAAAATTTATTTTAATATTAAAAAATGATACAGGAAGAGAGTTCCATGTAATAAAATATTACAGAGCAAATATATATTAAAAAAGGATTAATTCAAAGATGTTGAATGGCCATTTCGATATGAAGATCCCCACGGGGGACGACACATCACCTCAGTGTTGCTGAGGTGATATGTCGTCCCCCGTGGGGATCTTCATATCGAAATGGCCATTCAACATCTTTGAACTAATCCTTTTTTAATATATATATATATATATATATATATATATATATATATATATATATATTACGGAAATTAAGGAAGATTAACGAAACTTGGTTATAAACAACCGATAATTTCTTAATGATTTGTTTTAACATTATTTTTGATCGATGCTCATATTTAAGTAGATATGTACATATTCTGTTTTTAATTAAACAGTATTATATATTTATATCTGCTGACCTGATTATTTACGATAAATTTTTTATTACCAAAAATTACATTTTTCGTAATAACAATTACAAATAAAAAACATTTAAAAACAAATTTAATTAAATTTAACTCAAATTAAAAAAATTTAAATGTTAAATTCAACTAAATTTAACTCAAATAAAAAAACATTATTTTTGATCGTTGTCGATCAAAAATAATGTTAAAACAAATCATTTCATATACATATATATATATATATATATATATATATATATATATATATATATATATATATATATGTTATAAAAGTAAATGCAGAAACAGCAGGTTAAAAAACCTACGAGTTCCACAACTTTGTTTCAATATATATATATATATAATGTAAATATTATGCCTTTTTCAAATAGTATACAATTATACATATGATAAAATTTATGAAAATTAGTTGGGTGTATAAAATATGCTCAGCATCAACATAATTGATTGTATTTTTTCTGATTATATTATTCAACAAAACGTGTGTAACAAAGATTTTTAACTTCTAACTTACATAATATATTCCGCTTAAGCATATGGCTGGAGGAAATGGTTAGCAAGTTTGTGTCGCTAGTACAATTATGAATAAGTAGTGAGTTCAATCATCATTGGATCTCGAATACTTTAAACCTTGTGCTTCATTTAATCAGCGCAAATAAATTCGTTTAGCCACTTCGACATGGTGTAACGGTTAGAAAGCTTGTTTCGCTACGATCATTACAAGTGAGTTCGATCCTCAATGGGTTCTTTAGACTTTCGCCCTTTTACCACATTTAAGCTGCGCTTTAACATTTTTTCATATAACGTATCTGTTTGTGGGAAAACGGTCACTAACTGTAAACAATTTTATAAGCTTCTGTTTAATATTTTCTGTTTTTTCTCCAAAATGTTTCTTTCCATTCTCTTGTCTATGCTTTTCTTATGCTCAAATACGCCGAAGAACAGTGAATTTGATTCAAAGTTTTTGTTCAAAACAGGTTCTCCATTTTCAGCAGATATAAATATGCGTATGCACAGAGAAGCCTCTCCATAACCTTCATATCTGTGTGTGTGTGTGTGTGTGTGTGTCCGTTACCTATAGACTCCGAAACGGCTGAACCGATTTCTTTGAAAATTTACACAGTTGTACTATAAGCGTCTGCGAGTGTTCTTAGCTAGGTTTTGTATCGAAGTACCCCCCCGATTAATATCGAAAATCGATAATCGAAAAAATCGTGTTATAGAAGGAACGGTCCGATTTTAATCAAATTCGATACACTCATAGACAAAGACATAAGAAACGATATTCAGAAGTTTCAAGGTTGCAGTTCTTACAATAGTGCAGAAAATCGACAATGTATATAAAAGGCAAGATATTTGTGTGTGTGTCTGTTTATCTGTCAGTATGTCCTTTATACAATTCCACAATTTTTATCCAATTCTCACAAAACGTCACACAAATATTCTTTAGGCTGAGTCTGAGCTCCAGGACCATGGATTAGTTTTAAAGCTTTCATTACACCCGAGCAACGCCGGGCTATACTGCTAGTCTTTCATAATGATCTGTTTAATTATGGGATTTATTCTCTTTACATTATTCTTACCATCCATTTTACTTGTTGCTTATATTTAAGGTCCTCATGTGATATGTAATTTCCGTTATATGGCGCCGTTCTTTCTTTGTAATCTTGTCCACAACATTCGGAGAAGGATGCTTCTCGCTAAGATATCAAAGAATTATTAGCCGAACTCAGAAAATGTAGTTATATAGAGATTACTCTGTAGGTATTTCTGAATGATTTTGGCAACATGCATGGCAATCAAATGAAAGTATATATATATATATATATATATATATATATATATATATATATATATATATATATATATATATATAACGAGGCTATTTGAAAACATTACTTAAATTTTTCGTTTACTATTTTGACCTGTAGCAATCTTCGGTGGTGGGTAGAAAATGTAGTTATATAGAGATGACTCTTTACGTATTTCTGAATGATTTTGGCGACATGCATGGCAATCAAATGAAAGTGTATATATATATATATATATATATATATATATATATATATATATATATATATATAACGAGGCTATTTGAAAACATTACTTAAATTTTTTTTTACTATTTTGACCTGTAGCAATCTTCGGTGGTGGGTAGAAAATGTAGTTATATAGAGATGACTCTTTACGTATTTCTGAATGATTTTGGCGACATGCATGGCAATCAAATGAAAGATATATATATATATATATATATATATATATATATATATATATATATATAACGAGGCTATTTGAAAACATGACTTAAGTTTTTAGATTACTATTTTGATTCTATAGCAATCTTTGGTGTTTGACACAATTAAACCTTGAACAGACTATTCTATGTTTAGTTTTCCACAGTTCGCAAATTTATCTAAGCATATTTATATGCTTACCTACATTAGTTATTTTCCGAAAAGTCAAATGTATTTAAGATAATTCTTATAAAAAAAAAATACTTCACAATTAACCGATTTAATTACGACATTATCCAGTCTCTACTTATAGTCAATGAGGGTCCCAGAAGTGAACTGAGCACAATTCTAAAAATTAAACATCCTTATATTCATGACGCATTGCATCGTTGCCGTTGTTTTTTTGTTTTTTTCTCGTTGAATTATCTCAAGAGTGAATCCTTTTTATAAGCCATTTTGTTTAAGCAAAATGCCTGCTCTTACTATAGAATAAATTAGCTATCCTTCTTCTGCATATGGCTTCGCACATTCGTTTATGTACCTCGTGTTATTACTCATGGCTGACATTTTTTTTTCTTTGAATAAGATGGCGAACTTAGTTTTCAAGATGTGCATTCACCAGTGTAAGGATGACGCACGTTCCAAATATTTTCTTATTTCTCCAACACAGATCCAATTCAAAACGTGAAACATTTATAACCATAATAATGACAAATTTTATGATATTTCTCTCCTGCACTTTCGTCCATCATCCAACCGCAACTTCATTTTTCTCTTTTTGTCTCTCTCACTTTGTTTTTCTCTACCTGCGTGCAGACGGAAAAACTGAAGCAAAATTTTCCTAAACTTTTCTTTATACTTCTGACAGAAATCACCTTTTCATGATATATATATATATATATATAAATTAAAATAAATTTTCAAATTTCAAAAATGTTTTAATTTATATTGGCTCTGTAATTTTAATTACATTCAGCTCTCCTTTTTCTTTGTTCAATGTATTTTTCTTTTCTTTATTTAGATAATATATTTATATATATTACAGAAAATCTGGAAGATAAACGAAGTTGTTTTAACAAATAACATATTTAATTCATTTGTTTGAACATTATTTTCAATAGATACTCCTATATGAGGAAATATTATGTTTTTAATCAAACAGTATATTCATATATTTATTTCTACCGGCCTGATTATTTACGATACATTTTGTTCGAAAAATGTGTGTCAGTCTGCAAATATACTCTTTGATTTATATATATATATATATATATATATATATATATATATATATATATATATATTCATTGGGAATTTAGTTGATTTGACACTTTTGGTTTTGACCTTTCGATATCATCAGGCGTTTGAGATCAACTGATTCTACAACATTTTTTAAAGCTTATAACAAGGAATTTTAGAAAACCACGACCGGAAGTTTCTAATAACTGAACTTTGAAAATTAGGGAGGAATTTGCAAGATTTGTAAACACTTTCATCCGTTTTGTATAATCCAGGAATATATTTTCTGATGTGTTTACATCCGAACTATGCTTCGGATCTTTATTCAGTAATTTTTCTCGTTATGGAAATAATATTATTGATAACGTTTTTTCTTGGCACAATCCGCAGACAACACCACCGTTTTGTGGACTGGTTGTTTTTTATATATGTTTCCATTTCACATCAGGGTCTTAGGCGTTTTTGCTTTCAATTTTCATTCGTGGTTAAGCAGTTTGACACAAAGCATTTATATATATATATATATATATATATATATATATATATATATATATATATATATATATATATATATATATATATATATATATATATATATATATATATATGTATGTTTAGACATTATTTTTAAAGGATGATGGTATTTGTGTAGATACCCTCTGTTTTATATAATTA
The DNA here is from genome assembly GCA_037127315.1 of Ascarosepion bandense. NCBI lineage: Eukaryota > Metazoa > Mollusca > Cephalopoda > Sepiida > Sepiidae > Ascarosepion > Ascarosepion bandense. The sequence continues at coordinate 1,350,192 of JBBBDQ010000391.1, forward strand.
AGCAGTATATTTATTTACACCTACTGGCCTCAATAATCGAGAAATCTAGGTCAGGAAAACCTGCTGGAAGAGGCATGTTTTTCTAATAAGATTTCTAGATTATTCAGGCCAGTAGATATAAATAAATATACGACTTATTTATAAAAATTAAAAAGCAGAGAGAAACCCCACAAAACGAATATCCATTAAAAAGCGATGTCTGAACAGATAAATATGTCGGAAACGACAAAAAAGACAAAAAAGAAAAAATATAAAGAAAAAAGAACGAGAAGAAGAATTAAAAAAGACAAAAAAATCGGTGATATTAAAGTCATGTGTAAATTCCAACCTTTAATTTTTTTTTCTACAAACTGATAAAGAGTGCTAGACTGCTACGTGATGTCAGTTCTTCAATACGGCTGTGAATGCTGGACAATATCATCGAAAATGAGGACAAAACTGGAAGCGGCCGAAATGTGGTTCTACAGAAGGATGCTACGGATATCGTGGACTGAGCATACAAGCAACGACGAAGTGTTAGAAAGAATGGCAACAAAAAGGAAATTGATGCTGAGCATCAGGAAGAGACAACTGAAGTTCCTGGGACATGCAATGAGGAAGGAGAGCCTGGAGAACCTGATACTGACTGGACAGATAGAAGGAAGGAGAGACAGTGGAAGGCAGCGGATAACATATCTGCAGAGTTTGATCAGGTGGATGACGGAACGGGGGTTGCCAGGAGCAACAGGAGCAAACATACTAAGAGTCACAAGGGATAGAGAGACGTGGAGATTCATGATCGCCTACGTCCTGAAGGGACAGGGCACATAGAAGAAGAAGAAGAACGCATATCGTAAATGTTTCGTATATATATATATATATATGTATGTATGTATGTATGTATTAAGATTTATGTATTTAGCCAGCAAATTTTCTTTTTGTCAGATTAAAGAAATTGCAAACATTGTGTTTGCTTACTTTTAATAAAATTTGTTCATACCTACGGATAATCTTTCGCGTATTATAATTGAAAGATGTCAAAAATGAGCTGTAACGTTGACAGCTGTTATTATTATTCATTTTTAATGTACCCAAGTACTTTCAATCTCCTTCCGAGATTACCTTCAGTGGTGTGAGTTACGGAAACTAAAAATAACCACATATCTGTGTTGCTAAAAATTACTGTAAATATTTTCTGCTTTAAATATAACGGTTGACAAATTGCTAGTGTTCATTAGAATGTGACAATTATCCAAAATGAATTTTTTTATCTGTTGTAATTTCAAGGTCATGCACGTGTTAAAGCATGAAAAAACTGTTCTTTTTACAAACATTTTAGAATATTACTACAGTATTCATAGCAGCTTCTATTAATTGATGGCTTCAGTGTTTTAATGAATATTGCATCGAGAATCTGTTGTTTGCTTTTATTGTTTTCTAATATATATATATATATATATATATATATATATATATATATATACACGGTAAAAGTTTGTGTTCACCCTTTGAATTTCGACAAATAAACTAAAGCCTAATGTAATAATACTTCAGAAGAATTTTCTCTTTGTGATTTTTATCATATATTCAATAATAATAATAATAATAATAATGTAAGTACCAATTTCTTTATTAGGTTTACTTAAAGTTTTAGCTGTTCTTGCCCAGCGTACTTGGCTATTTAATGATAATAATCTGGTTGTGTGTGCCATGTAGTAATGGGGGAAATTGTTTCAGCATCCTAGCTTAGTAGGAGTTAATTAAACCAATGTTGATATGAAATTTATTAATTAAACCTAGAAAGTAGCTCCGAAGCTTTTGATCGAATATATATATATATATATATATATATATATATATATATGTACATATATATATATATATATTAATTCAGATAATTCAATCCAAGGGAAAAAAGTAGGAAGGTAAATTCCAAAAACCTGATCCTAATTAATATTAAAAATTTTATTTTAATATTAAAAAATGATACAGGAAGAGAGCTCCATGTAATAAAATATTACAGAGCAAATATATATTAAAAAAGGATTAATTCAAAGATGTTGAATGGCCATTTCGATATGAAGATCCCCACGGGGGATAACATATCACCTCAGCAACAGGAAAGGATTTTTCTGTTGCTGAGGCGATGTGTTATCCCCCGTGGGGATCTTCATATCGAAATGGCCATTCAACATCTTTGAATTAATCCTTTTTTAATATATATATATATATATATATATATATATAATAAAAAATAATAAAAAAATTGACTCTGTACGTATTCAAATCTGAAAATGTTACACAAGTAATTTTTAAGAACCACGAATAACCGGCAGAATCTAACTCCGTTATCGCCCTCGGCTATAAAGCTTTGGACAACGAGGGGAGAAAAAAAGAAAACTGCCGAGCACCGACAATACATACAGCACTTCACAGCAAAGAAAATAAAACCTCAAACGGAAGAAACCACAAAGAAAGAAAAGTGCTCGATACTAAACTAACCAAAAAGGATTAACTAAGAGGCAGTTACGCAGAGCAAAAACACACGAGAAAAAATCGCAAGATCGCCAAGACCTACCGCGGTTTCGCACAACGGCTCGTCAGGGCAAAGGCAGACCAAGGTAGTCCTTTGCCCTGACGAGCCGTTGTGCGAAACCGCGGTAGGTCTTGGCGATCTTGCGATTTTTTCTCGTGTATATATATATATATATATATATATATATATATATGTATATATATATATATATATATATATATATATTATGTATAAAAACAGTATTATGAATATATTATATTATGTATAAATATACTGTTTTTATGCACAAACTTGACTATCCAGTAAAAATGTTTCAGTGAAAAAACTTGCCAAATTCTTGTATATATGTATTCGATCAAGAGCATCGGAGCTATCGGCTTAAATATTCAAGAAATCTTATTAAAGAAAAATGTAAACGAATATAAATACACTGTATTACAAGTAAAAAGAGCGTCTATTAAAATATGACTATCTACTGAAATAGCGTTTCACTGATAAAAAAAAGTGCGAGTGAGTGAGAGACATGCTATGTAATGAGATTGACATACGCGTTTATTTCAGAAATGATTAATTTCCTTTTATTGGCATGACTTCGATATCAACTAAGTATATCGAAAATGTCAATGTCGAGATTTAAACTTCCGGGCAAGGAAGTTTTTTCCGCCCGAATCCATCTTGCACATATACAAATCAACCATCCGACCGTGCATGCAATACTGTTGTCGTATCTGGTCAGGCGCTCCTGCTGTTCGTCTCAGTGTTCTCAACAGGCTCCAACGAAGAATCTGTAACGTGATAGGTTGACTCCAGCTCGACTGCAGCCACTTTCTCATCGGCGGGATGTGGCTTCCCTCTGTCTCTTTTATAAATATTTTTAGGGCTTCTAAGTCACTGGTGCCCCCTCCACAAGAATTTACTCGGGCAACCAGACTGGCAACAAGCTCCCACTCTCTAACAGTTAGATCAAACAAATGCAGACGACAATTCTACTCCATCAGCTTCTTTTCTCGAGCTTCCCGCCTATGGAACTCCCTTCCATATACTTTCTTTCCTGACGGCTATAACCTCCAAGAATTTGTCAATTCCCATCTCTTATCCGCTTAACTCCAGCCCTTTCCACATCACTCCGTGTATCTTGTTCTTTTCCTTTCTCTCTACCTTCGTAGCTGTCTTCACTGCTGTGTTCACATCCTTCTCTTGCTCTTGCTCTTTCTCTTTCACTCCCTGTAGCTGGTTTGTCTTTGTCTTCTCTCTCTCCCCCTGCTAAAAACTTTAACTCTCTTATGTAGCCCCCTGCACATGAGTGCCGGTACAGCCTTGGTTGGGGTGGAATGATTAATATATATATATATATATATATATATATATATTAATTCAGTTACTTTAATCCAAGCGAAAAAAGCAGGAAGGTAAATTCCAAAAGCCCGATCCTAATTAATATTAAAAATTTTATTTTAATATTAAAAAATGATACAGGAAGAGAGCTCCATGTAACAAAATATTACAGAGCAAATATAAATTAAAAAAGGATTAATTCAATGATGTTGAATGACCATTTCGATATGAAAATCCCCACGGGGGATAACACATCACCTCAGCAACAGAAAAATCCTTTCAGAATATCCTTTCAGAATATATATATATATATATATATATATATATATATATATATTGAAATTTAGTGACCAACCAGTATTTTGTCATAACCTTACTGGTATTCAACAGATTTCTGCTAAAAAACTTTTTCACATGTCCGTTTCAACGCATTGGTGAAATGTTTAGCAAATTAATGTAGCTTATCCATTCTACTAATTAAAATCGACTATTACTGATATTACTCTTTCATGATATAATTAGTAAATAAAAATGATTCGTTCAAACCTATTTTACCTATTATAAGCTAAGTTTAATACTGATCAAGAGTGTCTTTGATCAGCAATATTGTCTTTTATCACAGATTAGAATAAAATGCTGTGTTGAGAAACTCCATAGTAATACGTACTTTGATTCTAGCGTCAAGGGTCATATGCACTAATATACTATGTCAGTCAACCAATAGGTATCATGGCATCGTTTTACGGCATGTGTCCCGTAACTGATTTGGCAACACTGTAGGGCATCCATATTAGCAGTTGGCAAAGTAGGGTTTTGGCGCCATTATCACTTCAGACTGATTTTGAATTCAAAGCTTTCTTTCTTTTGACTAGATTTGTGATGCATTGAATATCGGCTTGGATCGAGTAGTGCGGGAGCCGAGTTCGAACTACAGTTGATATCCTTGCATTCACTTACACACAAATACCCCTGAGAAGTGTATTATTCCCTCTCTTCTCTCTATTTATAAGTTAATAAACATGACAGATTGGGTTCTATAGCCTTGGTTGACAACCAGTCTACCGCAGAAAGTAATGGCAACCTACTACAGTCAGTCATGTTTCGAAAGAGATATGATCGCCCAAACGTGTATCACGTATGGCGCTTAACTGACTGACATCAAGACAAGATAGCCTATTTAGCCATTCTAGTAAGCCTACTTTTGAAGAAATATGGATAAATGTTTATTCTAATAGCATTAGGATGAAATGGACGAAACAAAACAGCAAATTGAAATCGCTACACTGATTAATCTTTCGGCGCCGATAGCCGTTACACTACCGTGCAGCCAATAATTATACGATCTGCACATCATGCTACCCAATCTTGTTCCGTTATTCCGTAACGTTTACACGACCTTCTGTTAAAACGGATCTGCATCTTTTATTATTATTAAATCAGCTAAATCACCTAGCGATATTATTTTAGGGAACCTTCTTTAAATCGAAGAAAGGTGGGTTCTTTTTTTTATCATGTCGATCATGCGTATCAGAGCCAGCCGAGTGTCTATTCCCGATATTACATAAGAGCAAAAGCAAAAACAATTCAACATCTTAGAAGTTTCCATACATAAAAAAAATATAATAGTGTAACACAATTTGGACCTAAACTAAGAAAATTCTGATCGCATCACGTGAATTTCTCATTTAGTCTTTGTACAATCAGTCAGTTAAGTGCCATACATGATACACGCAAGAGCGATCATGTCCCGAAAGAGACATGACTGACTGGGCAGAAGTTTATCCCACAATAGGTTGCCATTGCTTTCTGCGGTAGACTGGTTGCCTACCAAGGCTACAGAACCCAATTAATTTTTGAAAGGATTTTTTTTTATCTTCTTGTTATAACGTCGGTAGCAACGCCTATTCCTCTTTGGTCATTAAAGATATTATACAGAAACCACTGGTTGTAGAAAACAGTAATTTTTGAAAGGACTTTTTTTTCTTATTATAACGTCGGTAGCAACGCTTGTTCCTCTTTGGTCATCAAATTAATCATGCGATATTTGTTTGTTTCTGAAATAATATAGCAACAGAGCAACAAAGTTATTGCAGAAATAAATATTTATGAGCGGAAACAAACAGCGCCGTTCTTAGCAGCCCCCCCCAACAGAATGTGCCTTACCCTCTCGCCCGCAGAATGCAACTTGCCCCTCACTCACCCAACATACTGAAGCCACAATAAATGGTACTTTAAACAAAATAAACGCAGATTTTTTTTAAAAATCATTTCACCCCGAGCAAGGCAGAAACGCCACTGATGTGCAGGGGGTTACATAAATGTAAAAAGATTAATTAGAAAAGAGTGAGGAGTACAAGCTCGTTAGAAAGGAACAATAGAAAGCTGAGAAAGCAGGTGCGATGACAGATACATAGGTGGAGAGAAAGGGAAGGTTATACAGGGGAGGGGAGAGAGCTAGAGGCCAGTGGTTAGTAGATGAGTATTAACTTTGCATTTAAATTTCTGGAGGTTGTAGCCGTCAGGAAAGCAAGAATATGGGAGCGAGTTCCACAGGCGGGAAGTGCGAGAGAAGAAGCTGAAGGAGTAGAATTGTCGTCTGCATTTGGCTAACCTGACTGTGAATGGGTGGGATCCAGTTGCCAGTCTGGTTGCACGGGTAAACACCTGTTGAGGAGGCAGTGTGACTTGATATTCCGTGATCACGAAAAAACGGAAGAAATCGCGGAAGTAGCGTTTTGAAGTTATACATTACGAACGTTTTCACAACTTTTAGCCACTTTATATGTATGTTAAAACTGATATCTATAATCTACTTCTCTCTCAAGTTAATTTATTTTTAATTACAAATGATTTGCAGTCTCTTCTGGGCCTGGAAGGCTTCTATCAGAGATTATACATATATATATATATAAAGAGAGAGAGAGCGAGATTTGTTGATAGATGTCTATTTCAACATACAAGTATGATAATAATTTTCCAGTTATATATAATAATTGTTTTGTTATTTTTTTTTTTTATTACAATAGATCTGCGGGGCCAAGAAGCCTCTGTAGACTGATTGCTAACCAAGGCTATAGAACCCAATCTGTTCTCTTATTTAACCAATAACTGGAGGGAAGAGATGGATTAATACCATTCCCAAGGGTATTTGATCGTATGTGAATGCAAAGAATTCAACTGGAATTCGAACATGGCTCCCCGATATACACTAACAAAAAAAAGTTGCTACGTGAAAAATTAGAATTAATTTCTAGATGTAACCACATCTATAAATACAACTTAGGATCATACAAACTTGGATGAAATTGTTTTAAGATCCTTAGTAAACGTTTGTCTAATTTAAAAAACTTTCCGGCTGTTTAAAAATTCCAGTTACACATTCGTAAAAATCCCCGTTTTGAAGATTTGACATTTACATAAAACGACGAGAGCAGAGTTAATATATTAATTAATACATTCATCGTAATTGATTTAATTGAGAGACCTGTATATCCTCGTCTTGAGGGCTACATTTTTGTTTCCATATTGTCATAATGAAATAGTTTAGTGTTTTCATAGTTAAAATGGTTTCATGGTTAAAATGGTTAAAATGGTTTTCATTGTTAAAATTGAGCTGGTTTTTGAGACCACGATAACTTCTCTGTTTTAATTTTGATATTATGTTATTGTGATTTTTCGTTTCATCCACATTTTAATAACTTGGGTTAGTTTCTTAGGTTCTGTAATTTCTTTAACGATTTTTCTGAAAAATATTAGATTCTCAGAATATGAGCTATTTTTTTTTAATCTTCTTTATTAATGGTTCAGTATTTTCCCTCTCATTTTTCCTCTTTTGTTTGTTTCTTTCATGTATAAATTTTAAATTTCTCTCTCCCACCGGTGCGACGTGGCTTCCCTGTGTCTCTTCTATAAATACTTTCACGGCTTCTGCTCCGATGAACTTAGATCACTAGTGCCCCCTAAATACGTATTTGAACGAGATACTAGATTAGCAACTAGATCCCACCCTTTTACAGTGAAACCGATAAAATGCAGCTGTAACTTCTACTCCAAGAGTTTCTTTCCTCGCACTTCCCGACTGTGGAATTCTCTTCCAAACGATTGCTTCCCCGACGGCTACAATCTCCAGGACTTTAAATGCAAGGTCAATAGACACCTCCTAACACACTAACCTGCTCCCATTCTATCAAACACTCTTCCCATCTGCCCAACCCTCATCCTCGGTATCCTTACTCATCTGTCACCTTCCTCCTGACATTCCCTATATCTAACCACTCCTTCTCTTTACCTTCCCCTATGTAGCCCCATGCGCAATAGTGGCAGTGAAATGCCTTGCTTGGGGTGAGATGATTAAAAAAAAAAAATTATTACCCCGTATCTTTTACCATCTACGTATTTCTGGGAATGTTTCAGGCACTTCAGCTAATAAAAATATAGTAAAATTATTTCATTCTTCAATTTGGTCTCGGGTTTATTACTGGATTTTAAGTTTATCTTTTCCTTTTTAAGCGCTTGGATGTTATACCGAGATGTTTTTCGTGTTTTATGTGGGTAAAAGCGAGCTAATTTGTTGGTTCATATCAGTCTATTTACCAGTAGTCATAGCAGAAATCTTATATATTAATACCTATCACAAATTGATTCATGTAAGAGCCCAAAATGTTGATAATATTTTATTTGATTATCTCGGCTATAATAAGTGATGCTGATAGCCGAATCATATATTAAGGGTGGAATATCTTTTTGAGTAACGAGAGTTTCAAAAATGTTCTTCACTACATTTTGAGGATTCTGTTTAAACGTTTGATGTTTTCATCAAAGGAGCAGTGGTGTTTAAAAATAATTAAAATTAGCATGAAGATTCCCCATTAAGGTTTTTTGTTTTTGTTTTTCATCTAATGCCCTCAAGACTGTGTAGAATTTCTGTTTTTTTGTTTTTTGTTTTTTTTTTCTTAAAAGATTTTCATTTGAGGAATAAGCTGATTAAAAATCGTATTTCACAAAACACAGACAGCTATGTAATTTTCAAGATATTAGAACAAGTGTAATTGATGCATGCATGTCAGGTACACATCAGTCAAATACCGAGTGAGAAAATGCCCCTCTAACCAAAATGAAAATGCCATAAAAATAACCAGTATTTGGAAAACCTTTAAAAACCAAAAAAGTTCAAAGGTAAACCGAAAAGGTACGTTAGCAATAGAGTATAATTGTAAAAGCAACATACTGATCATCAAAACGAGGCTCTCATTGTATGCTTGGTATATACGCATCAAGTAGTAACATCTTGAAATTACCAAAGTAGATTAAATCGCCCATTTTCACAAATAACTGGGGCCAAACGCCTGATGATTTCATGACAACGTATGGCATTTTTAGGTGTGGTCGGCCATTGTTTACCTAGCCTTTAAGTATAAATTCAATAATTATGCTATTCTTCCAATTAGTTACAATAAAGTTTTTAAAAAATTGGCTAAGCAGTTACTTCCCTAGTACCTACCATTACTAACTCAAGGGTCAAGCCACATACCACCCACTACCAAAGAAGAAATTACTACTAACATTCCGCTAGCTTAACCCTATAAAATTAATATTCCCAAACCACTTCCTTTACTAGAGCAAACTTCTAGGCTTAGAAATTTTCCTCATTCTTTGTTTAAATGGGTCTGAGAATGCACGTCTTAAAATGACAAATTGAAAATAGCTATTTTCCCTCTAACTTTTATCTAAATTTACATATATATATATATGTAATGAATTATTTTGAACATTATTTTTACCGCTACTCGTATTTAAGTAGATATTCTGTTTTTAATTAAACAGTATTTTATATTTATATCTACCGGCTTGATTATTTTACGATAAATTTTTATTACGAAAATGTGTGCTATTTCCGTAACATATATGTATATATATATATATATATATATTGTATTAATTGCTTTTTTCAGTAGTTGAATGCTGGAATGGCATTTTATGCAAGCAGATTTTTGTCATAAAGTGCTTGATATCAAGATATCGATAGAGCGCTAATAGAATTAATGTAGAGATATTTGTCATTTACCCGAGCAGGATTATTTTAGTTATGCTGACTTCGAAGATTCGTGATAGTATTATTGTGACGTTTTCACACTTCAGGCTCATTTGCTTTTCTGCTACTGTTTCCCTTGCATTTATATGAAGTCAGAATGACTGAAATAAAATAACTCTACTAAGCTAAGTAACAAACCACTCCAGATTATTTTTTTCTGTTAGATTCATGCGTTTTTTTTTTTTTTTTTTTTTTTTTGCAAACATCATGTTTGTATTGAACTGGGATTTCCCCGATGTGAATTAGTGATTAGCCTTCCTTGCTTTAAGCTCGTTATGTGTATTAAATTGGATGAGCGGAATTATTTTTATTTATTAAATGTACAATTAAGTTAGATTAATACCGAAATAGGATAGTAAAATAATGATAGAAAAAAAAAAAACAGGAGAGATTTAGAATTAGGTTACCTTAGTATAAAACTCACGGTGCAAGAGACGTAACTAGTTTGGTTACATTTACATCTTTTTAAAAAATTACAATTAGCGTAAAAGTGTAATAAATACGCACAAATTTATAAAATCATACATATACATATATTCACAGACACTCGTACAAACTTAAGGATTGATGGTTTTTCAATTTGAATTATATTTAGATTTGGTATTTCTACAGTATTACTAAAATATATATAAATAATCATTAAATCGGTCAGGGTAAAATAAAATTTACCTGGGTTCAAACTGGAACTAAATGCTAAAAACTGTGATAAGAAACATAAATCGTGGGGGGGCGAAAAAGAAGTGGACAGAAAGTAGAAAACAAAAAAGTCTTTGAAGGGCACGTAATATATATATATATATATATATATATATATATATATATATATATATGTGTGTGTGTGTGTGTGTGTGTGTGTGTGTGTGTGTGTGTGTGTGTGTGTGTTACGGAAAATCCCGAAGATTAACGAAATGGCTTTAAACCGACATATTGAAATTATTTGTTTGGACATTATTTTTAATCAATACTCGTATTTGAGTAGATATTCCGTTTTTAATCAAACAGTATATTTATTTCTACCGGCCTGATTATTTACGATAAATTTTTTACGAAAATGTGAGTCATTCGACAGAATTCGAACCTGCAACCCGTATCAACATAGGTTCAAACTATCAACACAGGTTCGAATTCTGCTGAATGACATTCATTTTTGTAAAAAACTTTATCGGAAATAATCCGATCGTAGAAATAAATATACTGTTTGATTAAAAAAAGAATATCTACTCAAATACGAGTATCGATTGTAAATAATGTTCAAACACACACACACACACACACACACACACATATATATATATATATATATATATATATATATATATATATAATCTTTGAAATGTGGTAAAGTTAATTCCAATAGAGACAAAGTCCAAAGAAAATCTAACGTTAAAATTTCAACAAAGTATTATAATCAGGAAACAAAAGTTAGATATTTTATTAATCTAAACTTATTTATAAATGGAAACTTGTCTGTGTGTGTTTATGTGTGTGTGTGTCCGTTACTTATAGACTCTGAAACAGCTGAACCGATTTTCTTGAAAATTTACACAGTTGTACTATAAGCCTCTGTGAGTGTTCTTAGCTAGGTTTGGTGTCGAGGTATACCCAGATAAATATCGAAAATCGATAATCGAAAAAATCGGGTTATAGAAGGAGTGGTCCGATTTTAATCAAATTGGATACACTCATAGACAAAGACATAATAAACGATATTCAGTTCTTACAATAGTGCAGAAAATCGATAATATATATATGTATATAAAGGCAAGATGTTTGTGTGTGTGTGTATGTTTATCTGTCTGTATGTCTTTTATACAAATCCATGATTTTTATCCGATTCTTACCAAACTACACACAAATATTCTTTAGGCTGAGTCTGAGCTCCTGGACCATGGATTAGTTTTAAAGCTTTCATGACACCCGAGCAACGCCGGGCTATACTGCTAGTAATAATATATTTCGCAGATCCAGCCGCTCCTCAGACCAACTTCATTCAACAATGAATGTTTCAAATTTATCAAGTGAAAGAGAAAAAAGAAAAAAAATGTATTCTATGCTGAGAGGAGAAAATAGCTATTATCTAATATGGAGATACAAATGAACTTTTAAACCAGAGAAATGAAAATGTTTAAATGTTGAAATAAAAATAGGTATAGGTCACTTAAAATGAAAATTAAACTCATATGATTGTTTTTTAAATTAATCTAGAATGTCTCGTTTAAGACTTTATACACTCAAAAAAAAAAAATTATATCATTATTGCTTTTATAGGTACTCTACTACTATGTTATTATTATTATTATTATGTCATTTTTCATCATATTTCGATTTCTGCTTTGGTCTCACTACCAACCAAGTCTGCGGGGAGACCTAAGGCAGGTCGTGGCGTGTTGTTATGGCTCCATTTCATGTTTTTCTATCTTTCCTATCATCCTCAGCATTACATAGATAAAGTTTTCCTTAGTGTGTGGGCTGTACTTAATAAGACAATTTTTTGTATATCTCTTAAGCTGGGGTTTCCAGGGATTCTTTCAATGTGTTGTTTTGTTCCATTTTTTATCATTCCAAGTGCACCTACTATCACTGGCACAACACTTGTTTTCAATTTCCACATTTTTTTCTATTTCAATTTCCAGGTTTTTATATTTTGACAGTTTTTCAAATTCCTTGATTGTTATGTTACAATCCGCTGGACAAGCCATATCAATTAATAGACAAGTTTTCTCCTTCTGGATTTTAACAATAATATCTGGCCTGTTTGCTTCAATATTTCTGTCTGTGTAGATGGTGTAATCCCATAGAATGGTTGCATCTTCTATTTCTGTAACCGGTGCTGGGTGATGTTCGTACCAGTGTTTGTTTACAGCTTTTCCATAATGTTTGCACATTGGCCAATGTAAATATTGCCCAACGCTATCTTGGCGATTTTTATATTCATTTGGGGCAAGCACAGAACAGCCTGAGATTAGGTGGTCTATTGTTTCTTGGTGTTTATCACAAAACCTGCATTTTGGATCCATATTATTATGCATAATATTTGCCTGAAAGTTTCTAGTGAAAAGACTTTGGTCTTGTGCTGCAAGAATAAAGCCTTCAGTTTCAGACTTTAATCCAGATGCACGTAACCATCGATGAGTATTAACTTTGTCAACATTGGATTTATAGGCACGTTCTGGATATTGGCCATGCAGAGGTTTGTCTTGCCAGCGCTGTTTCATCTGTTCAAGAGCTTTATCTTTGGCATTCATTTTCATATCTTTTGTCGCAATAGTTGGTTCTTGGCTTCTGTTTTGCTTTTCTACAGAATCTACTAACTGTAAATCTTGTTTGTATTTACTGCCTTCTTTTATTATTGAATATTTTTTCTTTCTTTCTTCATGTTGCCTTACTAATTGTATCATCCAATCCTTTGTTGTTTCTATGTATGTTAGTAAGCCAATAGTTGTTGTTTTGTATGACAATTCCAGCTGAATAAGACCTCTTCCACCTTCTTTACGGGGTATGTATAGACGGTCTACATCAGCCTTTGGATGATGCATCTTATGCTTAGAAAGAAGCTTTCTTGTTTTAGCATCCATTCGCCTGATGTCGTTTAGAGTCCAGTTTAAGATGTTAAAGCTATATTGGACAACTGGGATTGCAAGGCTATTAATGGCCATAACTCTGTTCTGTGAGGTTAATTCAGTTTTTAATATCATTCGTAGCCTTCTATAGTACTCTTTACGCACTATTTCTTTCATTTTTTTATGGTGAATGTTTTCGCTCTCATTTACACCTAGGTATTTATAAGCTTTTTCTGATTTCAATACTTTTATTGTTACAGCAGGGTCTAAGCTAATTGGGGATGTTTCTTGTATTGATCCACGTAAAACTGTAGCTTTAGCACATTTATTCAAATTAAATTTCATTTCCAATGTCTTCGCTGAAGCATTTTACAGTTTGCAGAAGACCTTCCAGCTCATTATCATTCTTAGCATATAACTTTAAGTCATCCATGTAAAATAGATGGCTTATTTTCTTTTGGCCTATTTTATAACCACATTTTGTCTTATTAAGTTGACTGGTTAGTGCTATTAATGATATGCAGAATAGTAAGGGAGATAAAGAATCACCTTGAAATATACCTCTTTTGATGTTTATTTCATCAGACTTATAGGTTCCATTTATATGATTGAGGTAAAGGGTTGTTTTCTATATAGACATGCACTGTTTGATGAAATTGATGATGACGGGTGATATCTTGTATATATTAAAATCTTTAAAATCCAGTCATGTGGCACACTATCGAATGCCTTTCGATAACCTATCCAGGCAGTACTAAGATTTTTCTTTGTACTGTAGCAGTTTTCCAGGATCATTTTGTTAATTAGCAATTGGTCTTTACATCCATAACAGCCACGTTTGCACCCTTTTTGTTCAAGCGGTATCATGTCATTTCTTTCTAAGAATAAATATGTCTGTTTTGTTAAAATAGATGTTAATAGTTTATATGTTGTCGGAAGACATGTAATTGGTCTGTAGTTTTTCGGGATGTTTGTGTCACCATTCTTGGGTAGAAGAAATGTAATTCCTTTGGTCATCCATGCAGGAATTTTAGTGGGATCGTCAACCATTTCTTGAAGTTCTTTGGCTAGTCTTTTATGTGCTGTATTTAAATAATATAGCCAAAATGTAGGAATTTTATCTATACCTGGGAATTTCCAATTGTGTGCTTTTTTTAGTGCATATTTAACATCATCTTCTGTAATTCCAGACCATGTCTGTTCGGGTTTATTTTTCATTCGTTCTATCTCTTGCGTAATCCAATGTACTTCCTTGCTAAGTTCTTTAGGGCAAGCCCATATATTTTCCCAGAACTGTGTGACTTCTTCCATTCTGGGGGGTACTGCCACTTCAATTCTTTTTTTACCTATTTCCCTGTAAAATCTCTTTGTATCAGTCTGAAAAATCTTGTTTTGTCTGTAAAATCTTGCTCTTTTCTCATAGCGTCTTATTCTTTGAGCCTTTAGTTGGATTTTTTGCTTTATTTTTTCTTTATTTGATAAGACTTCATTTTCATTCCTGATGTTATATTTTTTTTCGGCTCTTCTGCTTTTCCTAGTTCTTACATTTATTCCTCTACTCAGTTCATCCAGTATTGATAATTCACTTCTAAGTTGTTCGATTTCTTTTTCTATTTTTCTTTTCCAAGGTGGATCTTCACGTCTACGAGACTGCCTTGTTTTTCATTTTGATATTTAATTTTTTATTATTATTATTATTATTATTATTATTATTATTATTATTATTATTATTATTCACTTTTATTAAGAGTATATATTGAATTTATTTAAATATAATTATGCAGATATTCTTTAAATGTGTTTTTATATTGAAAATAATTACTTTTAATTTATATTCACTTATCGCTGTGTGTTATCTTTATTATTAGGATTATTAATATTTTTATTTTATATTTTATTTATTTATTTATTTATTTATTATTATTATTTTATTATTATTAGTAATAATTTTCTCTTATGGTTTAAATATTTTTAGTTTTTTATTTACCTCTAATATTTTTTTATTTTTTATCATATATTTTTTAATAATTTTTTAATTTCTTAATTTTTAATCATTATTAATTTTAGGTTTCTAGATTTTAATTTCTTTATTACCACGTTTTTATTACTACAAATATAATATAATACTATTATTATTATTACGATTCAAATTAAATAGAATAACTAACAATTATTTTTCCAGCGTAAATTCAAACCATAATCTTTTACTTTTTTAAATTTCTATGTCATAGATCTAAAACAGACAACTGGCATCTCGGGTCAAAATTAATTTTCTTCATCGACGAAGTTTTTTTGTGAATCTAAGTCAAAGACGCTGAGCGAAGCTAAGATCTAATAAATTCAAGTTAAACCACCTCTCCCCTTATTTTTTCTTCTCCTTTCCTTTCTTTTTTCTCCTCTTTTTAATATTTTCTCTTTTTTCTTTTTTTTCTTTTACTATTTAACTTGACTTCGTCTGGTTAAATTTGAAACATTCATTATTGTATGAATTTGATCTGAAAAGCCGCTGGAGACGCGAAATATGTTATAACCAATGGATTTGTAAATTATCTAACTTTTGTTTCCTGAATATATATATATATATATATATATATATATATATATATATATATATATATATATATATATTTAACCGTGTTGATGAGCTGTCATACAGCGAAACAGATCTGTCTGCGGATGACCATTTACGCTCTCACACCCTGATTGAGCACTCTGGAAGAATGGAAGAAACCAGTAGCTACTCTAGCATCTACGCATCGTTCATTCAGCAATAAATGAGAACATTCTCAGCTACTGGGAGTATACAATGATAATATACACGCTAAAAAGTTTGCTTTCTTCTACCATAGCTCAGAGGTAGAATCGGCGACTAACACCAAATCGGTCGGATTTCAATGCTGGGTAAAAAGCAATCGGATGTCTAACCGTACTGATGAGCTGTGATACAGTGAAACAGATCTGTCTCCGGATGACTATATATATATATATATATATATATATATATATATGCAGGGCCGGTGTAAGTTCTGGTAAGAATCTCCCACCCAAATCTACGATGAAAACTCAATTATCAAAAGTTAATCTTCAGATAAAATATGAATTTTAATGTACCTTATTTATGGACTGTAATGGATCATATGCAGTTTCTCAATAAATCAACTAGAAAAGTCAAAAATACATTACAATGGACCTTAATATTAATAAAAGTACAAGTCATAATAGATCATTCCGTAAATCAATGTTTCCTGTCAATTCCTAACATCCATTTGAAATTTTTTTCTTGTTAAAATGTTGAATAATTTTGACAAACTCAACATTATGGATAAAAAAAATATTGAATTTTATTTAGTGTTTTCTTAAAATTTCGTATGATCAAGACAAAATCACGCATTTGAATGGCAGAAATAAATAAAACCCCAGAATCACGTCGAAAGCATCGAAAGCTTTTCATCTTTTAATAGTCATTTATATTTGGTTTAATTTGGAACGTATATAAACGGGTGCATGAAAAAGCAAATGTTGATAAGATAGAAAGAGTCACAGAGGTTTGCCCGGCTCTCTTAAGAAAGCATGCACGCCCCCCCCCCCCCGTGGTCTGGAGTTTCAGGGATAGTAATCATTGATGCTGTGCACACACACACACACACACACACACACACACACACACACACACACACCATAAGTTTGAGACCACTTAGATTTATTTTCTAAGAGAAAGAAATAACAAATTTTATGTCTTAGAAGAATAAATAGAGATATATTTCATTGTTGCTCACAATTGTACAATAATTAAAACCAAAATTAACATAGAGAAATTTCAAATTTAATTAAAGTTAATTCATGTTTTCTTTTCATCAAAGAAACCACCACGAGCCTTTACTACTGCAGAGCAAATCCTTGGCATTCTTTCTAATAACTTATAAAATAAGTTGGTGAAAGTGTTTTCCAAGCATCCTGCAAGCATTTAAACAACATTGGTTCATTTTTAGGAATTTCATTTCGAACTGTACGATCAATTTCATCCATTATTATCCTTCTTTAATAGTGGTTTCTTAACTGCTACACAGCCTTTAAGCCCAGCAGAATGAAGACGTCTCTTATCAATAGTAACAGACACTGGATGTTGCCAATCAGAATTCATTACAATTATTTATTCCGGCGCAGTTTTTCTTTTATTCCTCTTGCTAGATATGATCAAGTGCCTATCCTCTACAATAGATGTTACTCTGGGCCTACCAGATCTTTTTTGTCAATATTTAACTCAGTTTCACGAAGTCGTTGAAGGCAATAATATACGCCATTTTTTAATAGGCATACTCTTTTAGCGACAACACGTTCAGAATATACTTCTTCCGAAAGAATTTCAACCTGAGCATTTTTTTCAATGCTAATCTGTTTCTTCCATGCTATTTATACGGTCGTAATATGGTTTACAAAAATAAATCATACCGTAATTATAATATCTGAATAAATCTGAATTTTCCGTAAAAACTTGATCACAATAAGAGGAGTCAAGTAGCAAACTGAGTAAATGTTTACTTTAAAGTTGAAAAGAATACTTTTTTTACTTGAGATCTGCATAAGAATAACAAAAAATACAAACTCGGCGAATTTGATTCTGCTAAAAATGAAATTTTATAAACTTTGTGAAAAATGTTTGGGTGGTCCCAAACTTATGGTCGGTAGTGTATATATATATATATATATATATATATAAAGAGAGAGAGAGAGAGAGAGAGAGAGAGAGAGAGGGAGGGAGGGAGAGGAGTAGGAAGAAGAATCGGTGTATGTATGAATATCTCTGTGAATTGCAAATTAGACTATTTGCCATTGCTTGTAGAACAAGACTTAAAGACATCACGACACGATAAATAAAAAAAAATTAACTCCTTGACAGATATCAATATTTTTTCATCATTTCGGGCTCTTTCATTTCCACATTATGGTCTCTTGAAATAGTGACAATTGTTATCAGATAAATCTACCTTTCTTTCTATATGATGACAAGGTCGAAATATCTGACCTGCATTGGGTGATAACTTTGAACTTCAAAGTCCCGTACAATTATACCGTTTCTCACTTCTAGGTCAAAGTCTCATTTGTACATAATTTTAGCCTGCACAATTAGTCGTTAACACAATTCTCGCTTCCCAATTCAGATTTTTTCTCTTCTTCTGTGTCCATTGTATTATTATTATTATTATTATTATTATTATTATTATTATTATTATTATCTAAACTTATTTATAAGTGGAAGTCTGTGTGTGTGTGTGTGTGTGTGTGTGTGTGTGTGTGTGTGTGTGTAGCCGTTGCCTATAGACTCCAAAACGGCTGAACAGATTTTCGTGAAAATTTACACAGTTGTACTATAAGGGTCTGCGAGTGTTCTTAGCTAGATTTTGTGTCGAGGTACCCCCGATACAAAAATATCAAAAATAGATAATCGAAAAATTCGGATTATAGATGGAGTGCTCCGATTTTAATCAAATTTGATACAAAGACATAAGAAACGATATTCAGAAGTTTCAAGATTGCCATTCTTACAATAGTGCAGAAAATCGATAATATATATATATATATATATAAGGTAAGATGTTTGTGTATGTGTCTGTTTATCTGTATTTTTCAGCCGTTTTATTTTAGTTTTTGCTTTGGGTTTGGCTCTAAGTAGGTATAATTCTTAGTCTTAGCCATAATACCATTTACTCAGAGGACTTATTTAGCCTTCAAAATTCAGTTTACAACGAAAAAACTTATTTGATATCGATACCAGGAAATCAAAATTTGAATACACCCATTTATTTTTCTTTCAGTCTACGGTTTCGCTTTAACTGGAAACAACTATTGCTTATAAAGCAATTCTTTCGTGCCAACGTCCAAAACGTCTGAACTCCAGGACCATGGATTAGTTTAAAAGCTTTCATTACACCCGAGCAACGCCGGGCTATACTGCTAGTTATTATTAAATGAAAGAACAACACACCGACAACTTGATATTCAAGTAAAAGTATGCGAAACCCAACACAGCCCTGTCTGATAAGGCAATTGCCGGTACACGCATTAAAGCTAAATGCACGTGATATTATGACAGATTTGCAGGTGGGGACAAATTATAATTGCCTTCAATATACAGACTTCTCAGACGCTCTCTGATTGAGGGTGGTCCCAAGTATGTCGCATTGGCAGCCTCATAATTCAAACTTAAATCACTTTCTCGACACACGGTCATAATGCTCTTTCACGGTTCTCGATAATATACAGAAATGTGCAGTACATCAGCTCATAAAGTGACGGAGTAATGGAACGCTAGTTAAGTTCAACCAGCTGACAAGAAAATTTCTGTGACTAAACGGAATATTTGTTGTAGCCCTTCTTAATTCACACCCCCATAAAAAAACGTACAAGGGCGCCATTATATATTTCAAACTTCACCCATGTGCGTTGTTTGGTTTTGATTTTCTCGGCTGTACAGGGTTAGTTAAGCACCGTCTGTGAGTAAAAATGAGCACACTGACTAATTTAAATGTAAAGTCAATAGTCATCTTCTGTCTGACTTTTACATCCTCTCTCTCATGCTTCTCTACATCCACCCCACTCTCATCAGTACTCTCTTCCTTCTACTCGTTTCCTGACACCCCCTGCAACCTCTCACTCCTCATAACATTCCTCCTCGTCCACCCCACTCTCATCAGTAATCTTTTCCTTTTCCTACTCTCTTCCTGACACCCTCTGCAACCTCTCACTCCTCATAACTTTCCGCCTATGCAGCTTACTGCTCAACAGTCGCAGTAAAATGCCTTACTTGGAGCGACACGATTATAAAATAAAATTAATAATTCTGCTAGAACTTTGGAAACGTCTTACTGTACTGCTTAGTATTCGTGCCGGATGCATTAATACGAATATTTCAATGTGTTTAGGAGTCAATCTGAGGTCAGTACAGTGGATTCAGAAAGAGATGGTTGAATTGTGATTACAAGAGAGTTTAAAGAGTTCACTAATGAAGGTGAAGTTATGTCCCCGCTTCATCTTTTACCAGAACCTCAGGCTCAAACATGAAGGTCTACATCGAGTGCTTTGAGAAAGTAGTGCTACCTGGTTAAAGTGGGTGGCTGCTTGAAAACACTATTCTAGCAACAAGATTCTGCACCATGCTATAGAAGAAGAAGAAAAGTCACGACTGTGAGAAAATTTCTACAACCCCATAACTCTTTTATATCTGCCCAACCCCCAAGTCCCCAGACGGAAATCTCCTTGATTATTATCCGTGGGGGTGCAGTTAAGCGAGAAACTAATAAACACTTGTAACATCAAAGACGAACTGAAAGCAGGGGTTATGGCAACATTTACCAATTTAAACAAGCTGACCATCCACAAGAGATGCAGGAGGTTCTGAAATCGTCTGAATCCAATCTTTAATATTTCAAGACATTTTTGTGTAATATGGGTATATATATTCATTAAAATGAGATATCAGTGCTATTTTCATTTTTGCGTAACTTGGGCGACAATTTATACATCGCACTCTGTACATCAGTCAGGCAAATACCATACGTGATACATGCTTGGGCGATCATATCTCGAAAGAGACATGACTGACTGGGCAGACATTTTCCCGCAGTAGTTTGCCATTATTTTCTGCGGTAGACTGGTTGCCAGCCAAGGCTATAGAACCCAATCTGTCTTGTTATTTAACCCATAGCAAGAGGAAAGGGGTGGACTAATACCTTTACTAAGAGTGTTTGTGCGAAAGTGAATACAATGAATTCAATTGGATTTCGAACTCGGCTCCTCGATTTCTCGTTCCGAGTCGATATCCACTGAACCACAGCGCAGAAGAGACTTGCCCTGCGTATCATTAGAATAGTAGTAATAGTAACAGTAGTGGTAGTAGTTATGATAACAATAGTAGTAGTAGTATTAATAGTAAGAGTAAAATTAAAAAATTTTTTTTATAATGTTTTAATGGTAGGAATATTAGTAGCATGTATACATTGAGCTTTAACCTTATTCATAATGGTGGTTTTCTCCGCAGCTGAAGTAACACCAATCTTTTTGATATTCTAACTCCCGTATCAATATTCTTGGGTTATTCTGAAGATTTCCAATTCTTCTAACACTTTTACCATATTTTTCGGAACTGATCCAATAAAACAACGATAAAGATAAGCGCACAATTCACTTTTATACCCACTTTTGTTCCCTAATTTTCTGTATAACTCATAACGTCTACTCATCAAATTTTCTTGTTTTTTACATAGACCAGCTCTGTTCTTCTAAATTAGAGAAATTAATCTATTTGAAGATAAAAAAAAATGAAATAATTTCATGTTTACTATCAGTCAGTTAAGTACCACATGTGAAACATGCTTGGGTGATCATGTCTCGAAAGAGACATGACTGACTGGGCAGAAGATTATCCCGCAGTAGGTTGCCATTGCTTTCTGCGGTAGACTGGTTGCCGACCAAGGCTATAGAACCCAATCTGTCCTGTTATTTGCCTCATAGGTATAGGGGAAAGAAATGTATTATATTATTATGTAGTAATTAGTGGGGGATCGGTTTCCTATTGTTATGAAGTAATAAATTGATTCCCCACTTTATGACCAGTAGAAGCCTTAATCATTATTTCAACTATTATATTCAGTCAGTTAGTTAAGTGCCATACGTGATACACGCTTGGACGATCATATCTCCAAAGAGACATGACTGACTGGGCAGAAGATTATCCCGCAGTAGGTTGCCATTGCTTTCTGCGGTAAACTGGTTGCTGACCAAGGCTATAGAACCCAATCTGTCCTGCTATTTAACCCATAACTGGAAGGAAGAGACGGATTAATACCTTTCCCGAGTGGAATTTGCGCGTAAGTGAATACAATGGATTCAACTGGATTTCGAACTCAGCTTCTCGTTTCCGAGCCGATATCCACTGTACGACAACGCACATATTGGGGAAATGTTTGAATAGCTTATAAATAACTGGTGTTCCCAAAACCAAAACATTTGCAATATTTCCATTTGGGTAATTTTTTCACCATGTTTACCTTAACTATTTTCCTGAATTCTTTTTTCTTTCTTGTAATATAATTGCTTCTTATGAAATTGCCCTTGCTCAGCATTTAAGAAAGATAGAAAACTACCCAAGTTAAAACCATTCCTAAAAAATATATCGTTGAAACTGGGCTCTTTAAATTATTTCCATGGCCATACCTTTAAGTGTATGCATTTTCTTGCACGTTTAAGCGTACGGAGAGGCAGACATGTTTTAACACAAATGTTCTTTGAGCGAGTTGCTTCCGTGCATCTAATTACGCATGCGCGCAAACATTATTTTTCGTATTCTGCCGTCTCTTGGCATCCATTTTGACACTTGCTTAACAAGTTATCATTTTTTATTACTTTTTCCTTTTTTTCGTTGTAACATTTTTGTCAACATTCATTTTGTTTTCCACTTAGAATATGCGTCCATTGAGGGAATAAAATAAGAATACCCGCGCCTGCGCAACCAGGCACTCACTCAAATATATACATATATTATAGCGATATTATATGCGCAGTTTCACATAATATCGTAGTTTCAGATACTAAGAATCATAAATATGCAAATATAAAAAAATAACTTGTTTTTAGTTACTTAACTTTCCTCTCGATTATATATATAATCATATCGCCCCAAGAAAGACATTTTATTGCCACAGTTGTGCAGGGGTTTACATAGAAGGAAAAATATGAGAACGAATAACAGGTTACAGGGGGTGTGAGGAAATGGATAATAGAAGGATGAGAATACTGATTACAGTGGAGTGGACGGAGAAAGGAGCATGAGAGAGAGAGAGAGAGAGAGAGAGGATGCAAGTTAGTGAGATAGGAGATAACTATTGACTTTACATTTAAATTCTTGGAGATTCTAGCTGTCTGGAAAGCAAGTAAACGGAAGGGAATTCCACAGGCGGGAAGTGCGAGAAAAGAACTTTATGGAGTAGAATTTGCGTTTATATTTTATTGGTTTCACAGTAAAAGGGTGGGACCTAGTTGCTAATCTTGTTGCTCGAGTAAATTCATATTTAGAGAGCACTTGTGAGCTAAGGGTACCACGGCGTGGTGTAATGTGCAAGCACGTCTCGCTAGAATCATTGTATCTGAGTAGTGAGTTTGATCCTCACTGGGTACCCCCTACTTTCGGCCATGTGTCAGGTCTAAGCTTCGCTTAGAAAATCACCTTCCTCCAGGTTTGGGGGTTGGGCGTAGGGCTATCAACTCTTTGCTCTATAAAAAACAATTTGCTAAGGAAACAGCAAAAACGCTGCCCTACACACCGGAAAAAGTGAGATAAGTTCAACGTGAAAGTATTTGTAGAAGAGAACCAGAGAAGCCACATTGCACCGGTGAGAAAGTGACTGTATTTGTGCTGCCAAGTCGGGATCGACCACATTACAGATACTCCGTTGGATTTTGTCAAGGACCCCTAGCTGGATAGAGGGATCACCCGACCAGATATGGCAGCAGTATTCAATGCACGGGCGGATGGTAGATTTATAAATGTGCAGGATTGTTTCAGACGGGAAAAACCTCTTGGCCCTGCACAGAGAACCTACTTTCTTAGCAGCGGATTTAGCTATGGATTCTACATAGTCATTCCACCTGAGGTCTGTTGTAAGAGTTAACTCGAGGAGGTGCAGTGTTTTTAACCTATTCCTTCGTCGGTTGTTTAATTTAGTTCTATATTACGTTGAAACACCGGTACCCGTATGATCACCAAAAATAAGCAACGCCGAGCCTGGTCAGTACTCAGATGGGTGACCGCTTGAAAATACCAGGTCCAGTATGCGTAAATGTGCGGCTGGTGTGATGCGCATCGGCTCGGAATTGTTAAACGGAGAACCGAGTTCAAATTGTGTTCGTTTCATTTACTTTGTTAAATATTCCTTCTGAATAAATTTTTTCTCCCCATATGTGGGTTAATTAGTAACACTTGCATAAGTAAACATTTACCTAAAATATATTCTTACTGTCTAGAAATATTTTCTGGTTTACATTACTTTCTAAAGTCTGATCAGGCGAAAAAAGTCAGTCAAATTTTGGCCATTAAAATCAGTAAGTCAATTAAGTGCCATACGGGATACACGCTTGGGCGATCATGTCTCGAAAGAGACATGACTTACTGGGCAGAAGATTATCCCGCAGTAGGTTGCCATTGCTTTCTGCGGTAGACTGGTTGCCAGCCAAGGCTATAGAATCCAATCTCTCCTGCCATTTAACCCATAAGCGGAGGGAAGAGACGGATTAATACCTTTTCCCAAGGCTATTTGTGCGTAAGTGAATGCAATTGATTCAGCTGGAATTCGAACTCGGATCCCCGGTTTCTCGTTCCACAATGCACATTACTCGTCTATTTTATATATATTATGACTTAAACGTTAGTTTTAGTGGCTACTCGTATTTATGTAGACGTTTCAAAAGCACTTCGTGTTTAACGACAATTTATATTGCACGGATTGGGTATATTTTAGCAGGTTCAAATCCTGCCCGTGTGTACATTTTTTTTCCAATAAAATATTTTGAGTATTCAGACCTGTAGATGAAATGAAAATATAATGTTTAATAAAAAAAAAGCTTCTGTCCACTAAACATAGTTAAGTGCCATACGTGAAACACGCTTGGGCGATCATGTCTCGAAAGAGACATGACTGACTGGGCAGAAGATTATCCCGCAGTAGGTTGACATTGCTTTCTGCGGTTAGACTGGTTGCCGACCAAGGCTACAGAACCCAATCTGTCCTGTTATTTAACCCATAACTGGAAGGAAGAGACGGATTAATACCTTTCCCAAAGGTATTTGCGCATGAGTGAATGCAATGGATTACAACTGGAATTCGAACTCGGCTCCCCGATTTCACGTTCCGAGCCGATATCCACTGTACCACAATGCACATCCTGCGCAGCCATTAAAATAAACTTCATTAATTCAGGAAAAAGAGTTGTACGTTCTCGCAATGTTTCAAACATCCTCATTTGTCGATACATTTGTCCCAAATTATGGCAGCGTAGTTAAAGGCCACATAAGATTGTATCATGGACAGAATATCGGAGCAAAGCGAAAGTTTTTTTTTATAAGATAATCAAGGAAAATGATAGAACAAATTGAAAATTCCGGGACAAACAAAGAAAGTGGATTGGGAGAATATAACACTCATATGACACTGAATACAAGTGTAACTGAGGTAAGAAACAAGAACAAAAGGTTGATAGATTAAAAAATAAAAAAAAAGAGAGGAATTTTTGGAGAGCTATGATCACAAAAAAATTTTGACTCACTTTCCCTCACATTTTGAATTTTTTATGTATGCAATTCACTTCTAAATTCCGTCAGTTTAATATAATTTTCCAAGAATTGATCTCTTAAAATCGGGATAAATACTAGATCAGAATAAGCAACATTTTAAATGCAAAAAAAAAAAAAATTGTTATAATGAAATTAGACATAAATTCGTTTTTATATATATGTGTATGTGTATGTGTGCCTGTATGTATGAATATATATATATATATATATATACACTACTGATCATAATTATTAGGCCACTCCAGTGTTTTAAAAAAAATGATGTATTTCATAATATTTTTTTTTTTTGGTATTATTACTAAGTATTATCTCACGGTGGCTAATATATAAAAAAAATGCATTTTTTTCGATGATGCTATGTATATTAAGTCCTCAGATTTTCCGTGTAAGTAAATATGAAGAGTCATTTGGCAGATTTTCAGAGCATGGACGCCTCTTCGGTGAGTTCAAAAGTTGTAAAACTCATTGATCGAGTAATCCAGAAACCAAACAGAGATATACATGATGATTATGAAACAGAGAGTTATATCTAACGTAAACTCCATTGATGTTATTCATTTCCTTTTCAGGTTGGTTGTTTTGTTTTTTATGGCAATCAACCGCGGTGGGTCATTTATTGCCAACTAAACTTTATTTATTTATTGCTGGTAATACCTTTTTTTCTTTCAACAGTTTATTGTTGTTCATGTTAAGTTTTTGTGTCTAATAATACATTTTTCTTTTCGAGTATCAAGATTCATTGGGATTTGTTTTTAAGAGCAGGGTCCTCAAGTCCTACCCTTGTTATTTAACCCATAACTGGAGGGAAGGGACGGATTAATATCATTCCCAAGGGTACCAGTGCTTAAGTGAATGCAGTGTATTCAACTGGAATTCGAACTCGGCTCACCGATTTCTCTTTCCGAGCCGATATCCACTGCACCACAACACACATCCGCCACTAAACGCTTACAGCACCTAGTATTCCCAAGCGGTCACCAATCTAAGTGCTGACAAGGCTCAACGTTGCTTAACTTTGGTGATCGAGCGAGAACCGGTGTATTCAACGTGATATGGCCGTAAGCACACACATCCATCACTAAACGCTTACAGCACCACGTATTCCCAAGTGGTCACCCATCTAAATACTGACCAGGCTCAACGTTGCTTAACTTTGGTGATCGAGCGAGAACCGGTGTATTTTCGTGATATGGCTGTAAGCCCCCCTTTTCAGGAAGTGAATAGTTATTCATATGCTGAAT
Organism: Ascarosepion bandense; assembly: GCA_037127315.1. Taxonomy (NCBI): domain Eukaryota; kingdom Metazoa; phylum Mollusca; class Cephalopoda; order Sepiida; family Sepiidae; genus Ascarosepion; species Ascarosepion bandense. Next base: position 1,377,277 of record JBBBDQ010000391.1, read on the forward strand.
TATCTTCTTTCCTTTTAAAACGCCCAATCATGGGCCTTCACAAAGCCATTTTCTTTATCATCTTTATATTTAGATGGCATCATGCAAAGTGTAAATGGATTAGTTTTTTAATGCTTTCACCAGGGTTTCCACTTCAAATTCAATCTTTTAGACAATTTCGCATTCAAATAGCCAGACTTGGTTCTAGTCATATTTACTTTATGTTATTTAACTCACATTTTGCAGGGAAATAATTGCTATCTGGCCTTTTCCAAGGGCAATAATGTGAAAGTGAATTCGTTCCAAATGAGCTCCGATGACTTTTGCCATTTCACACCTCATTAACCATTCAAAGATCTGTTAAAACGGCTCAGCAGCCTGGACATATTCGGGAAGGATATTAGAATTATTCAAAACTAATACTGGCTGCAAATCACTTGCATACGCATTGAAAATAATTTCAACGGACATACAAAAATAGAAAGGGGTGTAAGACAAGGGTGTGTCTTCTCACCGGACTTATTCAAACTATCATCATCATCATTTATCCATGACACCCAGATGGTGCATAGGGCAGCAACTTTTTGTTGCTGTTTCTCTAACGATTTTTTTTTACAGGGCAAGGTTGCTAGCCCTGCACCCAACCCCCAAACCTGGAGGACCGGTGGACCATGCTCGGTCCTTACGTTTCCAGCACCTGGTATTTTCTAAATGGTGACCCATTTAAGTACTGACCAGGTTCGATGTTGCTTAACTTTGGTGATCGGACGGGAACCGTTGTATTCAACACGATATAGCCGTAGATTATTAAAACTATACAGCGAGAGAATTCTGAGCAAATTTGATATCCTACCAGAATTCATTATCAATGGCCAAAACTTTAACAACATAAGGTATGCAAATGATAGACCTGTTGATAGCAGACAAAATAAGAAACTACAAGAATTTCTAAAAAATGTAGTGAAAAAAGCTAATCGAACATAATAATAATATAATAGTCTCAGTTTCTGCTCCGATGAACTTAGCTCACTGGTGCCTCCTATATTTAAATTTAAATTTACTCGAGCAACAAGATTAACAACTAGGTCCCATCCGTTTACTGTGAAACCAATAAATTGTTAAGGCAATTTATAGTCCATCAGCTTCATTTCTCGCACTTCCCGCCTGTGGAATTCCCTTCATTTACTTGCTTTCCAGACAGCTACAATCTCCAAGAATTTAAATGTAAAGTCAATAATTATCTCCTATCCCACCTAATTGCATCCTGTCTCTCATGCCCCCTTCTCCGCCCACTTCACTTTCATCAGTATTTTCATCCTTCTGTTACCCACTTCCAGACACACCCATATAACTTGTCACTCTTTCTCATAACTTTCTTCCTATGTAACCCCCTGCAAAACAGTGGCAGTAAAATGCCTTTGCTTGGTGCGATATGATTATAAAAAAAAGATAGATAGATAGATAGATAGATAGATAGATAGATAGATAGATAGCTGCAATATCCAAGAATTTAAATGTAAAGTCAATAGTCATCGCCTATCTCAATAACCAGCATCCTCTCTCTCTCTCTCTCTCTCTCTCTCACGCTCCTTTCTCCGTCCACTCCTCTGTCATCAGTATTCTCATACTTCTCTTACCCACTCCCTGACACTCCCTATAACCTATCACTATTTCTCGTAACTTAGCTCCTATGTAATCCCTTGCAAAACAGTGGCAGTAAAATGCCTTTCTTGGGGCGGTATGATTATAAAAAAAGATAGATAGATAGATAGATAGATAGATAGATAGATAGATGCAATATCCAAGAATTTAAATGTAAAGTCAATCGTCATCGCCTATCTCACTAACCAGCATCCTCTCTCTCTCTCTCTCTCTCTCTCTCTCTCTCTCATGCTCCTTTCTCCGTCCACTCCTCTTTCATCAGTATTCTCATACTTCTCTTACCCACTCCCTGACACTCCCTATAACCTATCACTATTTCTCGTAACTTAGCTCCTATGTAACCCCCTGCAAAACAGTGGCAGTAAAATGCCTTTCTTGGGGCGGTATGATTATAAAAAAAAAAGATAGATAGATAGATAGATAGATAGATAGATAGATAGATAGATAGATAGATAGTTAGATAGATAGATAGATGCAATATCCAAGAATTTAAATGTAAAATCAATAGTCATCGTCTATCTCAATAACCAACATCCTCTCTCACTCTCTCTCTCTCTCATGCTCCTTTCTCCGTCCACTCCTCTTTCATCAGTATTCTCATACTTCTCTTACCCACTTCCTGACACTCCCTATAACTTGTCACTATTTCACGTAACTTACCTCCTATGTAACCCCCTGCAAAACAGTGGCAGTAAAATGCCTTTCTTGGGGCGGTATGATTATAAAAAAAGATAGATAGATAGATAGATAGATAGATGCAATATCCAAGAATTTAAATGTAAAGTCAATCGTCATCGCCTATCTCACTAACCAGCATCCTCTCTCTCTCTCTCTCTCTCTCTCTCATGCTCCTTTCTCCGTCCACTCCTCTTTCATCAGTATTCTCATCCTTCTCTTACCCACTTCCTGACACTCCCTATAACTTGTCACTATTTCACGTAACTTACCTCCTATGTAACCCCCTGCAAAACAGTGGCAGTAAAATGCCTTTCTTGGGGCGGTATGATTATAAAAAAAAGATAGATAGATAGATAGATAGATAGATAGATAGATGCAATATCCAAGAATTTAAATGTAAAGTCAATAGTCATCGCCTATCTCAATAACCAGCATCCTGTCTCTCTCTCTCTCATGCTCCTTTCTCCGTCCACTCCTCTTTCATCAGTATTCTCATCCTTCTCTTACCCACTCCCTGACACTCCCTATAACCTGTCACTATTTCTCGTAACTTAGCTCCTATGTAACCCCCTTGCAAAACAGTGGCAGTAAAATGCCTTTCTTGGGGCGGTATGATTATAAAAAAAAGATAGATAGATAGATAGATAGATAGATAGATAGATAGATAGATAGATGCAATATCCAAGAATTTAAATGTAAAGTCAATAGTCATCGCCTATATTTCAATAACCAGCATCCTGTCTCTCTCTCTCTCATGCTCCTTTCTCTGTCCACTCTTCTTTCATCAGTATTCTCATTCTTCTCTTACCCATTTCCTGACACCCCATATAACCTGTCACTCTTTCTCATAACTTTTCTTCTATGTAACCCCCTGCAAAACAGTGGCAGTAAAATGCCTTGCTTGGGGCGATATGATGAGAAAAAAAGAAAAGATTAAACGTAAAATACAAGAAGACAGAATGGAGGGTTATCAGTAAATGGATGTGCCCAAAATGCAAATTACAAATGGGAGATGAGAAAATCAAGCACAAAAAATTAAATATATAGGAAGTGTTGTAACAGAGGATGAAAAGTGCAACAATGAAATCCAAAGACGTATTTGGATGGAAAAAATGCAACCAAAAAGCTAAGCGGAGTATTAATAGATCGGAAAACTTCGTTAGAAAAATGAAAAAAAGTACTGAACTGTTATGCGATTTCTGTCCACATCCTTGGCAGCAAATGCTAGATATCCTCCTCAAAGATGAAGATAATATTTGAAGCAACGGAAATGTGGTTCTACAGAAGGATACTGAGGATAATATGAAGCAAATATTTAACAAACGACTAGGTTTTAAATGACATGGGAACAAAAAATAAACTTCTATCTGACATCAAGAAGAGTACAGCTGAAATTTCTGGAATGAAGAAAGAGGGCTTGAAAAATCTGATACACGCAGGAAAAATTGAGGGTAAGAGAGACAGAAGAAAACAACACATAGTATACTTATGAGTTTGCGTAAATGAATGACGGAACAGGGCTTAGGAGAAAAAACAAAATGACAAATATTATTTATACTTGCGTAAATAACGGCCAAATAAAGATTGCATTACATTTTCAATTAGCAATAATAGACAAAAATAAGCTACATTTTAGAAACGAAAATTATTAATATTACGTTATTTTTGCGTTTGGTCGATATATGTAAAAAATTAAATATTTTCTTTATATCCAAATGAATTTTTTTCATGATTTTAGGCGATTGAATCAAACTTGACATGGAAAATATCATAACAAGGAGATGATTTACAAAAAACATTTCAATACATTAATTTCCCAATATTCATTGATTTTTCTTTCTTTTGATTAATGTTTGTAACTACCATATTTTTTCATGAAAAGTCAAAGCTTTTCATAAAACATTTAATCAAATACTCATATCGAGTAACCAAAACGTAATTATATGACATTACATTGATTGAATTGGCAATATCAATGAGGTGTTTGAGGAAGAGGAAAAAAATAAATCAAGTAAAATATTTGAAAAATAAAAATTTCAAAATGAGGGGCAATGGGGTATTTCAAATTAAATTTAATTACATGTTTAGTGTTTACCTAATAAAGGAATTAAACTAAGATATATACTGAGTGATATTTATATAGACATATCCTAAATATTCCTTCTGAATCAATGATTTCCTATAATTGTGTTGGTATATTTCCTCTTTTTTTAATTAACGTCTATAAATGCATAACTGATTTCTCTCTCTCTCTATCTCTCTCTCTCTCTCTCTCTCTCTCTATATATATATATATATATATATATATATATATATGAGTATTATATATACATGTTTACATATCCAAAAGATCTACATGTATCTGTATATAATAACATTTTGTATATTTCTTTATCTAAATATATGTTTAAAGAGATGTTCAAATTGTGTTGGTATATTTCCTCTTTTTTAATTTTTTTTTTTTAATCATGTCACCCCAAGCAAGGCGATAACGCCACTGATGCGCAGGGGGCTACGTAAGAGTAAAAAGATTGGAAAAGAGAAAGCCGGAAACCGCATCCTAAACAGGAAACAAGGGATGAGCCTCTTCACCTGTTCAATAGACATGGGTGGAGTGTGAACCGGGTGATAGTTTAGTCTATCTACTCCAATTAGTCTATCTACTCCAATTATATATGCATAACTTGATTTCTCTCTCTCTCACTCTCTCTCTCTCTCTCTCTATATATATATATATATATATATGAGTATTATATTTACATGTTTACATATCCAAAATATCTACATGTATATGTATATAATAACATTTTGTATATTTCTTTATCTAATTATTTGTTTAAAGAGATGTTCAAATATGCCTAAGTTATGAATAACACATTTGTGATAGATAGATAGATAGATAGATAGATAGATAGATAGATAGATAGATAGAATGATGAATGAATAAAAAAGATAGATAGATAGATAGATAGATAGATAGATAGATAGATAGATAATCAACTGACATAGATAGATAGATAGATAGATAGATAGATAGATAGATAGATAGATAGATAATCAACTGACATAGATAGATAGATAGATAGATAGATAGATAGATATATAGATAGATAGATAGATAGATAGATAGATAGATAATCAACTGACATAGATAGATAGATAGATAGATAGATAGATAGATAGATAGATAGATAGATAGATAGATAATCAACTGACATAGATAGATAGATAGATAGATAGATAGATAGATAGATAGATAGATAATCAACTGACATAGATAGATAGATAGATAGATAGATAGATAGATAGATAGATAGATAGATAGATAGATAGATTCACTGAATGCTTTGATTCATGAGAATGTTTTTAATAAGAATTTATGTTGTTCAAATAAGTCATGGGAAAAAAGTCTCAAAAGCTGCAAATTAACTAATCAGAAACTCACCATGACTTCCTGAAATCTATTCAATATATCACAGAATAGTTCGTTTTCGATAAGGTAATTTATAAACAAGAAAAATTCTGCAGAATAAACGACGCAAGGGGCAACCCACTAATTAGGTGCACACGAATTCTGAAAAAGGACCGCTTAAATCATAAGGTTTTCTTGTTAACTCGTCGCCGTTTTCGTCGGAGTTAAAATTTTTCTCAAAGAGATTAATATGAATATATAGTCAAATAGATTACAAAATTCATAAACATCGCAATATATATATGTATGTCTGTGTGCGTGTGTGCAGTATTTGCTTATTCATGCACACAAGAATAAAAATAGATAAATTCCTATCATATTTTATCAATTTTGAGGAAATGTTTTGCAAGTAGTTAAATTAATATCTGTTACCTATGTTATAGTTATTTGTTTCTTCATACGTATGTATGCATGCGATTTTGAATGTATAAAATGGAATTAATATCTATGATGATACTAGCAGTATAGCCCGGCGTTGCTCGGGTGTAATTAAAGCTTTAGAACTAATCTATGGTCCTGGAGCTCAGACTCTTTGGACGTTGGCACGAAAGACTAAAATAGTTGTTTCCAGTTAAAGCGAAAGAAAAAAATGAATGGATGTAAGTCAAATTTTGATTTACAGGTATCGATATTAAATAAGTTTTTTTCGTTGTAAACTGAATTGTGATGGCTAAATAAGTCCTCTGAGTAAATGGTATCATGGCTGAGATTAAGAACTTCAATTATACATACTTAGAGCCAAATCCGAAGCAAAAACTAAAATAAAAGGGCCGAAAAAATACAGTCATACAGGCAGATAAACAGACACATACACAAACATTTGCCTTTTATATATATATATATATATATATTATCGATTTTCTGCACTATTGTAAGAACTGCAACCTTGAAACTTCTGAATATCGTTTCTTATGTCTTGTCTATGAGTGTATCAAATTTGATTAAAATCGGACCACTCTTTCTTTAAGCAGATTTTTTCGATTATCGATTTTCGATATTTATCGGGGGTGCCTGGACACAAAACCTAGCTAAGAACACTCGCAGACGCTTATAGTACAACTGTGTAAATTTTCAAGAAAATTGGTTCAGCAGTTTCGGAGTCTATAGGTAACGGACACACACACACACACACACACACACACACACACACTCACACACACACACACACACACACACAAGAGAAAAAGTTCCATTTATAAATAAGTTTAGATAGCAATCGCACCAAATATTCCTTGTTCAAAGTATGTACACATTTTTTTTAAATTTTTTCTTCAATATATAGTTCAGAAATGACTTTTCTTAAACTATTTCATTCTGATATCATATTTCTTTCTAAATATTATCTAAACTATAATTATAAACTGTTGTGGATTCCGGGTGAGAAACGACACAAAATAATAAATAAAAAAAACAGATATGGAGATAGAAAATATTTGTTATATTGAACAAGATATACAAACTGGAACACGGGTTAGTCAATTCAGGAATACTATTAGTAGAAATCAATATATATAGTCATTCAGTGAAATAATATGTCCGGTTAATGAGTCTATAGCCAAACAACGCCAACTAACTCTGCACCAACTTACTGATTAACGTGGCGACTCTACAACTCTACGACTACTGTCGTTCTCTATAGGCAAGATTATATGTACATATCAGCCGATTCCATTATTATGTACAAAGGAGTAATCCCCGACATAAACAATTATTTTTGAAAGTGAAAATTTTAAAATAGTCATTAAAAATCAAGAAAATAGAAAATTTAAGCAAAATGTTAACATTTGAATACCAAAGACGACGTCAGTCTAAAGTAAGGCCAAGATCATGAGCTAAAAAAGAAGAGATGTTTATCATTTGACATGCGTCGTTATATTACAGTTAATTGGAGGCGTGGAATTTTGCACGGAGTGATATATTGGTTAGTTTAAAAAAAGCGATAAAGTCCTCAGAAATGATGTGCTACAGATGTTAGCTATCTGGTGTGTATGTCGATCGAGAAAGATAAACTATCCATATGACAGACACTAGATGGAAATAGTCTTGTAGATTATTGAAAAGGCAAATTCAAGAAAAAATATCAAATGATTTTTCTAATAAATGTGCTGTAATAGAAATTAAATCTTAACAGTTACATAACTGTTGTGGATTCCGGTTTAGAAACCACGCAAAATAATAATAACAAAAACAGATATGGTGAGAAAAAAGGTAAGTTATATTGAACAAAATATAGACAACCTGGAACACCGGTTAGTAAATATAGGCATATCTGGTCGGGTGCCCCTGCTGCTCTCCTTGGGCTTCTTGACAAAATACAAAGGAGGATCTGTAACGTGGTTGATACTGACTTGGCAGACCGGCTGCAACCACTCTCTCACCGGCGTGAAGTGGCTTCCCTGTGCCTCTTCTACAAGTACTTTCATGGCTTCTGCTCCGATGAGCTTAGATCACTGGTGCCGCCTAAGCACGAATTTACACGAGATACTAGATTCGCAACTAGGTCCCACCCTTTTACAGTTAAACAAATAAGATGTAACCGTAAATTCTATTCCAACAGCTTCTTTTCTCGCGCTTCCCACCTGTGGAACTCCCTTCCACAAGTCTGCTTTCCCGACAGCTACAATCTCCAGGTGTTTAAATGTAGGGTCAATAGACACCTCCTATCACACTAACTCCCAATTATTCTCAGAACACTCTCATCTATCCAACCCTCATTCTCGGTATCCTTACCCGCCTATCGCCCACCCTCTGACATTTCCTATATTTAATCATCCTTTCTCCACTCTAAGTAGCCCCCTGCGCAGTAGTGGCAGTGACATGCCTTGCTCGGGGTGAAACGCTTATAACAAAAAAAAAAAGTAGGAATACTCTTAGTAGGAATCAATATATACAATCTTGTAAAGAAGGAGTAAGTCCAGTCAGTAAGTCTATATTCTTACTGACCAACTAAGCGGCGGTCCAACTACTCAACTCCTGATACACATTTTCTCTAACACTCACAATATTTATTTTGCATAATATCAAAAATTAGGGCACAAGGCCGAAAAGGGGAGGGATAGAGATTGGTACTAACTTAACTATCCTATACCTAGCTAAATACTATCACGACCCAATTACTCATTACAATTTGCACAATTACTAAAAAAAAACAAAAAAAAAACATCCATCACCTTCCAATCCTTCATTCACCACAATACCATAAATTTACAAGAGGCAGCTGAAAAAAAGGGGAAACAATCCATAACAATAAAATGAAGGTATATAGTCTAAGTCGTACTGATGAGCTGTAATACAGCGAAACAGATCTGTCTGCGGATGACTATTGTATATATATATCTATTAATTTTTCTTATATTTGCTCTCTATATATATTTATATACATATATATTTAGAGCTCTCTTAGAGAGCTATCCTACCACTGTATGTACAGGATACTCCTTTTCATTCTTCTATACCCACATCGCATGCTGTTATATTTATATATATATATATATATCCAAGTGAATAAAGAACAAAGAAAGTATTAACGAAAAGTGATTTATTTTATTTTTCTATTTTAATTTGACGGAAAAAATTTTTTTGAAACGATGACCGAATAAAGTAGTTTATCATTTGCTGATTCTATTGAGTGAAATGAATAAATTGTCTAAATTACGAAAAAATTAAAATAAAACAGGCATTTATTTTAACAGATATATTTAACAAAATTACAAAAAAATTCTTGAAATAGTAAAGGGTAAGTTTATTTACAAAAATCAATATTTGCATCAACCACGGCCTTCAGACGACTTCAGAGTTTCCTGCGTCGATTCTAACCGGTCTCCTTGTTCAAGGTTTTAAATGCTGCCAAAATCCTTGCTTCCAGTTCATCGTTGTGAGTTTTGTTGGTCTCGCTTAAATGCGCCCCAAAGAGTTACAACCTGAGGAGTTAAGTGGCATGATATAAGAGGTTTATGTGGTCGAAGAAATTGACTGACAGCCATGAATGTGTTCTCCTTCTTTCGTGGAATGGTGCAGCGTCCTGTTGCCAGCAATAGGGTCTTCCAGCAGCCAACCCAGAGCAGTACTACCTCTTCAAGGCACTTGATGTAGGTCGCCGTGTTGACCGAGTCTGTGTCCATGTAGGAAGATGAATGGAGGCATAAAGTTACCATTACTAGTGACCACTTTAAACATGTTCGTAATCATAATTATATTTGTCCAACTAATTCCGAATCGTCTACACTGTCCTCTGATTGACATCCAAAACAATCTGGAATATCTGTATTGAAGCTTCCAGCGCTAATACCAAACAGTACAGCAAACCATGACTGAATTTCTGGCGGGGTGAATGTCGCAATGGTGTTCTATTTCTCACAAACGGTGCCCAACTGACCCTTCTATATAGTTCATTGAACAAAATAAAAAAACAAATAAATCGCATGCACAAGTTTATATATATATATATATATATATATATATATATATATATACGCTCTCACAACCTGTTTGAGCACTCTGGAAGAATGATAGACTTTGAAAAACAGTAGCTACTCTGGCATGTATGCATCGCTCATCCAGTAATGGATTAGAGCACTGTGGCTATTGGACGGGTATAATGACAATATACACGCTAAAAAGTCTACCTTCTTCTACCGAACGCCCAGAGGCCAGGTGTAGAATCGCCGACTGACGCCAATTCGGTCGGGTTTCAATCCTGGGTTAAAAGCAATCGGAGTCTACCATACTGATAATCTGTGATACGGCGAAACATATCTGACTGCATATGACTATATATATATATATATATATATATATATATATATATATATATATATATATATATATTAACTCGTGTGTGCGACTTGATTGATTTTTATATTTAAGCAAATTAAGTGCGTGAGTTTGTATATGTGTGTGAGAGTATATATGCGCGTGTGTGTATTTATGTACTTGTATTAATAGAAATGGATTCTTTTTTTTAGATCTGCCGTAAAATTTAAAATTTAAAATTTATTTTAAAATTTGTAAATCCAAATTTTCTGTAACTTTTGTCTCAATCATTATTTATCTAAACTAAAATCTTTATGGTGAATTTTTCATTGTTTTTTTTGTTCAACAAAATTGTTGTTTAAAAATTGTTAAAAATTGCATTAAATTTTCTTTTGTTTTGCGAAAACGTGAGTTGGTGTTTTGTGTGACATTGTAAACAACATTGCGTTTGTTTTTTGTTTCAAAATTACGGGGTAAAATATTTACAGTTTTTGTTGACTTAATGAATTTTAGAAACTTTAGAAGAATATTTTAAAATGTAGACATTTAATTTTAAAGGACAATGTTATATTAATACCACACAAATTACAGACAGTTGATTTCCTGCATGAAATACATAGTGAAAAAAAAGCTTTATTTTTTTAATTTTATTTTCTGAAGTAAGAAATATCAAATCTGAAAAATAAATAATTAATTTAATATTTCATACTTCAGAAAATAAAATTAAAAAAATAAAGCTTGTTTTTTAAATCATTTAAATCATCATTTTTTTTAAATCATCATTTTTTAAATCATTTAAATCATCATTTTTAAATATTTTGTTTCAAAATTACGGGGAAAAATATTAACATTTATTATAACATTATTTTGTTGACCAAATAAAGTTTTAAAACGTCGGAATAAAATTTTAAATATAAAGTCTCTTTTTTTTTTAGTCGCGTTTGACACGTGTGATTTGATGTCTATGACGTAATCTAGCAACGATCTTAGATCTTAAATGTTTTACGGAGCAAATGTAAAAAAACGGCTAGATTGACCAAAAGTGCGAAAGTTAAAAATTGCTGAACTTAAACTCAAAAAGTATGTGTCAACCTGACTTCCCTGTAACTATGTGTCCCTAGAAAGTTTGAATTGCGTAGCTTAAAAAATGTAGCAGTGCATAGATTACAGTCACACACAGACTCGCAGATTGCCTTATATATATATATATATATATATATATATATATATATATATATATCATTCTCTCCCTTTCTCTCGTATGTATGTATATATGTCGCCGCTGGGTGTTGATCTCGTACGTGTGCGCTCTTTCTACTCATTCTACCCATTAGAATATACATATGATTTTAATTATATAAATTATAATACTATCACTGATTTAAATACAACAATATTAATCTCTGAAATGCTGGTATTTGTCAACAAATTTCTCCGAGCGGTCGGAAATAATTCTATCGTTTATTTTATTCCCTCCTTGTTTTCGTCGCATTTCCTTATTATATGGTGAAAAATATTTTACCAATTTTTAAAATGTAATCGGAACTTTCAAATATCTTTAAAACTTTTTGACGCCTTTGAAAATTATTAAGAGTTTATTGGTGCCATGTAACCTACATTTTATACTGTGGTTATAAAAAAAATCAGCGAATTAATATATACTGATTAATGATTAATTATACGGTTATAAAAAAATCAGCGAATTAATATATACTGATTAATGATTAATTATATGGTTATAAAAAAATCAGCGAATTAATATATACTGATTAATGATTAATTATATGGTTATAAAAAAATCAGCGAATTAATATGTACTGATTAATGATTAATTATATGGTTATAAAAAAATCAGCGAATTAATATATACTGATTAATGATTAATTATATGGTTATAAAAAAGTCAGCGAATTAATATATACTGATTAATGATTAATTATATGGTTATAAAAATCAGCGAATTAATATATACTGATTAATGTTCCTATTCGAAAACGTTCAGGTTTTGAAATATAAAATATTTCTGCGGATCGAATTACAACATCTTGTCTCATTGAAGATGAACACAGGCCTGGATTTAGGCATTTAAATGCTTATTAACATTGTTATAAAGCAACAGGATGAATTTAAAACTTATTCGAAGCGTAATTAAAAATAACTAAAAAGATTTATGTAAATAATTATTAGAATCTTATTAAAAAAAATGTTAGACCCGTTAAGAAAGAGACATTTTTGCTCTCAAATCACAACGTTAAAACTGATTACATATATGTTTTTATCTTCATCAAAGATCTCATAACTAAGTACTATACATTTAATATAGGTTTAAAAGATTTAAATGTTAATTGTTTATGCTTCTTCTTCTTCTTCTTCTTCTTCTTCTTCTTCTTCTTCTTCTTCTTCTATCTGCCCTTTAACCTTTTAGGACGTAGGCGATCATTGCTATCCACGTCTCCCTATCGCGAGAGGTTCTTATCACGCCTTCTCCTATTACAACATCCAAACCCCGCTCTGCTAACCACTAGCTCAAACCTATAAATCTAGAATATAAATGTATAGAAACTAGCATGGCCACAAAATAAGGGATCAGTTTATATATTGAATATAATATAAAATTGATCCCCCATTTTATACCCACATTATAATTTCTCAAAAACAGTTGGCATATATCTTCTTCTTTTATGTGCCCTGTCCTTTCAGGACGTAGGCGATCATGGCTGTCCACGTCTCCCTATCCCTAGTGGCGCTTAATATGTTTTATCCTGTTACTCCACGCAACCTCCGTTCCGTCATCCACCTGATCAGGCCCTTCAAATATGTTATCCGCTGCCTTCCTCTGTCTTTTTTTCCTTGTATCTCGCCTGTCAGTATCAGGTTCTTCAAACTCTCCTTCCTCAGTACATGTCCCAGGAACTTCAGTTGTCTCTTCCTGATGCTCACTATTAGATTTCTTTTCAATGCCATTCTTTCCAAACCTCATCATTGCTCACACATTTGGTCCATGATATCCGCAGCATCCTTCTCTATAACCATATTTTCGCCGCTTCAAGTTTTTTCCTCATCTTCGATGATATTGTCCAGCATTCAATGCTTCATTGAAGAACTGACATCACATAGCAATCTATCACTCTCTTCTTTGTTTCTAGGGAAATTTTCTTGTGTCTTAATACTTTACTTCGCTTCTGGAACGCGTTCTCGTCATGCCAATTCGCCTTCGGATCTCTTTATCGCACTTTCCATCTCTTGTTAGAACACTTCCTAGGTATTTAAATTTTTGTACTCGCTTGATTCTCGTATTTGGCATTTTGGATTGTTCTTTTTGCTGATGACAATGCATTCAGTTTTCTTGCTGTTTATTTGTAGTCCTTGTTTGTCACTCTCCTCAGCTACCTTCTGTAGGAAGTCCTGTAGTTTTCTTTCTGTGTCTGCAATCAGTACTGTTATACTACGGGGAAAACGTTACATACGCAAGAAACTACACAAATAATGCAACATCACCATCACTAAATTTGTAATCCCTGGATATCCTCTTAGAAACTGAAGTTTATTTATTTGTCTTTATATCTGCGATAAAATAGTATTTACATTGGAATTTTTCACAAATCGTCCTCATCTTTATTGCCATATTCACGAGGTTTCAGCTGCTGTAGGCTCTGGACTTCGTCAGGTGCTTGGAACTTTAAACTGATCTTTAAATTCGATCATTATGGTATATCATTCTCGTTCCTTGTGCAATGCTACTTTCTGACCTCCTGTGGTCATCTCCCTTTAACTCAACTCTATAAGTTCTTTTCACTACTCCTGTAGTCTGGTATTGAATCCACAGCTTTTTCGGTGAAGTCACTAAACCTAACCAATGCTTTTATCAACTGGGTCATGTGTCCTTAAAAAATGATACATGAAAAGAGAGTGATATATATCTTTGATCGAAATAAAGGGTTCGGTTCAAAATTTCCAGAAACTAAAGAAGGCCTGGGACTACAACGTCCGAAACGTCGTGAATCTAAATTTATTTATAAATGGAACTTTGTCTGCGTGTGTGTATCTCTGTGTGTGTGTGTGTGTGTGTGTATGTGTGTATCAGTTACCTATAGACTCCAAAACGGCTGAACTGATTTTCTTGAAAATTTACACAATTGTACTATAAGCCGCTGCGAGTGTTCTTAGCTAGGTTTTGGATCGAGGTACCCCCGATAAATATCGAAAATCGATAATCGAGAAAAGCGGATTATAGAAGTAGTGGTCCGATTTTAATCAAATTTGATACACTCATAGACAAAGACATAAGAAACGATATTCAGAAGTTTCAAGGTTGCAGTTCTTACAATAGTGTAAAAAATCGATAATATATATATATACAAAAGGGAAAAATGTTTGTCTGTTTATCTTCCTGTATGTTTGTGTTTTTTTTTTTTTCAGCCCTTTTATTTTAGTTTTTGCTTCGGGTTTGGCTCTAAGTAGGTATAATTGTAGTTCTTAGTCTCAGCCATGATACCATTTACTCAGAGGACTTATTTAGCCTTTAAAATTCAGTTTACGACGAAAAAAACTTATTTGATATCGATACCAGGAAATCAAAATTTGACTTATATCCATTCATTTTTCTTTCAGTCTACGGTTTCGCTTTAACTGGAAGCAACTATTGCATTTTAGTCTTTCCTGCCAACGTCCAAAAAGTCTGAGCTCCAGGACCATGGATTAGTTTTGAAGCGTTCATTACACCCGAGCAACGCCGGGCTATACTGCTAGTTTGGAAATAAAGATGAAGACAAGTCCGAACAATGTAATTATGAAGTCTGTTTCAACTCGAAAGTTTCTTTTACTTTATCGATTATTTCTTTCATTTCATTCGAAAATAACATGCCAAAGGAAAAAAGTATCAAATCAAGGCATTCGGAAGAATTATTAGTTCTACACAAAAGTATATTTACAAAAAAAAATTTTAACAATCAAGAAATTAAACTAGTTAAGCATAATGTTTACCTTTTCAGTCAGTCAATTAAGTGCCATACGTTATACACGGTTGGGTGATCATGTCTCTAAAAAGACATGACTCACAGAGCAGAAGATTACCACGCAGAAGATTGCCATTATTTTCTGCGGTAGTGTGGTTGCCAGCCAAGGCTATAGAACCCAATCTGTCCTGTTAATTGACCCATAGCTAGACGGTGAGGCGATGTATTATATTATTACGTAGTAATTAGTGGGGGATCAGTTTATTAATTCATACCAATAGAAAACCGATCCCCCACTTTATGCCCAGTAGAAGCCTTAATCATTTTTCCAATTAATATATTTAGTCAGTCAGTTAAGTGCAATACGCGATACACGCTTTGGCGATCATGTCTCTAAAGAGACATGACTGACTGGGTAAAAGGTTATCCCGCACTAGGCTGTCATTACTTTCTGTGGTAGACTGGTTGCCAGCCAACGCTATAGCACCCAATCTGTCCTGTTATTTAATCCATCACTGGAGGAAAGAGGTGGATTAATACATTTCTAAAGGTTATTTGCGCAAAAGTGAATGCAAGGAATTCGAACTCGGCTCTCCGATTATCTCGGTCCTAGCCGATATCCATTGCACCACAACGCACAATCTTTTCATTACCATCCCTAAATGATTGGGTTTACATGCCTTTTCAAGTGAAAGTCCACAGATTGCTTCTACGATTTTTTAAAGTTGGGTAACGAAGACCGGGAAGCATTTATGCGTGGTTTGCCTAACTTAAGGGGTGAGAATTCAGATGGACACTGAGGGGAGGCGTCTTTGTTAGTCAAACAATAAGGCAGTGTTGATGGCGATGAATGTAGACTTCTGAATGCTTTTTGAATTTACACGTTGTTCAATTCGTCTTTCGCATAGTGGTTCAGGCGGTAAAAAATAAGAGCGTACTTAGGGGAGATATGTGAAGATCGTCAACACTCCCACGCCACCAAAATTGCAGAGTCGATCAGAGGGAAACATGTTAACAGGCTAGGAAAGGCAACCGTTTGATGAGGTGAATTAAAACTTGTTCTGACGAAGGTGAAATGGAATGTTTAGGCTAGAAATAATGTATCCAAAAAGCATATAAGGCAAAGCAAAATTAAAGTGATAGAGGAAAAAAGGGAAATAAGCGCATTAAAATATGAAAAAAAACATTGCTAAACCAAAATTTAAATGAGAAAAATGCTTTGTAATGAAGAACATGTGGCAAACTAACAGAAGAAGGAGGAGCGTAGCTGTTATCCGTGATGAAATTACGAAGCAATGAAGGTCTATTCAAAGAAAGCGAAGAGACGCTAAAATGCCAACTACAGGTCAGAGAAACTAAAATAAAATAAGTGAAGAAATTTAAATACCTGGAAAGCGTGTTGACAGAGGATTGAAAGTGAAATATTGAGATCCAAATGTTATATATCGACAAACAACAAACACGCATATATATAAAAATATGAAGTTATATTTTTATTAATGACGATGAACCGTGTAGAATAGGGAACAGAGAATTGAGAGAGCGCGCTTCTAATGGATTGACGGGAGTGTAGTCTTATCTGTTGTGTCTCTCTTCACCGGCCGATCTCTGTTGCTCCTCTACTGGCGAATCCGTGTGCCGAGGTCTTTTTATAATCTTCCAGAACCGGGACTTTTTCTTCCGGTTTTGCCTCGCCCACGCACGCCCACGTAATTCTCAGAGACACCTGTTCTGTTTGCCTCTGTAGTTATTTCCGCTGCTGCCGGAAATAAGGTCAAACGACATCCGTTCCTTTCAACGACCGGAAACACCCTCGCTTGCCTCAGCCTTCCTCGGGTGGGGCCAGATTGTTATATTACACAAAGACACCATTGGCATGGCGAAAGATTCATATCAAAAGCTAACCAGAGTACTAAAAGACAGGAAAATATCACCGAAAACGAAGAAGTGAGTGCTGGGTTGCAATGTGATGTCTGTCCTTCTGTATGATAGTAAATATTGGAGGATCTCCACAAGGATGAAGGAGAAACTCGAGGCAACAGAAATGTGGTCTCTGCAGAAGGACGCTGAGGATAACATGGACCACGTGAGCAACAACGATGTGTTGGAGAGGATGCAACCGAGAAGAAAACTTATTCTTAACATCATATTATGGGCCGTACCCATTTTGGACTATAATGAACTCTTCCTATTATTATGATTACACGGAGAATATGCCTCTTGGAATTGAGTTGTGTCGAGTCACCCCAGTCAAATACTTGGCAGTCAGACTGGCGTGTAACACTCCCCTGTATTTGTTTTCCGTTTAATATATCAATCAGTTAAGTACCATACGTGAAACACGCTTGGGCAATCATGTCTCTTTCGAGACATGGCTAACTAGGCAGAGGATTATCCCGCAGTAGGTTGCCATTGCTTTCTGCGGTAGATTGGTTGCCAGCCAAGGCTATAGAACTCAATCTGTCCTGCTTTTAACCTATAACTGGAGGGAAGAACGGATTAATACCTTTCCCAAGGGTATTTGTGCGTAAGTGAATGCAATGGATTCAACTGGAATTCGAACTCGGTCCCCCGATTTCTCTTTCCGAGCCGATATCCACTGCATCACAACGCACATCAAATAATTGGTATGACCCCGGCGTTTAATATATATATTTCACTAATTCCAGAGTTCGATTTTTCTTCCGGACATATTCTGGGTCCACCAAAACACATCAAAAAGAGACAACTTAGGTTCCTGGGACACGCAATGAGGAAAACGGGTTTGGAGAATGTGATACTATCGGGACGGAGAGATGGAAAGTGAGACAGGGAAAATCAGCGCAGACATATGTGATGGGCTTGAGCAAATAGATGGTGGAGCGGGGTTTGGGAGAGATACCAAGAGAAACAAAAATCAAGGGCAACAAGGGATAGGTGCAAGTGGAATTTCACGAACGCATACGTTCTGAAGGGATACGGCACAGGAAGAAAAAAATATTGCATGAAGTTAGGACAATAAATACAAAAAATATAATGAAGTTTCCCTTGCTGACGTGGGCGATCATTGTTCTCCATAACTTCCTGCCATTTATAGATTTTATTAAGGTCTGTCTTTTTAGTGTTTCTCCTGGCTCGTGTACTATCAATTATGTACATGTATGTTGTGCGTTGTGTTACAGTGGATATCGTCTCGGAACGAGAAGCCGGGGAGCCGAGTTCGAATTCCAGTTGAATCCATTGTATTCACTTACGCGCAAATACCATTGGGAAAGGTATTAATCCGTCTCTTCCTTCCAGTTATGGGTTAAATAACAGGACAGATTGGGTTCTATAGCCTTGGTCGGCAACCAGTCTACCACAGAAAGCAATGTCAACCTACTGTGGGATAATCTTCTGCCCAGTCAGTCATGTCTCTTTCGAGACATGATCGCCCAAGCGTGTATCACGTCTGGCACTTAACTGACTGATATGTAGATCATTCGCTGTTTTCCTGTGTCTCTTACCTTCCATATGCAACAGGTGCGTAATTTTCCAATTCATCATTTCTTCTTTGTTTTCCAAAAATTCTGATGTCTCTTTCTAAGTATAACTCACTTTTTCTTTCTATTTTATTTAAAACGTTCCTGTTATTCAGTTGTTCAATTCATACCATTCTCAACATCTTTGGATATCCCCACATTTATGTCGCTTCAAGTCCCTTCATCATGAAAGAGATTGTTCAGCATTCGCTGCCACATTGGAGGAGGATTGGTGTTGCGTAACCTTTCAGCCTTTTTTTTTTCTGTTTTTTTTTTTTGCTTTGTTTCTTAATTCTCTTGTTTCTCAATACTTTGCTTAACTTTTAGAATAATTATAACGCAAAAATTAGAAACTATTTCACAAAATATTTCAATCGACCGTCATTCTAATTAAGTGTAAAGACAAAAATAAACACAGAAAAATGAGCGATTAAAAAACTGAATGAGAAATGGTAAAATAAAGCAGGTTTTAAGAGAAGTATTAAAGTAGAAAAGAATAGAAAATAGAAGAAGGACGAAGATCTAAGTGGGAATTGCGAAAAGTGAGTTAAGATACGTGTGTTGTGGTGCAGTGGATATTGGCTCTGAAAGAGAAATCGTAGAACCGAGTTCAAATTCCACTTGAATACATTGCATTCACTTACGCGCAAATGCCATTGGGAAAGGTATTAATTCGTCTCTTCCCTCCAGTCATGGGTTAAATAACAGAACAGACTGAGTTCTGTAGCCTTGGCTTGCAACCAGTCTACTGCAAAAAGTAATGGCAACCTACTACGGGATAAACTTCTGCCCAGTCAGTCATGTCTCTTTTGAGACATGATCGCCTAAAGCGTGTATCACGTATGGCACTTAACTGACTGGCTATATATAATAGTTGGAAACATGATTAAAAAGTCTACTGATCATAAAGTGGGGGATCGGTTTTCCATTGTTATGAAGTAATAAACTGATCACCCACTAATAACTACGTAATAATATAATACATCGCTTCTTCCTCTAACTATGAGTCAAAAGACAGGAGAGATTGGGTTCTATAACCTTGGCTGGTAACCAATCTACCGCAGAAAGCAATGGTAACCTACTGCAGGATAATCTTCTTCCTAGTCAGTCATGTCTCTTTAGAGACATGATCGCCCAAGAGTGTATCGCGTATGGCACTTAAGTAACTGACTGAGTTAAGATAGATTTAAGGATGAGTTTAGGGTGGGAAGACAAAATAAAAGGAATAATAAGTTTATTACGTAAGCAAGATGAAAAATTTGAAGAGACATATGTAAAGATTTAGATGTGCCTCAAAGCCAGAAATATGTGGGCACTTAGTAAGGGTCAAACTCAATGTTCAGTCGTAATTTATGTAGCGAGACAATCTTGCTAACTATTACACCACGTCGAGAAAGAAATTACAGTATAACCCGGATATAAGAGACCATGATATAAGAGAAATCCGGATATAAGAGTGATTTTCTCTTGTCCCAAATTAGAGCCTGTGGTAATGTATATAAAATAGACCAAACACGGATATAAGAGAAAACAGGATATAACAGAACTTTTATGCGGTTCCCGACAACTCTCTTATATCAGGGTTACACTGTATTTTTAAAATTACGGCAGTGAAAAATGACTTAGGAAAAAAAGAACAAAAAATACAACGATGAAATGATAATGGGAACATGTCGAAGCAAAGATGGGTGAACGAATGAATCACGAATAGGCGCGAACGAACAAATCTGGCAAATAAATAAAAAAAAAGTGAAAAAAGAAAAAAGAAAGCGAGAAGAAACAATGAAAAAGAAGTTTTCTGTGCGGTTGAAATAGTGAAGTTGAATGTACTAGTGGTTTTGTTTTGACGGTGATTGCGTTAAGGACGCTGAGAAGAAAGCACTTCAGTGTAGCAGCCGACAAATGCCTTCGAGCAAGACATCTACTCAAAACGAAAGAACAAACGGACCGACCGAATTTGGCGTAAAGTGAGGGAAACAAAACGGAAAGAGATAGCGAGAGATGTTTTAGATGGCGGCGTCGGTTCTCAACCACAGAGGCAACGTCATGACCTGCTTGACTGGAAGTGACGACAAAGGCAAAAGGCTAGTGAGACTGCTTGGGCGAGGGAGGATATGTTGGGGGATAATTCGAATCGAAGATAATGGGACACATTATAGCCTGAATGCTTTGGAAGTTAGCGATACAGTATTTCCTATGTCTGAGATTTTGTTTTATGTTTGCTCTTTTATTTAACACATTTGTAAACGAACATATTCATATACAGTGAGGGCTTACATGCATATACAAACACACAAATTAGATAAAAAGATAACGGAAAACAAATGATAGAAAATACGAAAGACAGGATCAAAATCAGATATAGAACAAGATAAAGATATAGAAAGCTAAAAATACAGTGTCACGCAAAAGTTTACAACACATTACAAAAATGTCTTTTTAGGTATTTCTAATACAGTTACATTTCACTATTTACATTATTCGGACTATTGTCTTCATCTTCATCTTGGTAGTAATTTTCACGACGTTTTGGCCGTTGTACGATCCGGCCTTTTTAATGTGAAAGGGATTTCGAACCGAATTAATAGGGTTTATAATTCTCATTCATTGTGCGAAAACTCATTTGGTAGTCATACTAGAAAAAACCGTTAATATTTTTTTTTCAGTTGGAGTAGATAGACTAAACTATCGCCCGGTTCACACACCACCCACGTCTATTGTACAGGTGTAGAAGCTCATCCCTTGTTACCTGTTTAGGATGTGGTTTCCGGCTTTCTCTTTTCCAATCTTTTCACTTATTTTCTTTTTCTTATTTTTTTTTTTTCAATTGGAATAGATCGACTAATAATAAATAAATAAATAAATAAATAAATAAATAATTGTAATAAGAACTCGGGTTAAAAATGGTGACTGAACATTAGGTTTATAAGTCCTAGAAATTCAGTTGTTGTTTAAGGACACATGGCCGAGTGGATATGGACATTGGTTAGTTCAATGTTTTTTTTAGGTATTTCTAATACAGTTACATTACACTTTTTACATTATTCGGACTATTGTCCTCATTTTGGTTGTCATTAGTCTAGCCATATTAGTGAAAACCATTAACATTAAAAAATTTGAGAGAAATCCATTAACATAAAAAAATTGCAATATGAACTCTGGTAAAAAAATGGTTACTGAACATTAGGTTTATAACGCCTAGAAATTCATTTGTTGACCGAATGGATATGGAGTTTGGTTAGTACAATGTTTTTTTTTTTTAGCTATTTCTGATACAGTTACCTTACACGATTTACATTATTCGGACTATTGTCCTCATCTTGGTTGTAATTTGCACGACGTTTTGGCCGCTGTACGCTTCGACCTTCTTTATGCGCGAGGTATTTCGAACCGAACCCTTTATTACAATTACTGGGGTATATCATTCTCATTTATTGTGCGAAAACTCATTTGGTATTCATAGCAGAAAAAACATTAACATTAACATATCCGAGAGAAAACCATTAACATCAAAAATTGCAATATTAACTCTGGTAAAAAATGGTTACTGAACATTAGGTTTATAAGTCCTAGAAATTCAGTTGTTGTTGTTTAAGGACACGTGACCGAATGCATATGGAGTTTGGTTATTTCAATGTTTTTTAGGTATTTCTAATACAGTTACAATACATTATTCACATTATTCGGACTATTGTCTTCATCTTGGTTGTAATTTGCCCGACGTTTCGGCCGTTGTACGCCCCGGCCTTCATCAGGTACGGGAGATTCCTTTATTACAAATCCTTTATTACAATTATTGGGGTATATCATTCTCATTCATTGTGCGAAAACTCTTTTGCTAGTCATATTAGAGAAAACAATTAACATAAAAAATCCAAGAGAAAATCATTAACATCAAAAATTGCAATTTGAACTCGGGTAAAAAACGGTTACTATAAGTCCTAAAAGTTCATTTGTTGTTGTTTATGGACGTTGGTTAATTCAAGTGATTTGAGCCACATGGTCGTGAGTTCAATAACTGGATAGAGCAGTGGTGAACATGTAACTTAGAGAGTCGGGTAGGAGTGCCACCAAAGAGGCTTCGCACAAGGTATGAGAATGATATACCTCAGTGATTGTAATAAAGGTTTTGGTTCGAAGTTCCTCTCACCTGAAGAAGGCTGGTGTGTACAACGGCCGAAACATCGTACAAGTTGCAACAATGATGAGGACAATAGTACGAACAATGTAAATAATGCAAATACTACCTCATCTCAGAAATATAAACAATTACAGTTATATTACTTAAACTTTTACTGACAGTAGAAAATATATTTAGGTATTCAGACTTTTTAAAAAATCTCCAGTCTTATGCCACGAAAAATAAAAATAAAAAATAAAAATAAAAAACGTTTACAACACATTTTTTGGGTAAATTTTCGTTTTAATTCCCGTCGCTTTTCCCCTTCAAACTTATCCAAAATAGCATTGTCTCTGTGCAAATGTATATGCCGAACTCAAATCAAGTATTAGTTAGTGAAGAAACTTTCCTTTTTTGCTTTGAATGTCCATAAAAAAAAACGAACTGTATCTCGTACTTTTTCTCCCGTAACTCTCATGAAGTCATGTAATTAACTGCAGAATGGCGGACTGCGTAAGGGTTTCGAAATTGCGGGCCTTTTTACATCCGCCTGTTTACTTCCGGCTTAGGGAAGTAATGCGCTTTTTTCCAAAAAACACGCAACTTTCTGTTGAAATTGTGTACCGAAAACAACAAGCGCATTACTTCCCTAACCGGAAGTAAACATGCGGATGTAAAAAGGCCCCCAATTTCGTTCGCTTACGCAGTCCGCCATTCTGCAGTTAATTACATGACTTCATGAGAGTTACGGGAGAAAAAGTATGAGATATAGTTCGTTTTTTTATGGACATTTCGATAAAAAAAGTTAGTTTCTTCACTAATTGACACTTGATTTCAGTTCAGCATATACATTTACACGGAAACAATGCTATTTTGGATAAGTTTGAAGGGGAACAGCGACGGGAATTAAAACGGAAATTTACCAGTTTTTTTTTTTATTTACAACTGCTTTTTTTTATAAAAATTTTCAAATTATTGTAGAATGTTCGAAATTACAATGGAGTTTTTTTAGAACGTTTCAAATTAATTTTATGGTTACTTTAAGGAATGATTAAAGTACTGCGTTATTTTTTCTGTCAACGTTTGGGCGATCATGTCTCGAAAGAGACATGACTGACTGGGCAGAAGATTGAACGAGAAATTGGGTTTCGAATTCCAGTTGAATTCATTGCATTCGCTTACGCGCAAATACCCTTGGAAAAGGCATCACCTCATACAACACCGAAAAGACATTTAATAGAGAAGTAGACAGATTTGAGGCATAGTGAGCAAATAAGATTATATAAGTTGAATAATTGATATTTTATACCGAGAAGCGTTTGCTTTTTTTTTTTGTTTAATACTAATTTTCATCTGATACAAAACTGAATAGGCATTCAATATAGAGGTGTTGTGTGCGGATAAACGCATGGTGTTTTGTAGGAAAGATAATGGCGAACTGTAGCATTAAAATAGTTAAGATATGATTCGAAAAAATTCCACCGTGCTTGAGAAGAAACTAAAAATCAGTTCATACGAATTGAATGGGGATATTACTTAATAAATACTGGAAAGACATTATTGACCCACTTTGAAATTAACATTGTATAATGATAGAAGCATAATAAGTTAGGTACCATACATGATACACGCTGTTGGCGATCATATCACGAAAGAGACATGACTGACTGGGCAGATTATCCCGCAGTAGGTTGCCATTGCTTTATGCGGTAGATTGGTCGCCAACCAAGGCTATAGAACCCAATCTTTCCTGTTATTTAACCCATAACTAGAGTAAAGAGACGGATTAATACCTTTCCCAAGGGTATTTGTGTGTAAGTGAATGTAAAAAA
This sequence comes from Ascarosepion bandense, assembly GCA_037127315.1. Taxonomy (NCBI): domain Eukaryota; kingdom Metazoa; phylum Mollusca; class Cephalopoda; order Sepiida; family Sepiidae; genus Ascarosepion; species Ascarosepion bandense. The sequence goes on from JBBBDQ010000391.1 coordinate 1,402,227, forward strand.
TTCGGCTTAAAATCGAACTCGGCAACCAGATTTCTCGAGCCGATATCCAATGCACAGCAGCCCACTTCCGATCAGAAGCATAATCAAATATATATAAAATAAATAAATGATTTTTAAAGGTATTTCAATTTTTTTTTATAAGTCGTGCGAAAAAAAAAAGATATGTGGGGCGATTATTTATATGTTGATTCATTTTTTCCGAAATAGAAAGATTTTATAGAAAATTGAAGGTACACATATGAGTACAAAAACGGGGAAATTAGTGGGAGTTTATGGGTGTGGTTATTACGCATGTAAAGGTAACAATTTGGTTTCAAAGAGAGCGTCAGAGATAAAGAAAATGGCAAAAGAGTCGCTTACCGCAGAATGAGACAGGCCTTTATCGTATGTCAACTCTGAAACACAGATACAATAACAGATATTTGCGAAAAGAAAAAACCTTAAGCCGAAACAATGAAAAGGGGAAATATACGACTTATTGAGTGTCAAGCTTGTCTGCGTCGCTAAGAAAAGGATAAAAATCAGTGGCAAAGTCCCGGAACACACATTTCATAGATATCCTGTTTTATGAATATATATATATATATATATATAATTGGAGTAGATATATCTATCTATCGCCCGATTCACACTCCACCCACGTCTATTGAACAGGTGTAGAGGCTCATCCCTTGTTCCCTGCTTAGGACGTTGTTTCCGTCTTTCTCTTTTCCAATCTATTCACTCTTACGTAGCCCCCTGCACACCAGTGGCCTTACCGCCTTGCTTGGGTTGATGTGAATAAAAAAATATATATATATATATAATTCAGTCAGTCTGTCAGTCAATCACACTCTCTCACTCTCTTTCTCTCTCTCTCTCTCTCTCTATATATATATATATATATATATAGACTTATTTATAAATGGCACTTTGTCTGTGTGTGTGTTTGTGTGTGTGTGTGTGTGTGTGTGTGTGTGTGTGTGTGTGTGTGTGTGTGTGTGTTAGTCGCACCACCTTGTTATTAAAATATTATTTATTATTATAAAAATTCATGACCCATATGCCAACAACTATAGCAGGGGTTTTCAAACTTTTTGACTTACGGACCCATTTATATCTAAACTTATTTATAAATAGAACTATGTCTCTGAGTGTGTATGTGTGCGTGTGTCTGTGTGTGTGTCTGTTACCTGTGTTTGTGTTTAAGTGTGTGTGTGTGTTTATCTCTGTGTGTGTGTATCCGTTACCTATAGACTCCGAAACGGCTGGACTGATTTTCTTGAAAATTTACCCAGTTGTACTACAAGCGTCTGCGAGTATTCTTAGCTAGGTTTGTGTCGAGGTACCCTCGATAAATATCGAAAATCGATAATCGAAAAAATCGGGTTATAGAAGGAGTGGTCCGATTTTAATCAAATTTGATACGCTCATAGACAAAGAGATAAGAAACGATATTCGGAAGTTTCAAAGGTTGCAGTTCTTACAATAATGCAGAAAATCGATTATATATATATATATATATATATATATATATATATATATATATATATATATGAAAGTTTTCATTACACCCGAGCAACGCCGGGCTATATCCTAGTATATAATAAGGATCTACAAACGTATAACATTATTATTCAGGTGTTAATAAAACAGTGCTCAATATACTCAATGTTAATAAAACAGAGCTGCATTATATATATATATATATATATATATATATTAATAAATATACATATTATCCTACTTGCCATACACGTGAGATATGTATGTATATTTATTTATTTTTTATAATCATATCGCCCCAAGCAAGACATTTTACTACCACTGTTTTGCAAGGGGTTACATAGGAGGAAAGTTATGAGAAAGAGTGACAGGTTATAGGGGGTGTCAGGAAGTGGGTTAACGAAAGATGAGAACTGATGAGAGTGGAGTGGGCGAAGAAAAAAGCATGAGAGTGAGGAAGCAGGTTAGTGAGATAGGAGATGACTGTTGACTTTACATTTAAATTCTTGGACATTGAAGCTGTCGGGGAAGTAAGTAAACGGAAGGGAATTCCACAGCCAGGAATTTGTGTTTACATTTTATTTGTTTCACAGTAAAAGGGTAAGACCTATTTGCTAATCTTTTGGCTCGAGTAAATTCATATATAGGGGCCACCAGTGAGCTAATTCATCGGAACAGAAGCTGTGAAAGTATTTGTAGAAGAAACACAGGGAAGCCACATTGCGCCGGTGAGAAAGTGACTGTATCTGAGCTGCCAAGTCGGGATCAATCATGTTACAGATTCTCCGTAGGATTTTGTCAAGGAACCTTAGATGGATAGCAGGAGCACCCGACCAGTTCTGGCAGCAGCATTCAATGCACGGGCGGGTGGGAGATTTATATATGTGGAGACGGGAGAAACTTTCTTAGCAGTGGATTTAGTTATGAATTCTATATAGTCATTCCATTTGAGATCTGTTGTGAGAGTTAACCCGAAGAGGCTCAGTGTTTTGCTTTCAGGGAGAATAGATCCATGCTAATGGGGCGGTGGTGGGTTAGGGGCTATTAATATATATATATATATATAGAAATAGACTTGTTCCAACGAGAAAAATTAGTATAGAAAATTTGAAAAGACAAATTATTAAAAGACTTTAAATTTTTTTTATAAAAAATGTCTTTAAAACTCCACAGCGACAAAATGTTTACATGTTTACATTCTGACTCTTTGGATTTTTAAAATATATTTTTTTTAATTTTGAAAAAGGTTTTAAATCATTTCTCTTTAAAAAAAAAATCTCTGAAGAATCTTGTTAAATTGGATCATGTAAAGTTAAAGAGACTTTTCCTAATCGTTCATTATTTATTCTATTCACCTTGTCGGAATTCGATCCATATTTTCAACCAACATAAAGCTATATATATATATATATATATATATATATGTGTGTGTGTGTGTGTGTGTGTGTGTTTGTGTGTGTGTCTGTGTGTGTGTAAATGATAAATGTAAATGATAAGTATAAGAAAATAATTTCAACGTTTAAAATATTAAATTAAAACAATATAAAATAGAGCAATGAATATTTATCATTAGTTATTTCGATAGAACATGTGCAAACTACAAACTAGTACAAAATTGTACTTTTTCTTTTTGACATTGAAAAAAATGTCACATCAGGTAGTAAACAATGAACATTTTTAACTATATATATATATATATATATATATATATATATGGAATGAGATTTTAATCTCGAAATATTAATGTATAATAGATAGGTGATATCCAACGACATTTTTATCTTCTTTTATTTTACTGAAAGCATTGTGACAGCCTTCAAAACCTAACCATATTCCTAATATACGCAATGCTTCAAGCAAATTACAAAACTGTCTTATATGTGTGTGTGTGTGTGTGTGTGTGTGTGTGTGTGTGTGTGTGTGTGTGTGTTCATTTATGACTACATGTTATATATATATATATATATATATATATATATATATATATATATTAAGACTTTGAAGCTCTCGCTGATTTTTTACGAAAAGTAATGTATTATTTACAAAAACTGGTTAGAAACATGCAACTGAAATTATTGGTCAAAGCTAGCCTCTAATTTTTGTTAACTATCCTGCAGCATTTGAATTCCACGTCGAAAATTCGAAACGTCTTTTGTGGCTAGCCACAAGGCAACATATTTTTTGAGATCTTCATCAAAATGAAAGTCCTGCCAAGCCGAGACATGCGCTTTGAATCAAAAGAAATAATAATCGAATAGCGCAATGTCATATGAGTATGGTAGATCGGGTTTAATCATTTCTAATAAGATTTTCATCCGTTTGTTCAACATGTGGCCTAGCGATGTCATATTGTAAAAACCGATATGTTTAACGCCATAAAAATCAAAGAAATACTTCGGCAAAATGGCATACACTGAATTTCAAACTTGCTTATAGTACACCTTTATAATAGCATTAACATTTTAAACTACACTCACGCAGTTCTGGTAAAGCCACCCTTTAAAAAAACAAGAACTTATTCAAAATTAGAGTTCAATTATTTTATCATACATACATAAGTATGGATATTTAACTATATATATATATATATATATATATATATGTAAATTGTAATTGTATATTTGGGAAGTAGTCTCTCATTTATGCAAGTTTCATTCTGGAGATCAAGTGTAAAATCAGGCATGTCCGACAGAAATTTTATCAACTTTTTCAGTTATCGGCAGGTGGTAAGTTTGAGTTTCTGTTTAATTTAATTTATTTATTCTACTGAATTTGTATTTCATTCACTTATAATCGTTATCCATTTCTTTGTTACTAAATTATACTAAATTGCTCGGTTGTTTAAAGGTCGTTCGATACAGATAATTTGAAATTTTTGTTATTCTGCTAGTGACCTCTTCCAAGGAAAGAATTCCTAAGACCGTTAATCTTTGAATTCAGCCATTTTCGACTTCTACTAAGTTAAAACTTAGTAATTTTATATATTCAAATGTATAAGGAACGAAGAAAATATTAACAACGTTAAAAACATTAATTTAAAACAATGCTCAATATAGAAATAGATCTGAGTATTTATGATAAATCAGTTAGCAAATAGTATTTTTAAGATAGCGTTAACTACCTGATGAAACATCGTTCCTTCAATGTCGAAACAAAAGACCCTCGTGTCGAGTTGAGAATCTTTTATTTGAAATATTCTTAAAGTAAGTCTTTGAACCACCCACGTCTATTGAAAAGATTAAGATCTCATGATTTTTTCTTTTGAGAAAATAAATAATATAAAAATTGTACAAATGTTGCATTCATCTGGGGGCTTTCGGCTATGATTTAGCCATCTTCAGGGATGGATTTATATTGGTGTAATCTGAAGTAAGTAGTGGTAGTATATATATATATATAAACAAATTTCAAAAAACTATACATAGTATATACACATAAATAAACTCTATGTATCTCTCTATATATGTATACGTATACACACGCACATCAATATATTCAAGTACATGCAAAAATAACTACATATATGTATATATAATCACATACATATCAAACTATATAAAGGAATTTATATAATTTATATATATATATATAAGTATATACATGAATATTCACACGTATATTTGTAATAAAAATACCAATAACAATATATATAACTATGTTTGGAAATATATATATATATATATATATATATATATATATATATATAACTTTATGTATATATAAGTAGAAATAATAATGATTTAAAACATAAAACTATATATATCATTCTCTCTCTATATATAAACATATTTAAGTATTTATTCATATCTATGTATAAATATATATGTATAAATCTATGCCACGTTAATAAATATACTGACTTAGATCTTATTATCTACATATATATCAAGATATATTTTTATACACATATATAGGCAATATCTATACAATTTTATAAAATTATACAAAGAATTTATATATATATATATATATATATAAATATATATATATATATATATATATATTCTTCCACAGACAGTCGACATCAGTGCTCATATAGTGCGGTTGGACATCTGCTTACTTCTAGCCAGGTTTGAAACCCGACCGGTTTTTCATCAGTCTGAGATTTTACCTCTCTCTATCAGCGCATGGTTGAGAAAGGAATATTTTAGCGTGTTATATACACATATATGTTTTAAATATATACAATCAAATAATTTAACTATATACACTGATAGAGGACTTTATTAAAAATTATTTTCCTTATCTATAAACATACATATATATAAATATATATACATATAAATATTTAAATTAATATGTATATATAATTATTCCCATATATACACATACGTGTATAGCTATACACACCCACACACTCACACATAGACATATATATATATATATATATATATATATATATATATATATATATGTATGTATAAATATACACATAACAAACTCAATATACATGTATATAGATATATCACAATATATATGTATATAATTATCGTTTTGTTGTGATAGGAATTTCACGGAAATTTTTGTTGTTTTTTCAGAAGTTATATTGCTAAAAACACGTTAGCATGTAGTTTTTCCAGCGTAATGCTTAATATCTTATGGATATAGAGTGTTAATATCTATATATATATTTATAACGACAACTGTTCAATTAAAATTAAACTTTTCATCATCAGAAGCTGAAACTAAGTCTTGTATCCTACTAGCTAAATTTTCTATGTTTTAAGAATTTAATGTTAACATACGTAATTTTTAAAAAATGGGAAATTATTTCGGCCTTGGAACCTTTTATGATTCTTCCGTATATAACGATTACCTAATTATTTAATTGTACAGGTGAAGATGCTCATCCCTTGTTCCCTGTTTAGGATGGGGTTTCGGCTTTCTCTTTTACAATTTTTTCACTCTTTTCTTTTTTCTTTTTTTTCAATTGGAGTAGATAGACTAAACTATCGCCCGGTTCACACTCCACTCACGTCTATTGAACAGGTGAAGAGGCTCATCCCTTGTTCCCTGTTTAGGGTGTGGTTTCCGACTTTCTCTTTTCTAATCTTTTCATTCTTACGTAGCCCCCTGTGCATCAGTTGCGTTATCGCCTTGTTCGGGGTGATATGATTAAAAAAAAAGTTACTACTATTTTTCTGAAGTACTACCAAAGATTTCGTGTAATTTTTGCAATTCACTTTTAATTTATGTACTTACTATTTTGAGTAGTATTTCGTCAAATGGTCTAAAAACAGGTTTTACACCTTCGAAAGAAACGGTGGAAACTTGATTTCATAATTCATTTAACTTCTAATTGGACACCCCTCATCTGAGCATATAAATGTGTATGACATTGTATATAATGAGTAGTCAGGGTTTGGATAATATGGTTCTCACGGGACAAATTGAAGGCAGGAGAGAAAGAGAAAAACAACACCTAGCTTACGTATATAGATGGCGAATTGAATTTAAGAGAAATATATTAAAAAAAATATTAATTAAAATTTATTATGCTCTACAAAGGACAGGAAAATTTAACAGAACCATGTCCGCCTACGTCCTGGAGGGGCACAGCAAATAGATTATATGTATTTTTTTTGTGCAGATTCTACACCCGTTTGCACTTTTTATACGATAGTTTGTGATTTTTAAAGATTTTTCGATTATATTTACATCACGAAAGAAATAAACTTCTTGCTAATTCCCTTATAAATATTCCAAGCAACGGAAGATGTAAAATTAAGTAGATGCACATAGATATATGTATACATTTTTTTCTTTGAGAAGAATGAGATTTTTTTTTTTTTTTGAGATCTCTGGAGACTTAGGCAATCAGCTATCTCCACATATACTTTCTTAATTCTCTGAATTGTCACGCATTTTTGGAAAAGGGTGGTTTCTCGCTGTCTTTTCCAAAATCTGTAATGAAAATTCTTTTTTCTTAGAGTGGTTCCACTCACGTCTTGAGAACGCTGTCTACCTTATTTAACTGTTAGCTTAGTGGGGAAAGAGATTAATTAATGTCACAACAAATTCAAGGTTTCCATTTTCCACATCGATATCCGATCCATACAGATTATTAAATATAAAATAAGCACATTTTTCCATCATTAAGTAAGAGAAATACGTATCTACACTATCGGCCATAATTATTAGATAACCACAGTGTCTTAAAAAATATATATATTTGGTACGATTTTTTAGTATATATTGTCAAGTGAATAATTGTAAATGAAAATAGATTGGTTCTTTTGTTAATATTACACAATAACATGTGAATAAAATAAATTTATAAGTATTTAATAATTATCTATATTGTAATTTCATCAATGAAAGAATGAAAAGAAATTAGGGTGATTCGGCCGAGTTCATCTTTGCTTCCTTGCATTGTAAAATTTTGCAAAGTAATAAGAACAAATGAACCATTCTATTTTCATTTAGAATTATCCACTTAAAAATAGTATGAAATACATCATTTCTTTAAAAATGACTGGGCTTGTCTAATAATTATAGCCGGTAGTGTAGCTATATTAAAAAAAAAAATAACGTTTAATAAAATACTGATATAAAAGAAAAATAATGTTTAAAGGGATAAAAATATATCAGATTATGAAAAAAAATCCATTACTACTTTAGAAACTGCTTTGTTTACATTGCGGGTACAAAACAGAGTACTTATGTAACTTTTTGTGAATTTTAAAAGGCGGTCTACGAAACTGACTTGGTTAAGGCACGTCGGTCGTATCTGAAGATGCTTTCTGCAAAGGAGGATTCAAGTTCGAGCCTTTATATAGGTGCCACACTTTTTTTTTTTTTTTTGGTAATATTTCTTGAATATTTAAGCTGGTTGACAAAATAAAATACTGTTTACAAAAATGAACAGAATATGGTTTTCCACTAAAAAAAAAACAGGCTAAAAATATACATAGATTTTATAGATATGCAGATATTCTTCTTAGGTTATTTTCTGAGAATGATTTCTTGAATATTCAAGCCGGTTGACTAAAAGAAATACTGTTTAAAAATGAACTGAACGTGTACTCAAATATGGGTATCCACTAAAAATAACAGTCTAAAAAAATACCTAGATTTTATAGATATGCAGATATTCTCCTTATCTTATGTTCTGAGAATGATCTATTTTCATGGAAGGTAAAAGATGGCTCTCAAATTATTTGCAATTCTTCTACCGAGAAACCAAGAAATTAAATTGATTTTATCTATCTACATGTTTCCGCATATACAGAAGTATATTTTAAAGTAAAAACAAACACAAACAAATCAATTGAGAATTCCATTTTATATCAAAGCTGTTATCAACTAACCACCATAGACAATTGCATCTACCTCCCATTAGCATGGGACAGGCTAGCCTCCCAGAGAGTAAAATACTACGCCTCCTTGGCCTTACACTCTCGGCGGACCTCAAATGGAATGACTATATTGAATCCATTGCCAAATCTGCTGCTATGAAAGCCGGCTCTCTGTGCAGGGCCCGGAAATTTTTCCCACCTGAAACTATTCTGCACATATACAAATCTACCATCCGCCCGTGTATTGAATATTGCTGCCATATCTGGTCGGGTGCCCCTGCTGCTCTCCTTGGGCTTCTAGACAAAATACAAAGGAGGATCTGTAACGTGGTTGATACTGACTTGGCAGACCGGCTGCAGCCGCTCTCACACCGGCGTGATGTAGCTTCCCTGTGCCTCTTCTACAAGTACTTTCATGGCTTCTGCTCCGATGAGCTTAGATCACTGGTGCCGCCTAAGCACGAATTTACACGAGATACTAGATTGGCAACTGGGTCTCACCCTTTTACAGTTAAACAAATAAGATGTAACCGTAAATTCTGCTCCATCAGCTTCTTTTCTCGCGCTTCCCGCCTGTGGAACTCCCTTCCACAAGTCTGCTTTCCCGACAGTTACAATCTCCAGGTGTTTAAATGTAGGGTCAATAGACACCTCCTATCACACTAACTCCCAACTATTCTCACAACACTCTCATCTACCCAACCCTCATTCTCGGTATCCTCACCCGCCTATCACCCACCCTCTGTTATTTCCTATATTTAATCAGCCTTTCTCCACTCTAAGTAGCCCCCTGCACAGTAGTGGCAGTGACATGCCTTGCTCGGGGTGAAACGCTTATAAAAAAAAAAAAAAAAAAATGCGACTAGCAGTGTAGCCCGGTGTAGCTCGGATGTAATAAAGGCTTTAAAACTAATTCATGGTCCTGGAGCTCAGACTCTTTGGATGTTGGCACGAAAGACTAAAAAGCAATGGTTGTTTCCAGTTAAATCGAAACCGTAGACTAAAATAAAAATGCATGGATGTATGTCAAATTTTGATTTCCTGGTATCGATATCAAATAAGTTTTTTTCGTCATAAACTGAATTTTGAAGGCTAAATAAGTCCTCTGGGTAAATGGTATCATGGCTGAGACTAAGAACTACAATTGTACCTACATAGAGCCAAACCCGAAGCAAAGACTAAAATAAAAGTGCTAAAATATTACAGACATACAGGCAGATAAACAGACACATACACAAACCTCTTGCCTTATATATATATATATATATATATATATATATATATTATCGATTTTCTGCACTATTGTAAGAACTGCAACCTTGAAACTTCTGAATATCGTTTCTTATATCTTTGTCTATGAGTGTAACAAATTTGATTAAAATCGGACCACTCCTTCTATAACCCGATTTTTTCGATTATCGATTTTCGATATTTATCGGGTGTACCTCGACACAAAACCTAGCTAAGAATACTCGCAGACGCTTATAGTACAACTGTGTAAATTTTCAAGAAAATCGGTTCAGCCGGTTCGGAGTCTATAGGTAACGGGGACACACACACCCACACACATACACAAATACACACACAGACAAAGTTCTATTTATAAATAAGTATACCTAGACGCAACGCACAATTAAATAAGAAAAATCGTTTGTTAGTGATTTGTGTATGTGTGTGCGGGCACTTTGAGCCAAGTGATGGCTAAGATATGTGGCTAATTCTAAGCGATATTTTGTGAGTGTATGCGCCAATTTGAAGTAAGATTTAAGAAAACAGCACGCCTTTCAGTACCCGAACAGACCATACTAATCACCCGCCTTTGCCCTACTCAAACGGCTACAGTGTCGTGGCGAGTTCCGCATTTGATCAGTTACGTGTGAAGACGATTCTTATCTCGATATGACGAGACCACTGTTCCTACTCAGTCACGGCCAGTGCTCAAACGAAGACAACATTGACAATCAACATCTAGATCTACAACGAGTACTACAAAAAATAGACTACACACACACACACACACACACTCATATATATATATATATATATATATATATATATATGCAATCATACACGCACTTATATATATATATATATATATATATATATATAAGATAAGTGCGTGTATGATTGACATATATATATATATATATATGCAATCATACACACACTTTCTCATATATATATATATATATATATATATATACGAGAAAGTGTGTGTATGATTGCATATATTATTACTCGCATACATATTTACATAAATGAAATATTCTTGAATATATATGAAAATACGAGAGGTTGGGGATATGTCTTAACATGATCTACTTCAAATAATCTTAGCAAATTATAAAACTGAGTGTAGATGCAGAGAGAATTGATAAGATCAGTTCTCTGTACAGGACCAGGAAGTTTTTCCAGTCTGAAATATCCTGCATATATAAAAATCTACCATCCACTCGTGCATTGAATACTGCTGCCATATCAGGTCTGGTGCTCCTCCTAACCACCTATATGTCCTTGACAAAATCCAACGGAGAACCCGTAATGTGATCGATCCCGTCTTAGCAGCTTGGATACAGTCAATTTCTCACTGGTGCAATGTGGCCTCCCTGTGTCTCTTCTACAAATACTTTCATGGTTTCTGCTTAGACAAACTAATCCAACTGGTATCCCCCATACATGAATTTACACGAGCCACAAAATTAGCAACTAAGTCCCACCCTTTTACGGTGAAACCAATTAATTGTAAACGCAAATTCTACTCCACCAGCTTCTTCTATCGCACTTCCCGCCTGTGGAATTCACTTCCGTTTACTTGCTTTCCCGACAGCTACAATCTCCAAGAAATTAAATGTAAAGTCAGTAGTCATCTCCTATCTCACTAAATTATATCCTCTCTCTCTCTCTCTCTCTCTCTCTCTCTCTCTCTCTCTCTTATGCTCCGTTTTTTGTCCACTCCACTTTCATCAGTATTCTCATCCTTCTCTTACCCTCTTCCTGACACACCCAGTAACCTGTCACTCTTTCTCATAACTTTCCTCCTAAGTAACCACCTGCTCAACAATGGCAGTAAAATGCCTTGCTTGGGGTGACACAATTATATTTGAAAATTTACCACTAGAGATCTATTGGTATATATATATTATAAATTATATTTTAGAAAATGTACAAATTTTAAAGATTTATACCTGTTCTAAAATATAATTTATAATAAATATTCACAGCTCTATATACTATATATCGAGCACTGTTTTAAATTAATGTTTTGGACGTTGTAAAAAAAAAATTTTCTTCGTTTCTTATTCACTCTGATATATATATATATATATATATATATATATAGGATAGGCTTGGATGAAATAATATTTTGCATTCAAAAAAAAAACCCCACTATTCTTTAAAAAGTGTTCAATACAAAAACGCAATTCATAAATTACGTAATTTTGATTTTATAAACTATTTATATGTGAACCCCATGCTTCAAGGTAGAAATCTTCATGAAATCGCTTAATCTTAGTGAAACAAAAATCAAAACAACAAACATTTATGCATAAAATTTAACTTTTTATAACCCTCCAACCTTAAATAAAATTTATCACTTGATAAGACACGGATAGGGTCGAAACAAAATAGCTACTTTTGTGGTGATATTATGACTTATTTATGTTATGAATTCTAAATAAATAACACATATATTTTTTTTCTATACATATAGATTTAAATGTAAGAGACAATGAATGTCTATTATGTCTAATCATGGGCCGTTCTAAACATCGTATTTTAGCTTTAATTTCAGTTGAGAATAAAGAAAAAAATTCTCCAACATTTGCATGATTTTTTAATTTTGGAGAATTTTTGCCTTTATTTTCAACTGAAATTTAAGCCAAAATACGATTTTAAGAACGACTTATGATTAAACCTAATAGACATTCATTGTCTCTTATATTTAACATTATATATTTAGAAAATTATCTGCTGCCTGAATATACCAAATTTATATATATATATATATATATATATATATATATAAAACACATGTTTGGTTCAGATCTTCCTATTTTTCGTATGTATCATATTTTATGAGAAAAGTAAGAAATTTGATTATATCCTATATGTCAGTGAGTTAAGTGGCATACGTGAAACTCGCTTGGGCGATCATGTCTCGAAATAGACATGACTGACTGGGCAGATTATCCCGCAGTAGGTTGCCATTGCTTTCTGCGGTAGACTGGTTGCAAGGCAAGACTATAGAACCCAATCGGTCCAGTTATTTAACCCATAACTTGAAGGAAAACACGGATTAATACCTTTCCTAAGGGTATTTGGGCGTAAGTGAATGCAATGAATTCAACTGGAATTCGAACTCGGCTCCCCGAGTTCTTCTTCCGAGAAGATATTCACTGTACCACGACGCACATCTTATATGTATGAGTGCGTTAAGCATTCCTCGTTAATGTTTTTTTTAATCATATCACCCCGAGCAAGGAGGTAACGCCAGGGGGCTACGTAAGAGTGAAAAGATTGGAAAAGAGAAAGCCGGAGACCACATCCTAAACAGGAAACAAGGGATGAGCCTCTTCACCCGTTCAATAGACGTGGGTGGAGTGTGAACCGGGCGATAGTTTAGTCTATCTACTCCAATTGAAAAAAAAAAGAGGAAAAGAATGGAAATGAGTAAAAGATTGGAAAAGAGAAACCCGGAAACCACATCAGTCTATCTACTGTATTTATAGATTTCTTTTCGGTATATATATATCCGAGTGTATGATGTGAAAATTGTCTCTGACCAAATGACAGAAACAATAGAAGAGACAGAATGTATATGCGTAAGATAAACAAATAAATGACAACGAAAATTTAGTAAAGATGAAGTGAACAAGAAACTGGGAAGCTTAAGATACGAAAAAAGCATAAGGAGCTAAAGTCACAAGAAAATAAGAACGACGAAGAATCGGGGTGATGAAAGGAAAAAGAGATATATAAAAAAAGAACTGAAACAAATAGGAAAGAAAAAGCAATGGAAAGATTATGACTGCCGATAGAAAATTGAGTGAGGAGTAAGGTGATCAAGATTCCCACTGAAGTCACGCTGTTTCTCGCTATGTGAACTTATCAGTTTGTCATCGAATCGTCAAAGGTTGGTTCTTTTGATTTTTATCATAAAAAGCTAATGGCAACACAAAAAGTAAAAACGAAGAAAAACTTAATCCAAGTAGGTTACTTAAAAGAGCTTCACGTTCGTGCTTTTTTAATAACAAACTGCTGTTTTAGTACAAGTATGAGTGAACGGATGTCTGTATGTGCGTTGTGGTGCAGTGGGTATCGACTCGGAACGAGTAATCGGTGTACTGAGTTCGAATTCCAGTTGAATTCCTTGCATTCACTTACACACAGATACCCTTGGGAAAGGTATTAATCCGTCTCTTCCCTCCAGTTATGGGTTAAATAATAGAACAGATTGGATTCTATAGCCTTGGCTCGGCAACCAGTCTACCGCAGAAAGCAATGGGAACCTACTGCGGGAGTATCTGCTGCCCAGTCAGTCATGTTTCTTTCGAGACATGATCGCCTAAAGCGTGTATCACGTATGGCACTTCACTGACTGATGATTGAATACGTTTTACTGTTTATATGCATAAAGTTTTTTTTGTCTTTTGCTTCACTAAGATCAAGCGATTTCATAAAGTTCTCTACTTTGAAGCATATAAATAGTTCACAAAAACAAAATTATACAAATTTTGTCTTAATTAGAAATACATTTTTAATAAGATATGTTTACTTAATGAAAAAACTCTAACCGACTATTTCTGTAAGTTGGTTTCCTAAGCGAAGTTTAGATGTGGTACAAGGCCGAGAATATGAAGCACCCAGTGAAGATCGAACACACTATTTAATCGTAGTCGTTGTAGCGAGACAAACTTTCAATCAATTCCACTAAATTGAAAATTAACCTAAAACTCAATCTGTACGACTGAAATGTAAAACAAGCTTTGCATTTAAGTGTTGCAAAAAACAACCTACATGTCCAAATAATTTCAAACACGCACATATTTTGAAATGTGTATTGTATTTATTATGAACATTTGATGTGGTAAGGGTTTAGGTTTAGCTTCTTACAGTAAATACTTATGATTTAACATAATCATTTAATTCTAATATATAACATTCATATTTTTCACATTTTATAAATGCAATAAAAGATGAAATAGTAGCATAATCCATATGCATTAATTTCTTCAGTCTAAGGATGCAGAATTTAATCAAATTTTACGTAACATACACATTACACCTGTTTTAAGTAGTGATTGGAATAGTCAAAGGTACTGGATTATAGCAAAGATAAAAAAATAAAATACTAACTTTCGACAATTTATTCGTAACTTCAATCCCAATATAAAATACCACATTCAGAAACAGTAAAGATATAAAGAAAGTTGAACTGAAAGGAGTTGCCTGTGAAATTGAATAAAATCTCTATCTATCTATCAATCTAT